>OX419692.1:18502867-19001611 GCA_948474745.1 Oligia latruncula
CACACTTACAATCCCCCCAAAAGTCTGTTTTATTGTTGGACATGATTATAAAAGTAAAATTCTGTCAATTATTTCGTGCCATTGTTTTATTCACAGTTTTAAAACTAATTTGAATGTTTAGGACAAACTTTTAGTCGTAGGACAGGTTTTTAGTTATTTACAAAACGATAAACAGAAATTTCGAGTGAAACTCAAGCAAAGTTCACGTCGGAGTTTTTGAAACTATTTGTGTTGTTTGATTTGGTATACATGTATGTACCATTGTTGCAATGAGAATACTGATTTCTGACTTTAGTATAATAGCATTTTCATATTGATTTAACCACTCACGCGCCAATTTCTAAAAACAAACGCGCCCTGAAAATCCTAAACCGACCATGGGATTGCGGACAACGAAGTAATCTTATAAGGTTCCCGTTATTCCTTTTGAGGTACGGAACCCTGAAAAGAGCTAATATGAAATAAAAAGCAAAATATTCTACAGTTTTTATACCACAATGAAAATAGGTCAAACTTTGAAGTAAATATTAATTTGGACTGCAAACTAGCGACGAGTCGACGACTAGTTGAAAATTGGGCTGAACTAAGAAAAACGTTTCGATTAGACGGGTTTTAACTAAACACGCAACGTTGGGAAAGTTTCATGATTACGTCAGTTGAAGAAGACGCTTGAATGAAAAAAGAAATTTAGTTCCGTACGAGTAGCATGAAATGTAGGTATTGTAGTAAATGCGGGTACGACTGCTTTCTAGAAAAACATAACGTTCTACATCAAAGTCCTCCAGGGCCCTTATTCGCTATGACCACTTTATGATCCCTTACTTTGAAACAACGTCAATTCCATAGCTAATCACCACATCTGCTAATAACATTTTTCTACTAGCAGCGCCCCGTGTCACTCGCATAAGTGTCGATCCCGTTCGAAAGACACGTGGCGCCATCTATTATCATAATAACGTTATTGTGGTTTTCCTCGGGAACAGCACTTTTTTTCGGGATGAAAGACAAATCAAGTGGCGATAAAATATTTCCACAATGTGTACAAGGCCTCCACCATGGAACCAGCCAATCAAAACCATCAATAAAACTATATAACTCAGAAACTTTATAATAGTTTCAGTTTCAAAATGAAGCTGTCTTATCATCAGTGACCACGATTTCAAGATAAAAATCCTGGGGACACCGGGATCCTTCCGAGGTCGGGTATAATCGACAAACTCGATTACAGATTTCCCCCGGCGACGTTTTACATTGATCCCAGTTCACTAAGGGCCCGTTCACGCCTCGAGCGATACGACTCATACGACTTGCGACGCGATTTGCGTCAAGCGACGACGGCCGCGCGCGTCATGTTCCCGTCGGCACTCCTCGTGTCTCGGTAACTCGTACTTCTTTCATTTGTTTTCTCCGCAGTCACTGTCGCAAGACACGTGTAGGTACGGACAGAGATGTTCATTACTAGTACCAAAGCATGCCATATTTAGGAGTTTGCTTATAACTAGCATGCTTATTTCTAACAAATGCGAACAGCTGCAGAGCATGCTAGTTTAAATCATGCTTTTTTATAAGCATGTGTTTCAGTACCTCGCTTGAGCGTGTAGCTCGTGTCCACAGGGTAGAGTACTCGAGACGAATTCGCGTTCAGTAGTCACGTTTTCAATTCGTATCGATTTTTTAAGGGAAGTTGAACCAAGGGGACATCCTTAGCCCGGTGATTATTTTGCTTGCTTTATGTGGTGTCTTTTGAATCTTGTTCTTCTCTGTTCAGAGCAATTTCCTGCCCTGTTTATAACTGCTGGTTTGTTGAGAAATTATTTGAGGCAAAGTTTTAATTAACGTCCTGTTGAAGGCACGGAAGTTAGGAGGTCTATTAAACAGGGTCAATTTAAATTAGCTAGCGAAACTCCACAGCCGTGTTGCTCATCGATATACCTAGAAAAACTCTAAACATGATGAAACATAAAAAAAATGTTGAATGATATTTTTTTTGGGGTCGACGACCGTATCAAGTGTACTTACTTATTTCAATATTAGTTTAAAAATCAGTTATTTTTGTGTAACAGAAAAAACTGATTTTCTCAACTAAGTACTATCAAATCATCAAACTATATTTTTTTAAATTTTATTATGTTTAGATATCGACACCTACCACATCTAGAGTTTCGCTAATTAATTTGGATCTGTATACCTGTGCAGTTGTCCATTTCTATTCTAAATGTGTGGTACAGTCGGTGGCCAACATTATATCTAACCCACTTTTAGTGGGTCAGGCAATGTTGGGTGGGTCAGACAATGTTGGTCACCGACTGTAATTAGATGTAGCATAATGCCAAATATGTATAATATTATGATTAGTTTGCGTTATGGTTATTAGATATTATTATGACCTATAACGTTTGCTGATGCACACACATAAAAGCGTACGGGCTGATCAGTTATTTACCTATATAGCACCTAAAATTAATTTGCATCAAGTTGTGAGAGAGATGACGCTAAACCACATTGACGAGTTAAAAAGAGAGCAAAAATCACAACGACTACTGTCATTAGCTGCATCACAAATTTTATACGATAATTATACTTTTAGTAAATGTTTTCACTATTTAGTTATGGTTTCATTAATTTAAATCGTACGTGCAAATGAATTTCATTAGTGAATTGAATTGGATTCCAGTATCATTTTATCATGTTGATATGAATGTTTGAAAATTGCTTCGAATATAATTTTAATACACTTCGCGCCGTTTAAGCCCGAAGGGTAAACAGAGATGTTTAGTAAAACCACATTTCGCCTGTTATGGTCCTATGTAACAGAGAGCCAGCCTATTGCCATCAACCGGGCTAAATTCAGACTCCGGGCTGAAAAATTCCTGAAGAAAAGCTTCAATAACACTTTGCTCGACCTAACAGTAGCAATGGGTTTCATTTTGACAGTTCAACAAAATTCATTGCTTTGTTTACGTTGTTGAGTAGACACATTTTTCGTACATATGCAGCAATGGATTAGCAAAATGATCAGTTCAGTGATTTTTGAAAAAGTTCAGACAGAGTTACTTTAACATTTATTATTAAGCATGGATTGCATAAACATACATGCATATCTAATAATTCTTTAATGAAAAAGTTTTATTGTATATATCCCAGAGAATAAAAATATTTTTTTGTTAACCTATGCAATGTGAATAGATATTGAAGGGGCCGAAAGGTTCTGGAGTGGCGACCGCGTACCGGAAGACGTAGCGTTGGAAGGCCTCAAGGTAGTCCGATGACCTTGTGAAGGCCGCAAGAACCCGTTGGATGCGAAAAGCAGAGAACCGGCCGAAGTGGAGGTGCTTGGAGGAGGCCTATGTTCAGCAGTGGACGTCTTTCGGCTGAAATGATGATGATGCTGATGCAGTGTCCCACTGCTGGGCAAGGCCCTCCCATTTCTCCTTCGAAACCTCCTTGTTTTGTGCGATTTCTGGCCATGTTGGCCCTGCAAACGTTTTCAGATCGTCACACTTTTTTGGCCTTTAAAGATTATTTCCCTATTAGTTGAATTCCCCCAAAAAGTAACACCATGTCTTAACACTGAACCCACCAAGCCATGATATACTGACCTACTATTCCATTTATTGAAACCAAACCTCAGTATCAAATCGAGGTTGTATTTCAACTGCGAGGGGCTCATGGCTTCTTATATTGAAGTGAGGATTTTCCTTTGTGTCAGTAATCATAAAAAAGGGATGGACCATCTTCGTTACATACGCCACAGTAGGTACAGTCTCAGTCGACCCTACGACTCAAGCTTGAGGCATAATGTTTCTATTTTTGCAAATATTACGAAGCTTCCCTTTCGTTTTTTATGTGAAAATCATTAAAGTTTGTTTTGGGGTTTGGCGGTTTTACGCTGTTATACAGCTGTTATTCCGAAGGGGAGAAAGAAATGCCTTTAATAAAGAAAAAAGTGAATGATTTAAAGGTTAATTCATATAAGAAAGAAAGACAGACATTGCTTTATTGGCACAGAAATACGTGCATATAAAAAAGATAAGTTCACTTTGAGTAAAACTAATAAAATGAATGTAGGTAATCCATTTCAAAGCTATGTTTCAATTCGCCCCTCGATCTCTATTCACCCTATTTTACCCTATAATGCATTGCCATTTTCACCTAGTTGTCCTATATGATGGACACAACTAGAAGGCACAATGATGACTGATTCTAACCCGTTACTCAAAATAAATGTCTACAGATTTATTGCAAAATTTGTCGTATTGTAATGGAACACGGTCCGAATTTGTCCATAGCGTGGAGAGCGCCGTAATATATGTGCGTCCTACAAACTGTATTGGGCAGATCTTTGTTTGTCTTTAGTATGTACATTTCGGAGATCAGTTTACTCGAAACATGGACAGGTGCACTCCAAAGTCGAACATTCCAAAGTTTCAACGATTTGCTACTAGTAATCGTTTCGGCCTTCGTTGATGCATAATCAGCCTATACTGATCCCACTGCTGGGACACAGGCCTCCTCTCTGTAAAAGAGACTGTGACCTCTGAGTTTGTTTCGGCCTTTCTTCTCAGAGTAGTCAGATAGGAAACGCCGACTTCATCTAGTTTTAAAAAAACATGATTGACGTGTAAAAGAGTTTGTACAAACCTACTTACAAAAATAAAAATCATTTCAAATCATTTCATCATTTCATTTCATTTCATTTAAGCGGGAGCGGGCTGGAAATCACCACGTGGACCCAGTGCGGGTTGGTAGATGTCACATGTATTTGAATTTTTGTATCTAGAACAGCGGTGCTATTCTGTAAAAATCTCACCGTGACAACTTAGGTGAAGTGAGCGTGGAGTGAGCTGTTAATAGTGTCAATTCCGAGCAAAAACAAACTCACTTCACCTAAGGTTACATGGTGAGATTTTTACAGAATCGACCGGCTGGTATATTTAAATTTGGAGTTTTGTTGATGTTCTCCTTCACCGGTTTGAGAGCAATGGTGTTGAAATTATTTACACAAAGTTAGCGACCTACAACTCGTTAGTCGGGGACCTCCTTCGTAGATGATCAACCTTAAATCTGGTGCAACCATAAACAGAACGGATTTTAGTATATGCAGACGGATCTGAGAGAAGAACTAACCATTTATGGAAGCTTTAAGAATATATAACGGAATCATCAAATGGATAGATAACATCTCTGCGTTTTAAAAGAGATTGAATTTGGGACTTGTAGCTTTATTTTATGGGATGCAATTCTCCATTACCACACCCCGAGAGCGACTCAAGTGCAATGGATATCTCTTTGGACTTTTGCCAATGCAGCGGAAATATCTACAGCATAGTGTGGTCTCCAAGCTTATATGTGACGCAATTCTTTTGACAGGACGCAGGCTGTTCAGGCGGGGAGCCTAACACGTAAACGTGACAAATTTGAACGATTTTAAATGTGAAAATACTTCGTGCTAGGGTTTCGGTTGTAGCGGCATCTACACCGCCACATGCGAACTACGCATCATACTGACGTCATGCAAATTCCTGCATCGCGCAAGCAGAGTTTACCGCGCAACTAGCATAACTATATACAACGTCCCGACATCAATCGTTGGGCATTTGCCCACAGACCTAGAGATTTCCCTTTTCTATGGAAGATGAGTGAACTTTACACCCTGTTCCTCATACCTCTTTACGTATGAGGAACAGGGTGTAAAGTTCACACAAGGGAAGGATCCTCCGACCAGACGAGGACGGGGACCGGAGATTGCTGTGGGTCAGTCCATCTAGTTATACTAGTAGTTATATAATATAACACAATGGACAAAAAAAGTCCTATTTGTTATATAAATTATTGGATATAAATTAAACAAAAATATTATATTCAAACGAGTTCTATGCCGATGGAAAAAATGCCTCGCCTTTAAAATTATTAGTCGTTGTCCCTGTAAACAAAAATCGCCTGACGAACTGATTACACAGACATTCAATTTGGTTCTCTACAGTCGAGAAATTTTTCTCCTCAAGCAAAACAACTAAAAGAAACCTTCAAAACGAAAAGGATACAGCAAAAAAGCAAAAAAAATCTTCTAAAATAATTACCAAAAGAACAATCTTTTATCTTTATTCAAATGGGGATGAGGAAAAACAGCAAGTTTTCATTCAAAAGGACTTAAAATGATGGTATGCGGTGTTAATGAATTTTATGAGGAAAAACTCTGAAAAACTTGGATAGACGTAGATGCCATCTTGCCAGAGTAACATTACATGGTCACTTAGGCAGAGAGAGGGACGCTCGCAATCCAAAGAAAAAGTCATCTCGGTAAGCTGATGTGGGATGTTAGAAATATACGGATATCTTTTGGGGGAAGAATGTGCGTTTATTTATGAAAATTGTACTTTTTAAACAAATTATTTTATTTTTCTTGGTTATTAATAAAGGTAGAGAGATTTAAAGAGCCGTGTGGTGCCGGCCTAGAATAGCACCACCCCAACTCTTCCCGTGGGTGTCGTAAGAGGCGACTAAGGGACATACACCGGGGGGCGGGCAGCAGCGCCCCCTGCAGACTGATAACATCACCAAACTGCGATCCCCAACCCGCATGCCCAGCGTGGGGATTATGGGCATTACCCTTTAATGATAAGACAAGCCAGAAAATGGCCCCCAGTTCCCGGCCGCCTCGCTATCCCTGGTCATGGTAGCGGCCATGGTAACGGCGGGGCAGGGGGTGCTAAGAATCCCCGGGCTACATTAGGCTACCGATCATTACTTAAAAATATGACCCTGGCTACGTTTAACGGACGCACTCTGAGGCTTGACCACCATCTAGCGCAGTTGGAAGTGGAGTTAGAGAACATTAAATGGCATGTTCTAGGGTTATGCGAAGTCCGTAGAGAGGGGGAGGACACCGTAACCTTAGACTCGGGCCATCTTCTCTACTTTCGCGAGGGTGATAAAACATCCCAGGGTGGCGTAGGTTTCCTCGTCAACAAGGCGCTCTCAAACAACGTCCAAGAAATCTCCAGTGTGTCGACCAGGGTAGCGTACCTGATCCTTCGGCTGTCCAAGCGGTACAGCTTGAAGGTAATTCAGGTTTACGCACCGACCTCGGCGCACTCGGATGATGAAGTGGAGGATATGTATGAGGACATATCCAAAGCCTTACACAACACCACTAAGGCTCACTTCAACGTTGTAATGGGGGACTTTAACGGCAAGGTGGGAACGCGGACTGGCAACGAATCTCGCGTAGGCCCGCATGGTTATGGAGTTAGGAACCACAGGGGGCAAATGCTTGTCAACTTCCTTGAGAAGGAGGGGCTGTTCTTAATGAACTCCTTCTTTAAGAAGCAGCCCCAGAGGAAGTGGACGTGGAGAAGCCCCGACACTGTGACTAAAAATGAGATCGACTTCATCATGACGGATAGCAAGCATATATTCAGAGATGTCTCAGTGATCAACAGGTTCAATACCGGATCTGATCACCGACTCCTCCGAGGCTCTCTGAATATCAATCTGAAGCTTGAAAGAAACCGTCTGATGAAGTCCACGCTCCGACCTAACCCAATGCAAATCATGGCGGGCACCGAGAAGTTCCAGCAGCTTCTCGGGAATAGATTTGCTGCCTTGGATCCCACTGATGACGCTGACGAGACCCTACACAATCTGGTCGAAACTTTGAGAGACGAGGGCATCAAGTTCTGTCAAAAGCAGCGTACTGGCAAGAAATCCAAACTCTCGGATGCGACTCTCGGGCTGATGACAAAAAGACGGGAAACCACCCAAGCGACTTCGTCAGACAGGTCAGACCTGAACAAGCGAATTGCGAAGATGGTACGGCGGGACCTTCGGAGCTCCAACACACGCCTCATTGAAGAGGCAATAGAGCGAAACCGAGGTTCCAAAGTATTCACTCAGCAGCTTGGCAGGAGCCACCTGACGAAGCTTAAAACGCACGACGGGAGGACCGTTTTGTCGAAACCGGAGATCTTCACCGAGATAGAGGATTTCTATGGCCGATTATACGCTGCACATGCCCTTCGTCCCCAACGAGACGGCCAAGATTCCAGAGCCACCCTGACACGCCACTATACCGACGAACTGCCTGACATCAGTCAAGACGAGATCGTGCTAGCTCTGAGGCAGCTTAAAAATGGAAAAGCCCCCGGTGAGGACGGAATAACATCAGAGCTTTTGAAAGCTGGAGGGGCCCCTGTTATACAGGAACTACAGAATCTCTTCAACACCGTCCTTCACAGTGGGAGAACTCCAAAGGCGTGGAGCGGGAGTTTGGTGGTGCTCTTTTTTAAGAAGGGAGATAAAACCCTCCTTAAAAATTACAGACCCATCTCTCTTCTGAGCCACGTCTATAAGCTGTTCTCACGAGTGGTCACGAACCGTCTCGCCAGGAGACTCGACGAGTTCCAGCCACCGGAACAGGCCGGGTTTCGCGGAGGATACGGCACCATAGATCACATACACACAGTGCGGCAGATTATACAGAAGTCCGAAGAGTATAATCAGCCCCTGTGTCTGGCCTTTGTGGACTATGAGAAGGCCTTTGACTCTGTCGAAACCTGGGCTGTTCTGGAATCCTTACAGCGATGCCAAGTAGACTGTCGTTATATCGAGGTGCTGAGATGTCTCTACGACGCCGCCACCATGTGTGTCCAAGTACAGGACCAGCAGTCCAAACCCATCCAACTGTGCAGAGGAGTGAGACAGGGGGATGTCATATCCCCGAAACTGTTCACGAGCGCGTTGGAAGATATGTTTAAGACGCTGGACTGGAAAGGTAAGGGCATTAACATAAACGGCGATTACATCTCACACCTGCGATTCGCTGATGACATAGTCTTGATGGCGGAGTCGCTGGAGGAGCTAACCCAGATGCTGGACGGCCTAGCTTCAGCCTCGCGACACATCGGTCTCGGCATGAATCTGGATAAAACCAAAGTCATGATCAATGGCCTCATTGATCCGGGACCGGTCGTCGTGCACGGCCACCCTCTCGAAATTGTTTCCGAATACACTTACCTCGGGCAAATTCTGCAGTTAGGTAAAAACAATTTTGAGAGGGAGGCCAAGAGAAGGATCCAGCTAGGCTGGGCAGCGTTTGGGAAACTACGTCGAGTCTTCTCGTCATCTATACCGCAATGCTTGAAAACGAAAGTTTTCAATCAGTGCGTCCTACCCGTCATGACCTACGGGGCTGAAACGTGGACACTCACGATACGGCTGGTCCACCAGTTCAAAGTCGCTCAGCGAGCTATGGAAAGAGCTATGCTCGGAGTCTCTCTGAAGGATAGGATCCGTAACGAATGCATCCGACAGAGAACGAAAGTTATCGACATAGCTCAAAGAATTAGCAAGCTGAAGTGGCAGTGGGCCGGCCATATCTCGCGAAGAACCGACAACCGCTGGGGTAAACGAGTTCTTGAGTGGAGACCGCGACTCGGCAAACGTAGTGTGGGACGCCCTCCGACCAGGTGGGATGACGATCTGCGAAAGACTGCAGGCAGATGCTGGATGCGTCAAGCTGAAGACAGGGCGCTATGGCGCTCATTAGGGGAGGCCTATGTCCAGCAGTGGACTGCTATAGGCTGATGATGATGATGATGATGATTTAAAGAGTAGTAGTTAACAAGTTAATTTAGTTTGTTGTTAGAAAATATTGTTAGATTGCTCAAATGATCGTATCCAAAAACATTGTACTTCAGACTGGGCTTAGCATACAGAGTAAAAATCTAAGAAAGATCAACAAAAATATGTAGTTAACACAAAAATATGTAGTTAACACAAAAACATATTCTCACAGAAAAAGAAAACATTTTTTTCTACCAAAATCCAGGCTAAATCTATTCAATTAGCCCATCCAATGTACTTTATGATACCGCATCTACATCCTCCATCTTCTTGTATTCTGGTCGTAAAAAATGAAGTCAAACGTCTGACGTCACAGTTCGTTACCCCCACCCCGCCATCAAATTTCCACTTTATCTCCCTAACCATTCCATTACGTATAAAATAATTTTTATGTTTATCCCATAGAGCCGGTGATTAATCTTGGATTTATTGTTGTAATGAAAGCTTATGCACGAATCTTTGTAGTTGGTATGGAAGATCTATCGAAACGTAAACTTTTATTTGTGGTTGTTATAATGGCGTTTCATGTTTGATAGTTTTTAATATGTTTATGTTGAGAAGTGAAGAGTGGCATGCATTGCAGGATGCCTACACGCAGCATTGGGTGGCGAAAGGCTGAAGAAGAAAAAGAAGGTTTATGTTGATGTAATATGGTAAAGCTTTTAAGGAAATATCTGGGTCAGTGGGTCGTCTTCGGGAACTTCAGATATTTTCTTAAAGGCGTTTACACTATTTTGAATTTCGTGAGTTTAATTTCTTCATCATCATTATAATTTTAGCCGAAAGGTCGCCCACTGTTGGACATAGTCCACTTCAGCCGGTTCTCGCATCCACCGGGATCCTGCGGAATGCATCGGCGCCTTGTTGGAGGCCTTCCAACGCTACGAATCAGAAATGAAGAGATCCGTATGGAGAACCAAGGTAACCGACATAGCCCCGAGAATTGCCAAACTTAAATGGCAGTCAAGTGGGCAGAGCACATCGCTCGCAGAATTTAATAAAATAATAGTGTCACATCACTAAACTGTCAAATGAAGTGTAAAACGTCAAAAACATATAAAAAGTAAACTCCAGCTTTTTGTCACAAAAATTAAGTGCACAATATAAAACCTGCCAGACCACATTTCTCTGGCTGTCATGAAAATCGCCTCATAAATATTCCTAGGGATATTTTTGCTGGATTACCATAAAATGTGGATATGACATAGACAAGGCATAGTCTATGCATCACTAGTGGTGTACACAGCTTATAAATAATTTAACGGCAGCTCACCTCGGCAGCTAGTTGCAATGTAAACTGAATTAATAGGCTACTCCGGCCACGTGAAACATGCACTGACCCTTCTACAGGGTTGCCACTTGATTGGAATATTATTTATTGTTTTTATGATACAACTTTTTTTTGTTGTAGTTTTTTCGGAAGATTTCTTAGACTGTCCTAAATATATGTTTTCCTGCACCTTTGACGATCTGAATAACGCCTCTCGACGCCGCAAAAATCGTGGTCACCTACTGGGCCTAACAACATAGATGCACCCTAAGCAATTTTTATGTACAGACGCCACCACATCAAGCTACTACAATCTGTCAAATTTCTTTAATAGATTTTCACCTTTATCGCTAAAGCATAAGGTTCAAAGTTAATTGGGAAAATTTTACAGTTTCGGGTAGCTTGATGTGCTGGCTTCTGTACATACAGTCGAAATGAAAAGACGAAGGCTGAATGATGCATAATCGGCCTATAATGCTCTCTGTGAGACCGTAGTGTGCTCTTCAACTTGTTTTAACAATTATACTGTTACAAGTTAATAACTAAAATGGAAGGATAAATGTCTATACATAAGTTGTTCCCAATTAGAAGGCTCTCCATTTAAACGTGTTTTCTTTAAAACGATATACAACCTCATTGAGGGTTCCTCGACAATTCAACGTTAATTCTTTCGTTCAGTTAAATCATTGAGCAATCAAAACCCGAAATCTTCTCATCTTAAGAAGTTCCGATTTGTTTTAATTCCTTGGTGTTAAATGTGCTCTGTTAATTAATGGTGATTTTAATTTTGTTACCGCCATTCCGTTCTTAATTTCTATTCATTTTCTTTGATTCCGGGGGTCAGAGAAATCTGCTACGTACGTAAGCTTAAGTTAAAGCCTGTAATTACTACTTAGGAAGGTTTAATTTATTTTATTTCGGTAGTTTTTGTGTGACAGTAGGTAACTGTTAATGCATAAATTATTGTATGAAAGATCATCACTTGACAACGGCTCGACTGATTAGGCTTTTTTTCTTTTGTTGCGTCTGTTTTCGTCAGGACTAGGTTTGTTTGTGTAAAAGATTTCTTTGAAAAAACGCCCGGAACCGTCGGAAATGAAATTCACCCGGGCGACGTCGGGCGCCAACTGCTAGTTTAAGATAATTTGAATCCACAAAGCTAACACCAACAGGCGTGACTGTTGTTTTTGTTGGGGGTTTTGATAAGCCTTTTTCTGAAATGACTGTTCGTATTTTTTGTTTTTGTCTTTTCACAAAAAAATCCGTAGCAATAATTTGCCTAGTCACAAATTCTCAAAAGAATACACAAACCCAGAACGTTTTTAAAACTCGTCAGAGAATAAATTCGTATAGGTTTTCGTACTTATTGCAAAATTCTCTTGCCTTCATCCCATTTTTTTAAGTTGGCGCGGTCTCTTCTTCCATATTTCTCTATTAGTCATCATCAGTAGTCACCCCTTTCTAGCTCAAACTCAAACTCAAAGCATTTATTTCAAATAAACCAATTAAAGGCACTTTTGAATTGTCAAGGGGTCGGTCAGTCAGAAAGACGAAGCTAGTTGCCCATTCCAAAGCGTAGTAGGTTGGTACCTATGGAGAAGAACGGGCAAGAAACTCCATGGACACTCTTTTAAATCAAAATTATATGATTACAAAATATTGGTTACATGATTCATGTTAAAATTATGCACGTGAGAACAATGCAGAACGTTAAAAGCGTGCGTAATGAAAAGATAAAAAAAACAATTAAAAAATTAAATTAAATTAAAATAAGCCATGGCAGCAAAGATATGACAGTCCCTACTGACGTCGCCCGTTCACGAACATGACGCATGGGTTAGCACCATTTAGCTCAACCATTTTTAAGGGAGCTAAATTATCCAACACATGCGCCACCATCAGCGGGACATTAGAGTGAGCATGACGTACTCTTAGCATGGACATAGCCATAATTATAATCTTTCAAACAGTCCACTCGTCGGTTATCAATGTTCAAAAAACCCTACCTACATTCGATGTATTACAACCCTACCCTGAACATGCATAACAGTGGTTGTACACGAGCTACAGATAGGTTTGCGGGCTTGCGGCTCCCCTGTTCCAGTATTACCGGCTATGCTTCCTAACACAGCGTTTGCTCTCACTACAGAACCTTTTCTTAGGCTTCTGAAGGCCTGGTACGTGTTTATTTACTTACTCGATTGCTTTAATTTCTATGGAAAAATTGTAGTTATCATAACTGTCACCAGATGGCGCTTATTCATAAGTAAATGGCTGTGTCCCTTCACTTTCCATAATACCCTTGGCAGATAATGACAAAACAATAATTTTATCTTACCATAATTCTATTTTTACTCTAATACGCAAATAGTAGGTACTTAGGTAGGTACTTACTTTTATCCTCAACCAAACGCAAAATGAAAATAATGAAACTTAGGTACACTAAGAGACCTAAAATATTAGGGAACTTTAGACACATTTCAGAATTAAGAAAACGTAAGAGAATTCACAAAAAACGTCTTTTTTAATAGGGCGGCCATTTTTTAACATCTTTTCTTTTCTGTATCTTTCCACAAAGGAGTGTCCTTGCCAGTTATTGCCAGTTTTTTTTATATAAAATTGGGTTTAGATGGGCTTTATTTACCTACGGGGTGAACGTTATTGTAATAAATGACTTAAAACGGAGTCCATTGTGCTCCGATATCGCGGATAAGATAAATGTCTTCGTAAAAACACAAACAATGTTCGTAAAAGAGATTTTCTTGTAATTTTGTTGGAGCTTAAACATTTGTTGTTGTAGAAGGAGGTTATTTCGGGCTGATCGTTTTTGTTAATATCAGAATTGTTTATTTTTAGGTATCTGTGTTGACGTTTTGGGGTTTATCTGCTAAATTGCCACTGAGGTTTTATAAGTTTGAAGGAATTCCAGTTGAGTCTATTTTGATCTGCTTAAGATAAGTTTTTCTGAGGCAGTGTGTTAGTCGTAAGTTTTACTAACAATCTTGTTTGAGTTTGAGTCTTGGTCATTATAATAAAGAAAAATTCTATTCTATGTATCATTTTCATAGGTATGTGAAAATGTCAGTAGCAGCCCCTGGCTATATTTGTGTCCTGTAACTAAAAGACAATAGGTTCTCGGCTCCTATAAAATACCAGGGGCACATAAAAGAACAAAGCCTTCTATACAGTCAGTCACGAGCATAAATACCTTACATTAACGCAAAATTTAAAAGCGATTTTGTCGTGAAATAACGATTGCAACTTTGACCAAAGTTCTATTTCATAATGGTATGGTTTCCAAAATACTACTTATGCTCGTAACGTCATAACATTTCTATCTCGACTTTAAGAGAAAAGTGCTTTTGAATCTTGCGTAAATGGAGGATTGTAAGCCCAGGATCGCTCGCACGGGCGCATTTTCCCGCGGCGATTTTTGTCCGCGCACTTTGTTTTCAGCGCACTGAGTTTAAAATCCAACAGTGTGGTTTTTTGACGCGCTGGGATGCGCTCTGTTGTATTCTTAATGCTGGGCTCAACAGCGAGAGTTAGAACCAGTGCTCGATAAAATCCCGCCGCAATATTTTTACGTCCGTGCGAAAGTGGGCTTAATTTAGATATATTTATGTGCATGTTTGTACATTGGAAAATTTACCTGAAAATTAATTTAATTATAACGCAATTAAGTTACACGTATTTTCCTTAAGTGTCATAGCGAATTAGAATCCCACAGGAATTGATTGAATCCCTCAAGAGGCGTCCCGGATCAGTATCATCTATATCTACATTATATTATTATGTAAGTATATCGTAATCGTCTGCCGGTCCGTGTAATGGGATAGCAGGGTACTGTACTTTGTTTTCATTGGCTACTAAATTGAAACGCAGTGTAGATCCGACCTTATAGGTGTTAGGTATAATTTACCTATATAGTTTTTATATCATTAGGTCAATTTAAAAATCACGGATGATCTCGTCAGGTATAATGAAAGTGTTGTTAACGAATTAGCGATAGTGATTTAAAATGTTCATTGCAAAGCATAATCAGTTTATAGTGTTCCCACTGCTGGGACACAGGCCTCCTCTCGGTGAAAGGGAGTGGGCCGTAATCCACCACGCGGGCCCAATGCCAGTTGTTAAATGTCACATGCGTTTAAATTTTTCGTTCTAGGATATGCCGGTTTCCTCACGATGATTTTCTTCGCCGTTTTTAGAGCAGATGGTGATGTAATAATTTACACAAAGTAAAACGCCAGTTTGAGTTCGAACCTACGACCTACAACTTGTAAGTCGGGGACGTCCATTGGGCCTCCACTGCTCTCGACACGTTTAAATATGTTTACAAAGCTTTTTTGCAGTCAAATGGCGATTAACAACGGCTGATACTTTGAACCAAACAGCCATCTCAGACAAAGACATTTAAAGCTGTTAATGTTGATGATCGCTGGGCAAAACATCTCCACACAATAGGTGCCTGAAGATGGACGGCGCCGCCGAGGCCGCCCCAGATAGACATGGCGAGATCACCTGGACGCGTACCGCGAGGGCTGGTTGGAGGTGGCGCGGGAAAAGAGTTCCTGGAAGGATTTGGGAGAGGCCATTGCCCAGCAGTGGGGCAGAATAGGAATAGGCTAGACATTTTATCATCGTGAAATTTTAGTCCCCGACCCTCCGCGGCGCATCCTACCACCGCGCTACTACTTCGTTTCCTGACTTTTTTCTTCTGGCTCGGCTCCTAAGGGTCGTAGCGTGATGTTAAATAGCCTATAGCCTTCCTCAAGAATTGGGCTATCAAATACAAAAATATTTCTTCAAATCCGACTGGCAGTTCTAGAGATTAGCGCGTTCTAACAAACAAACTCTTCAGGTATAAGTACTAGCAGCGCCCCGCGGTTTCAGCTGCGTAAGTTTCGATCCCGTGGGAATATCGGGATAAAAAATATCCTATATGTTAATCCAGGAAATGGTCTATCTATGTGCCAATTTTCATCCAAAACTGTTCAACGGTTTATGCGTGATTGAGTAACAAAAATCCAAACATCTTCACAAACTTTCACATCGCACTAAAAGGCGAAAGCTTGTGAGTGTGTGTGTGTGTTGTGGGGGTGCGTGTGTGTTTATATCTTTGTTACTTCTTCACGCTCAAACGGCTGGACAAATTTTGATAAAATTTTGTATGGAGGTAGCTGACACCCTGGATTAACATATAGGCTACTTTCTATCCCGATATTCCCACGGAATCGACACTTACGCGGGTGAAACCGCGGGGCGCAGCTAGTTTATAATATTAAGTAGAATAATGGTATAGTATAGATTAGTAAAGATGGATAGATTTACCAAGCTATTTACCCTTTTAAGAATCTAACAGCATCCTATAAAAACTTTATAGCTCTCTAAGATAATATTGAAGACACAGATCGATTTGAACGTAGCGCGGTGTATAATAAATTCTTATTAAAAATGCATGAACACGCCCAGTTCTCCACGACGTACACAGCGGCACATCAAGCTGTCAATATCCAGTATAATCTGACCTCTTATTGTACGGAAAGGCTGAAAAATGCGAGGTCAGTTTATACTGGAAATGTATGCTTGAAGTGACGTCATTTGTACCACCAACATGCAAAATGCGGAGAGTTGATACTTAATACGCTATGTGCTAAGACTTCTGTTTACTACACGACTTTTGTATAATAATGTGCTACTTTTATGCAATACTAGTGGTAGATCGCGACTTTGTTTGCATACCAACTTTAACAGTTGAACCCGTAATGCGCATGAGATTTTACCCGACTACGGCAAAGCCAAAGGAGAATTATGAGTTTAATATTCTATGTATGTATGTATGTCTGTTTTGTAGCTGTTACCACATAAATCCTAAACTACGCGTCTTATTAGGGCAAATGAGGTATCGTTGGAAATGTCATGTTGTGCCGCGGGTTATACGAAAACCGAAAATAATAGACATCGATGGCTTTTTTATACCTTTTTAGTTGCTGTTTTTGTCGTAGTTGAGTTTGAGCTATAAACTTTCTTTGAAAAATCCTGTTAGACATGCAAAGGCTAAGAATGAAAAAAAAAAACATTTCTTACCTATATTCTTTAAGGAAAAGATCTTACTAGTGTCCTGCAGTGCGATTCTGTAACCATCTCACCGTGAAAACTTAGGTGAAGTGAACGTGTAGTGAGCACATCACCTAAGTTTTCACGGTGAGATTTTTACAGAATCGACCGGCTGTAGTGCTATTCTGTAAAATCTCACCGTGATAACTCGGGTGAAGTGAGCTTAAAGTGAGCTGTCATTAGTGTCAATCGATATCCGTGGTGTCCCTAGCCGTAGACAGATTAAACTATAGACTGTTGCATATCTTCTTTTTCACTCGCACAAGATAAAGAGAAATATATTAACGTCACTAGCAAAGAAAAGAGACAGAGTAAGAATATTTCTGTCCCATACTGCGTGTCGGCTAAGCACATCAATGTGCACAACAAGTTTGACGTATATGAATGAAATAATAAAAACTACACCGCGATTAAACGGAAAATAAGATCTTTTTCGTGCATAATGCAATAATAGTACATTTGCGCAACTGTGAAAATGGTAAGGTGCAGTGTAATAAGCTGTAAAAATGATAGTATGATGAAGATTGCCGGAATTTTTTGTCCCTTTCGGTGACACGGATACCATGAGTACTCTGTCTATAGATTACTCTGTCTACGTCCCTAGCATTAGATGGAATAACAGCCGGTCGATTCTGTAAAAATCTCACCGTGAAAACTTAGGTGAAGTGAGTTTGTTTTTGCTAGGAATTGACACTATTGACAGCTCACTCCACGCTCACTTCACCTAAGTTTTCACGGTGAGATTTTTACAGAATAGCACCGCTGCTCACTTCACCTAACTTCACACGGTGAGATTCTAACAGAATCGACCGGCTGTTTCTAATGTAGGAATGTAGGTTATTCTTAACAGTTAGATGAGTCCATCATGATAATTATTCTTCAGTTACAATACAACCCAAGTTTTCAAGATATTAAAAAGCCATTCAAAGTCGAAAGGTTGTATTCAAAAGATCGCTTTTAGCGATAAGACCGCCCATTGTGTCACCCTTCGTAAAATTTCTAGATTTATATCTGTAATATTCATGGTGTACAGTCAACAAAACAGATAAGCATGCAGGATCGTCGGATATAGTTGAAGTTTACTAAGAAACCGATGGATGTTGTCGACTGAAATTTAATTTTATAAATGAGCTGTTTATTTTCTATTAATAAAATAAAATTTTATTCTAGAACATCCATCGGTTTCTTACTAAACTTCAAGTATAACCGACGATCCTGCATACTTATCTCTTTTGTTGACTGTACATAATAAAGAATTTTCTATATAACTAAAAAGCTCCGTTCATCTCTTTAGAACCGTTTGTCAGTTTATCAACAACCACAATCTGAAGCAGCTTGCAAGTAAGTAAATAACTAATAGCTCTGGTACAGCTAACAAATTTTTGCTCTTTAAAGGATTCTGAGCGATGGCCAGAATTAAATTGGAAGGCTTCCAAGATAGCCCATATAAATAATAGTTGGCGAAAGATTGAGCCGGCCGCAGACTGACGGAGATCCTTCAATTAAGTTACTGTCCTCTATTAGTGCGGCCAACGATTCTATATTTCATTGTTAGGGCTGTTTCACACGGAGCGGAGATACGGCACTGTTTTTTTATAAAGTTTGTTCATCTATATCAATATTATTAATAACTAGCTGACCCGACATACGCTGTCCGTCCAACTTTCAATCATCATCATCTGCCTAACCTTTTCCCAACCATGTTGGAGTCGGCTTCCAGTCTAACCGGATGCAGCTGAATACCAGTATTTTACATGGAGCAACTGTCCGTCTAACTTTCAATAATTCATATAAAATACACTTTCAGTTTTTCTGAAATTTCCCATTTTCCCGGCTACTTTTCAAACGTTTTCTTTCATACAAACCATGTCCTGACAATTACAAACACAACAAAAAAATAAATTAGCCAAATAGGTGCAACAGTTCTGAAGTGATACGCGTATATACATGACATACATGCAGCATCATCATTTGCCTAGCCTTTTCCCCACTATGTTGGGGTCGGCTTCCAGCCTAACCGGATGCAGCTGAATACCAGTATTTACATGGAGCGACTGCCTATCTGACCTCCACAACCCAGTTACTGGGTAATACGATACCCTTAGGTAAGACTGGTTGTCACTTTCAGGCTTGTGACTACCCATAACAACTGTCAAAGATCCACGAACGAGAGCCGAGACCAACGGCTTAACGTGCTTGCCGAGGCGCGGAGGGGTTCCGGTATTTAAAGATGGTCAACCATCCACAGACCAACCGCGGCAATCGTAGCTTAAACCAGATCGATCGACCGGCTGTTATTATTTAGCCACGGGCCCCTCCACATACATACGTACATTCAGCAATTGATTTTTATTTATATAGATAAAGCTGAAGGGGTTGTTTGTTTTTTTAAACGCGCTAATCTCTAGAACTAAGTCGGGTTTGAAAAAATATTAGGAGGAGCCGAGCAAAAAGAAAATAAGTCAAAACGCTAAGCGAAAACATAAAAGCGCTGGCAGGCGATGCGATGCGACGGGATGAGTCGGGAAATCAAAAACAAAAACACGCGAACGAAGTCGCGGGTAGTTTGTTTATATTAAAACGATTAGCGTAAATGGTGCTTCTATTGAACTTAAGCCCTTTTAAACTGTTAAAACGCGAATGACATGAAATCAGGGGGGCAATAAGTTCACAGTCTGATCTGTCTCAATATGTCAAAAATATCTCTAATTTCCCCAAGTTTCTGACTAGTTTTTGACACTGATTGTCGCTTAGATGAGATTGTGGTTAGATTTTAAACGTTTTTAATTATGGAAATTGGCCTTCTGTTTTCGTGGTAATTAACAACGTAGATAAGTACAGCGTTTTCTGTCACAATAGCTCGACATTATTGATAAGCACTACACTAATACACTACATAACACACTAATATTATAAAGGTGCAAGTTTGTGAGTGTGTGTGTGTGTTTATATGTTTGTTACTTCTTCACGCTCAAACGGCTGGACCAAATTTGATAAAATTTTGTATGGAGGTAGTTGACACCCTGGATTAACATATAGGCTACTTTTATCCTGATATTCCCCCGGAATCGAAACTTATGCGGGTAAAACCGCGGGGCGCAGCTAGTATTATATAACTCTAATGGCGTTCCGTCACTGGGAGCATTCACCTGTAATGGAACAATTCAAGATGTCACTGTAACGGCTAAAGCCCGGTTTCCACCGCGAGCGGAAGTTATTAATGGGTCCGTTCCGCTCGTGGTGGAAACCGGGCTTTAGGCTTTGCAAGTAGACTGCGCCGGCCGATATCTGCTAGATAGTGTAAAGATAATTGAAACCAGCAGGATAAGTGAATACATATAATGAAATAGGTAGAAATAACGCGGCTAAGTTACTTTACAGACGTATGCTGCCGCCACCCGGCGGGTGTCACCCCTTATAAAATGTCTACATTTATATCTGTAGTTTTTATGGTATACATAATGATAGTTGATTGTACAGCTAGTGCATAAAAGAAGCCATTTTACCCCGAGACGTTTATTTTTGTTAACTCGAGGTTTTTGGTAAAATGGCTCATTTATGCCCGAGTAATAAAAAATAGTGAAAAGCAGAGTTGCTTTTCACTTCGATTGCGAGAAAATGAAACAGACATAAAGTATATAACAAGTATTTCACTGTTCAAAA
The DNA here is from genome assembly GCA_948474745.1 of Oligia latruncula. NCBI lineage: Eukaryota > Metazoa > Arthropoda > Insecta > Lepidoptera > Noctuidae > Oligia > Oligia latruncula. The sequence continues at coordinate 18,523,545 of OX419692.1, forward strand.
ATGTTACAAAATTGAAGAAGAGAATAGATAATTCACGCCACGAAATTTAAAAAAAAAATAAGTTTTTTTTTTAATTTTCTATTTGTGTCATTCGACTTACTTCATACTGCCAAGTAATCTGGTTTTATTAAATTAACGATAGAAAACACGGAAGGGATCATTATCATTTCAGCCGAAAGACGTCCACTGCTGGACATAGGCCTTCCTATAGGAAGTGAGATAAATTAAAGCAAATTAAATTAAATAACGACTTTAATCTGCGAGGTTTTATTGTGCGCGTGGCTGTTGGGCCTGATTATCTTAGTCTTAGAAAAAAAAAACCTTATGCACTAGAGCATAAAAAGCGACTTTATGTCGCCTACGCACAACATAAAGTCGAACATTTGGAGCGTGAGAAGTGAAAAGAATATTTTATCCGCCAGAATATTTTAGTGCCAGAGAGGCGCTTTACTTTCTGTAAATTATTTCATCACCACTGCTCTCAAAACGGTGAAGAAAAACATCGTGAGGAAACCGGCATGTCCTAGAACCAAAAATTCGAAGACATGTGACATCTACCAACCCGCACTGGGCCCGCGTGGTGGATTACGGCCCACTCCCTCTCACAGAGAGGAGGCCTGTGTCCCAGCAGTGGGAACATTATAGGCGGTTTATGATGATGATGATGAAGGTGCGCCTTGTTGTATTCCGCTCTTAAGTAAATAGACGGCTATTGTTTACAAAAAACATTGAAACAAAATAAAAACCTCCTCAAAACAAAAATCAAAAGTAAATCAGTGTACCACATCTTAACTGAAAGTGAAGTTTCTTTAAGCCAAATGAGTGAGCTTCCCCCGAACGTTTTAATTACTTCCTCTGGCTTACTAGATTAGTGGACACAGAGCCGTGGGGCGGATCTCTAAGAAAGAGCCAGTTTCCAAAGGAGCCAAGATATTAGATTTTTGGAGACAGTAACTTTTGTAATAGAATTGGAAGTGGCAACTTTTCTGGCGTTTGATACTTTGTGGGTGTTTTGGGCGCAGTGACATTTTGAAATTCTGTTTTTTTTTTTGTATAAATTCCGCGATAATGCCTTTTTTCTGTGGTTATATTTTTGTTGTTGTCGTGGTTTTCAACCATTTTACAATTATGAGGCTTGATTATGCAAAGTGATGGTCTAGTTCACTTAAATTTTTCTTCATCTAAATAAGTACCTACTTTTTGTGATAATGCGCGTTTCTTCATCGCCATCTGCCTAGAATTTTCCCAGCTATATTGCGATCGGTTTCCAGTCTGACCAAGTGCAGCTGAATACCAGTATTTTACATAAAGCGACTGCCTAGCTGACCTTCTCAACACAGTTATTGGGTAATACCGTACGATACCTCTTACTAAGACTGGTTCTCAGACTTTCGGGCTTCAGACTACCCGTAACGACTGTCAAAGATCTACAAATAAAGCCCGTACAATGGCATAACATACTTTCTGCGGTACGGAGTCGTCTTTTCTACACATAAATTATAATATTTCCTTTTCCTTTCTCATTATAAAATCAAGTTACTTGTCTTCAAACATTTAACAACAGCCACGAAACTATTACGCTAATCAAGGGAGTGGGAAATTTACAGCATGAGCAATCAGTTGCGCGTCGGAAGAGGGTGATAAATCTCTGGTAATGTAGCTAGCCGGCGCTGTATATCACGTGAGCCTTTCAGACGTGCGCGCGTGTTACTGCCGCGGTTCCGGCGCCGAGATGAGATGGTACGGCCTTTAGGCTTACTTACTGATTTAAAGAAGAGTGAATGTACATATATTTGTGTGTTTTTAGGGGTTTTTTATGAAGCTATTGATAGATACAGATATTGCTGTTTGTTGCGGGTTCAGTTGATGAAAAATATCATCATTACCATCAACGTCATTATAACAGCCTTGTTTTATCCACAGCTGAGTATAGGCTTTTCCCTTTTGTGCCATGCTTCCCTGGTCCGTGCGAGTCTCATCCAGGTCTTCCCCGCCATCTTCTGTAGCTCCTCCACCCTCCCGGACTGTACGCCAACGCTATTTCTACCGTTTCTTGGCAACCATTCCATTAGGGCTCTGCTCCACCTGCCATCACCACGTCCAACCAAGTCCTGCCCAACTCCATTTCAGAGCCGCTACCTGTAGTCCTAAATATTGAACAAAGAGAAAAAAAAAAAAGATAAATATGGTTAGGTAGAAAATAATTGCCTAAATCAAATCATTTATTTATTTGCAAACTACTTAATTAGTTTTCTTTTGGCTTTGCCGTGGAAGGGTAGATAAATATTTGGTCGCATTCATATCTTAAGGGGCTTACATGACCTAAAGCGCGGTCACTGTCGGACTGCATAGAACAAAGAAAGAAGCGCGATAACACAACGCTGGTAATTTATTGCAAAATATGAAGCAATCATCTATTTACAAAAAATCAATTGTCTGGAATAAAAAATTAAAACACTAGTGCTTTAATAAGTTGCTTGTAGATTAATCTGACAAAAAATCAGAATGATTGTATGGTTTTTATTGTAAAAGAAAGATTTTATCTTCATGATTTTTTTCTATCGTATCAAATTCGTTGTATTATGTTTTCAACACACTATCTACCTAGCATAATATCCATAAGAATAACGTATATTTTTCTGATTTTGTTTACTGTAGTCGATCATATACTTTTATTGCTTGTAAAACTTGCGTTTTTGCGTTTAGGTCCTGTAAGCCCCATAAGTAGGCACGTACGCATATGATACGCGTAACTGTAGGTATGTCGTTTTGATCGAACGTTTCAGATAATATGACTGAAAGACATCGAGTCATGTGTGTTTCAATCTAGCAACGATCAAGTTAAAATATCCGTCAGTTTATACAGTATTTCCGAAAGGTTCGAACAAGAGTTTTATCATAATTATGTTATCTAAAGGTACCTAAGTACCTACCTACCTTTCGTAATACAGGGATGATGGAAACGCTACTTTATTAAAATAATAATTTAAAGCTACGTACACTATCAAGGGACTCTGGGTCAGGATCGCTTAATTATTCAAAACCCCGGAGATCGAAGATTTGAATCCTCAGTGAGAGTTGTAAGAAGGAGCAGTTGATAAGGTGCCTAGTGGCTTAGAATACCTATTTAAATTCGTTTTGGGGCGAGAAAATTGAAGATTGGGGAAGCAATTTATAAATGAGTCTGTGAATTATTACTTTATATCAATCAACATCAATCTACCTAGCCTTTCCCAACTATGTTGGGGTCGGCTTCCAGTCTAACCTGATGAAGCTGAATACCGGTATTTTACATGGAGCGACTACCTATCTGACCTCCATAACCTAGTGTTTGGGTTATACAATACTACTTGGTAAGACTGGTTGCCAGACTTTCGGGCTTCTGATGACCCGTAAGGGCTGTCAAAAATCTACGAATGACAGCCGGGACCATGATGACATGATTTCCGAGGGAGCAAGGACCAGCCTGGACAAGAGCAGCTTAACCTGATCGATCGACCCGTGCGGTTGTTATTGCTTAACCACGAGCCCCTCTACTTTATATCACAATGTCATTTCAAAATTGATTTTTAAATATAGATATGTATTAATGTAAGCAGGTATAGATTACAAAGTGTAATGTATGTTGTAGATATTTTTTGGATCGAAGTTCCTTTACGGAGCTTGCGGCAGGAGTAAAATTTTGGAAATCGTCACGTAACGAAAAAGTATTATGCACCCTACATGCGACTTGTTGTTTTATATAATAGAACGAGATAGAGAGATAGTTTTCACGGTTTTCGAGGGTGCTGAAGCCAATAGTGAGGTCAGAATAAAAATGCAAGATGGCGGCTGCAAAAAGGTTAAAAATTTTCGTCATGGGTGTCGTTTCCATGGTTTTCGAGGGTGCTGAAGCCGAAGTCAAAATGAAAATCCAAAATGGCGGCTGCATAAATGTACAAATTCTCGTCATTTTGAAACTTTCGCAGCCGCCATCTTGGATTTTCATTTTGAACTTCGTTCCTGCCGGGGGCTCCCCGACCCCACACATTTTTTACATTGATAAAGTCAATTGATGGAACAAACAATGTGGGTGTTGTAATATCGCTGTCAACCTCGAAAACTTGTACCTTAACGTGGACAACGTCAAGGTAGGTACATGTTTCCGTGGCTGACAGCGTCACAGCAAATGTCCCAACCTGTATTCAATTATACCTGGCTGTATTCATGCGTAAGCCACAACCAAGCCCGTAGTAATCACGTAACCCAATAACCTTACAATGAAATGACTGGTAGAGCAACAGTAACTCTATCACTAATAAACACAATGTGTCACAACTCAGAGAGGTACCGACCGAAGGTCGGCTCCATACAGCGAACAAAAACAAACGCATGTGGCGATCTTAGACAAATGCCAGTCGTAAGTGCGCTTGCACTCGCTATACGTGAACTGATTTTGAGGGAAATGTGTCCCCGTGGGAGTGCAATGGTTGCTCAGTGGTAACGGCTCAGACTGGCCCCGTTCACGGCCTCGATCGTCACCGTCACCTGGTTTCCGTCCGTAGGTCCGCAAGTCGCGTCGCGGTGATTCTTGGCATGCTCTACAACTTCTTTCATTTGTTTTTTCTGCAGTCGATGTCGCAAGACGCGTGTCGTTTGAGCGTGTAACTCGTGGCCACGAGTTGTACACCGTGGGTTCGATCTCGGACTTGGTGCAATTTATTTCATCACCGTCCGCTGCTCTCTAAAACGAGGAAGTGAGGAAGTCGGCATGTCCTAGACTAGAACCAAAAGTTTGACGTCGAGAAGGCCTGCCCAAGCAGTGGAAACATTATAGGCTGACAGCTGCGCCCCGCGGTTTCACCCGCATAAGTGTCGATCCCGTGGGAATATCGGGATAAAAACTATCCTATGTCCTTCCCCGGGATGCAATCTATCTCTCTGCGAAATTTTATCGAAATCCGTTAAGTGGTTTAGGCGTGAAAAGGTAACATACAGACTGACAGACAGATAGAGTTACTTTCGAATTTATAATATTAGTATGGACTATGCTATGGAGCCGACCTTCTGACCGTTTGTTTTAAGTGACGTAGGGCATTAATTAGAGGCTAGATTAGTTCGTGGCACCTACGAGCGCCACAATGACTGGGTAATCAAGCTGCATTGTCGCCACAATTAATTGCCTATTAGTTTCAAGTATTGTGTGCACCGATTGTTTCCTGAATACTATATGGAGATTCAGTATTGTTGAAATAGTCTTCAGTTCTTAAATTGTGTTAATACAGGGTGGCAGCAACACCACAACCTGTTACTATAGATTCCGTGCATGATTCTGAACGCACTGCGTTACATTTTTCGTCAGTAATTATAAAAAAAATTGCCGTTCCATATATTTATAAATAAATAGTCCTCCAGACCGTATTTCGGTCATTGCGGCCAATCTCAACGGAGCCTAGCTTTCGGCGCGGGAGATGTTATAGTGCACAAGTATGCGCGCAGACACAGGTGCACTCCCTCTTCCCTCACTCCCATAGACCGATGGGACGGCAATCCGAAACGACCGGAGAGAGATCAGGCTCAGGAACAACGGCGGATATTTTATCCGCATTTCTATGAAACAGCTGATTTGTTTTTTGATAAACGACAAAAAAATTCTATGCTAGGTGGTCTAGAATCATGTGCTAAATTTATGGTTACACTTTGGGCGTCAGTGTCCCTGCCACCTGTATACACAGTCACGCAAATTAATTGCTAAGCAAATTAAGACTCTGCGTCAATTTGCCGTGTTATAGCCACTTTACACAATCATGGAATTAGTAAGTACCTTATCCATTGAACTGTCAAAGAATGACAGTTTTGATTTGAATATACTGATAATTTCAGTTGTTTGTAGTTTTATGTAATTTTGGCATTGATAAGTATCGATTCTTAGCCAAGCCCAAAGACTACAATATGATGCTGTATAACAAGCCCTTTGATTGTGTATCATGACCTGAATTCTCTCATTGCAAGGTAAAAGTGTTGTGCACTGAATATTGTAGAAATGAAGCACTGTCATAAAATACCTGTGACTTTCAAAACATTTATATCCTAGACCTTCAATTCTTCCTTCATAACTTCTCGTTTCTTGTTTGTAAATACTAGTTTACCTACAATATACAGGAAAAAATTAAATTATCGGGAATCGATATCTAAACACGATAAAATAAAAATCTTTTTTACAAAAAAAAAAAAACAACCGACTTAAAAAAAGTTTTTACATTCATTTTTGGGTTGTATTTACCCCACACGAATTCGTATACCACTACGTGCTATGTAAACATCGGTGACAGGAAGTTATTATAACTTCATCAACATAAATTTAGGGGAAAAATACATATTATTGAAACTCAAAAACTACCCAAGCAAAGTTAGTAAAATTTATATGGGACCACCCCTGAGGCATACCCTATCCATTAAAAATCGATTTTCAATTGCCGGAGATATCGCGTACAAAAAAATACAGTCGAATTGAGAATCTCCTCCTTTTTGAAGTCGGTAAAGATACAGCAGTTATAGCCACAATGCATCCTTACAACATAACAATTCCACTAAGCCACCATTGAAAAGTCATAGGAAAGCAAACGACGCTATTTCGTTTACTTGAATTTCAACCAGTAATTTTGGTTTATAAACCAAACTACTGAACCGATTTTGATGAAATTTCTATGGGACCAATCTGAAAGTATATACTTTCAAATAAAATAATAATTTTGCAAATCAGCTTAAAAATTACTAAGTTCTGAGGTAACCAACATAAAAAAAACAACCGAATTGAGAACCTCCTAGTTTATTTTCTCTTGACTAACTTACCTGTCAAAAAGAGTAACCTAGATAAAGTGGATAAGGCAGAGATTAAAACAGAAGACGAACTAGCAGGGGATCGAGGGGGGGGGGGGTGGAAGGAGGGTTCAGGGGATCTGACTGGAATAAATTTGAAGTCGGTTAAAAAGTGATTTGATGGCATTTTTGGGGTTTACGACCGCTGGTAGTGTTGTTACTTGAAGTATGAGTTGAGAAATCAATTTTCTTACGTTTTGTAATATTGATACCTATCACACCTGTGAAGTTCACACAAACAAAAACAAATTTTTAAACTAACCGCGTTCGATGACAAAAATAAATATTTTTTTTTTATTTTTACTATTTTTTTTTTAATATAAGTTAGCTTAAGTAATTAATTTTTTGGTTTATCATGGATAACCATCACGTCTGCGGAGTTTCACTAGTTAATTTAATTTGACCCTTTAAAGTATCGATCTGTCGGTCTACTATAAACTACTCAAAACTCAGCTCATTTAACCACACTCAAAATTACGTGTCCTCAATCTACATTCTTAGCACACATTTATACACGGAACATAAAATGTCTTATTCATAACTCAATTTCCTTAGATTTGCTCAGCAAAGGAAGTGAAGTTCATACGAGGATCGTGGAATTTCTTGTTTGATGAGTAACTTAGTTGGTTGAGCATTAGTGAGCCAAGTTGGTTTTCACCTCACGAATGACAGTGAGGGAAGTATGTTATTAGCTTTACGGCAACCTGGGCTGGATACGGAAAGGAATGGTGCAATACCTCCTGTTTGTTTCAGACGCCCTGGTACTTTTAAATAATAGTTGAGGTTGGTAGAATAAGAAAATAGAAAAAGATGATTTGTCTTTCGGTCAGTATAATGAAGATTTTTTATGTGTTTTATTACCTAGTAATTATTTGATTTTGGGCCTATTACGGTATGATAAATAGTGAGTATACCTATGACTAATGAAAAAGTGGAATACTGAAAATGTATCTAGCAATAGAGTCATCCAATTACCAATAGAAAAATGTGTTTTTTTTTTATTTCAATAATAAATTTGTCTTCCAAACATGGTCATTATGACAATTTCCCCTTTGATACTAAGTTTATCTGTTCTGCGAGCAATGTGCCCTGCCCACTGCCACTTAAGTTTGGCAATTCTTCGGGCTATGTCGGTTACCAAATGGCCGATGGGGCCGAAAGGTTCTGGAGTGGCGACCGCGTACCGGAAGACGTAGCGTTGGAAGGCCTCCCACAAGGTGGACCAATGACCCTGTGAAGGCCGCAGGAACCCGTTGGATGCGAGAAGCACAGAACCGGTCGAAGTGGAAGTGCCTGGGGGAGGCCTATGTCCAGCAGTGGACGTCTTTCGGCTGAAATGATGATGATGATGACTAAGTTTATTATAGAGGATATAGTCAAATCCCTTTTGAATTTTCAACTGCAGTAAATAAATAGGGTTGAGTTGAGGTATCTCTATAGTTTTCGTTAATCAGATTTGCACGCGATAAGTAATAACTCAATTTAAAATTGATGGATAGTGTAAATAATTGGAGGATATCAGTAATTAAAGGAGATATATCTATGTATTTAGTTTTACAACTATAGTAACTTTAATCTGAAACATCATGCTGTGACCTCCTCACCCCCTCTCTGCGTTGGAGGCTTTTATTTAAGTACTTAGTAAGTTTTTAGTTTACATTTTTTGATTTTTTTTTTGCTTGAGTACGTATAGATTTTATTGTATTTGTTGGTATATTGGCGTGGCCAGCTAACTTATGGCAAATAATTTAATTTAATGTTCTGTGTCCTGGAATGTTAATTACTTTGCATATCTAGTATTGTATACAATCAAGTATTTTCTAACTGAACAGACAGCTGTGCTGCTGGCGAGTTTGTTGCGCCACTTCTTCTCCCCAGCGAAAGCACTAGGAAGTGGTGAAGGGCGGGCGTTTTGGGGGACTGTCTATTGTAATTTTGACGTTCGAAAAGTGCTGATTCTCAGCCTAGTTTGAATAAATCACTTTTGATTTTGACAATGGCTGACAAAGACTTTTTAGTTTTTTTTATACTTACCCTTCTCATTTTCCTTCACCGTAAGATAGCAATTTCTTCGATAAAATGAGAAATACAATTTCAATCTCCCAAAGATTGTTTTTCATATATCAAGATTGGCTATTGTATAAATCTACAATAAGCTTATTTAAATATTATTTACAAAAAGTGCATGTTTGTTTGCATTTTGTCCGTTCGGTCAATCACCCTAAGGCAGGGATGACGAACCAATGGCACACGTGGCATATTGGTGGCACGTGACTGAATGATTTTGGAACAGGGCTTATAATATTATTTAAAATTGACGATTCGCTACGAGTCGTTTAATAAGCCGGGAACTGCATCCAGTGAGGAATTTAGGTACCTACTTATGTCACAGTAACAGACATAGAAATTTTAGTGCACCCGGCAATGCCACCGGTGCTGCGTAAATGCAAGGGAAAATGTGAACCGGATATAATTTATTTGGCATCTAGTTTGTAGCAGTAGAAGTTGGTTTAGAATGTTGGTTTAGTTATTGAGCACACAGAAAGAACCACAGTTGAGCTTAAAGTTAAGTATATTAAAATATATAAGGTTAACAAGTTAAAGTGGTAGCGATTCTTTCCCTTGACAAGTGGTTAATTCCACAGTTATTGTCTGACTCGGTGTGAAGCTTAAAACGTTATAATTATAGCATAATATTTGTGACGCACGACATCCAAGTAGGTTGCTGCGTTCGCAAAGTAAATGTACGATTGATGAGACCGTACACACACTATTTTGTTCATCATCATTCTCCTGCCCTTATCCCAATTTATTTGTGGTCGGCGCAACATGTCTTTTTCTTCCATACTTCTCTATTAGTCGTCATCTCGGTAGTCACCCCCTTTCTAACCATATCATCATTCACACATTCCATCCACCGTTTCTTCGGTCTTCCCCTACTCTTATAGCCATCGACATCCATACTCAAAACTCTCCTCACGACATTATCCTCATTTCTTCGTAACACATACCCATACCATGACAACCGATTCCCACACAACTTACACACACCAATTTGTTATTTTATTTAAATAAATATAAAACGGTAAGTGTTAAGATGACTCAATAATAGTAAAGGTTTATTTCTGTTTACGAAAAAATATTCTTAATCTATTTAATTTTTTCCAGTACTTAGTCATATAAGTCAAGCTAGTTTGTTGGCACGTCTTGGCCACATTAAAAATTTATTTGAATAAAAAAAATGGCACTTGGATGTAGGTATAGAGGTTCGCCATCCCTGTCCTCAGGTATCGACCAATTTTTATAAAAGCAATCGGTGATTGATTCACAAAAATCTTTACGCGATTCATTTTGAAGGTTTTCTTTTAAATTGAAGGCAGTTACCATATAAAGCCGTATTTGATTTTTCTTCAAATTGCTTTTCATATAAGATGCAGACGTGCATGGAATTCTTGAATGCATATGTGAATGAAATTGATGTGAAATCTTGCATTAGTTATCGTATTTCGTAACAGATTGGGTTCGTTCAATACAGCTATAAGATCAATATTGCGTTCTTAAACTATCTATCAACCTCTGATCGAAAATCCATTTTTCAAATTGACATCTGCTCCGAGCTGAATTTTATTGAAACACTAGCTCTTTCCCGCGAGTTCGTCCGCGTGGAAGTCAACTATACAATAAAACATCAACATCTGCTTTCTTTGATTAAAAGATTTTCTGTAATCAGTACTTCCAGATATTACCCACTTAATACAAACAGACAAACAATTTTTACAATTTTACCTCTTCTTATTAACATTAGTTTTGACTTACAGAGGAAGTTAAAGATTGGTAAAACAAGAGTAAGCTATTATGTGATGTAGAGATTATAGCATAAACACCAAATATGGTCCTTACATGCAGCCTCCACGAGTTCGTTATATACATAGGTGGCATGCACAAATACAAGACAGACATTAATTTATACAAAGAATAAGAGAAAAAATAAAAGCTTGTAAAAACAGTAGGCGTTAGATTTGGCTGACAAGCCAAGACACAAAAAAAAGTTAAATATGAATTACATGTAGAACGATTTCTAAGAATAATGATTGAATTTACACGACAGACTGTAGTTTAATTGATTCGTCCCGGTTCTGTGAGCTTGTAAAGTTTTCAGTCCTAATGTTTAAAAACTATAAGGCAAGTCAAGGCAAGGCAATAAATAGTGTATGCTTCCATCATCATCTGCCTAGCCTTTTCCCAACTATGTTGGGGTCGGCTTCCAGTCTAACCAGATGCAGTTGAATACCAGTATTTTACATGGAGCGACTGCCTCTCTGACCTCCACAACCCAATTACTAGGTAATTCGATTGGCAAGACTGGTTGTCAGACTTTCGGGCTTCTGACGACCCGTAAAGACTGTCAAAGATCCACGAATGACAGCCGGGACCAACGGCTTTCCGAGGCACGGAGAGGTCTTGATATGTAAAGATGGCCAACCATCCACGGACTAACCGCGGCAAGCGCAGTTTAACCTGATCAATCGATCCGTGCGGCTGTTATTACTTAGCCACAAGCCTCTCAAATAGTGTACTATGCTTCCATTAAATTTTAATAAAACATTAAAATCATAAAGTTTTGCAGTTCCCTTTTCTCCCCACTCCACAAATCAAAATTCCTCAAATCACACTGTACGGAGAACATTGTTTCCCACTAAACGTCACACAGTGTGGCGGTAACTAAATTAACGAGAGTGCCCACCGCTGCGAGTGCAAAGGACTTCGGAACTACTCCTTATTGAAGGCTGGCGTGACATCAGTATTTCATAGCTATTCGGCTGCGGTACTGGGAACAGGGGGCCTAAAAAGGTCTCTTTGGCAGAATCATAAAAGGATATCATTATGAATCATAATTGGCGAAGACAGTCCGTGCTTTTCTTTTCTTCGCTGGTACTACGTAGGTATAATCAAAGAGATTGGGATTGGATTGATTGGTATTTTAGCACAGACAAAAAAAAAAAGAAAAATCCTTCACCAATGGGATTTGATACGATTAACTTAACAGTTAACTGTCCATTATGATTCATAATGTTATCCTTTTATGATTTTGCCAAAGTGGCCTTTGCCCCCTTGTCGACTGTGCAATTTCAAATGTTTTTGCTAGGTTTTGAAATTGCACAACCGAAGTGGGTATGGGTGGAATTCCTCTTGCTTTGTTTTTGTGGTAGGTTTATAATCTGTAATCTGTACCAATAACAAAGCTGAAGAGTTTGTTTGTTTGATCGCGCTAATCTCTGGAACTACCACAGGGATTTAAAAAAAATCTATTAGATTTGATAGCCCAATTCTCGAGGAAGGCTATATATTATATACTTGTGACTACTTATTTATATGGTTAGTAAGTTAATCTTTAAAATTAGAAGACAAATGACTCGCAACGTTCAGACGAATTAAACTTGCGTAAAACTTGAAATAACTAAATTCACAAAAAAGGACCCGTTGAAAATATACCCAGCTTATTATAATAAGAAATTACTGGCATAAGCCATGTTCCCAAAAGTAACAACGAAACATCAGCCCAAATTCGAACATATGAGTTGCAACGATACCATTACCTATTTTGGAGGCAAATCTTAGACCTTAACATATGAAGAATTAGATTCAAAATTGAGTAACATGAAACGTGAGAAAGATAAATGTTACATGGTATTTTTAGAAACGGAAGCATTCATTTACCAAGATTTTGTCCCCATCCTCATTATGATCTTGGGAAAAATAAAGCAATTTAACACGTGAGGGAAAGACAGCTTTTTTGAAGGCTGTGTAAATATTTTATACATACAACTAGCTGAGCCCCGCAATGTCGATCCCGTGGGAATATCGGGATAAAAAGTAGCCTATATGTTAATCCAGGGTGTCAGCTACCTTCATACAAATTTTTTATCAAAATTGGTCCAGCCGTTTGAGCGTGAAGAAGTAACAAACATATAAACACACTCCCACACACCTCCACACTCACACACTCACAAACTTTCACCTTTATAATATTAGTGTGACTAGCTGTGCCACGCGGTTTCACCCGCGTAAATGTTGATCCCGTGGGAATATCGGGATAAAGAGTAGCCTATATCTTAATCCAGGGTGTCAGCTACCTCCATACAATTTTTTATCAAAATCGGTCCTGCCGTTTGAGCTAGAAGAAGTAACAAACATATAAACACACACACATTCACAAAGTTTCGCCTCTATAATATTAGTGAGATGTATGTACATGTAAGAGTTTTTCAGTTTCTGAGGCGTTGCACGTTGGTAGAGTCTTGGTTTAAAAATGTTGTTTCAAAGCTTGTGTTTACTTGTTTAAATATCATAGTTTGGGCTGAGATAAGATAGTGAGGGGCTTGTGGCTAAGTAATAACAGCCACACGGGTCGATCGATCAGGTTAAGCTACGCTTGCCGCGGTTGGTCCGTGGATGGGTGACCATCTTCACACACCAAGACTCCTCCGAGCTTCGGATAGCACGTTAACCCGTTTATAGGTTGATTATCACTATGAGAAAAGTTTCTATGGCTCTTTTATTGCATTGAAAGTTTTAGAGCTACACCCGATCCAATCACCTAAATCCACTTGTGGCCATTCCTTCCACCAGATATAGAGGGTTACTCACTTTTTACTGCACTCCAAGTAATGACTGCAAAACAACCGAAGTTGCAGGATAGAATGGAGAGAATATTAATCGCGTTTAGAAAAGAAAATTGCATTGATGCTTTGTTTATTTTCTCGGCAGGTTTGTTGTAGCGAACATGAAATGGCAATTTTCGTAATGGTGAATCTGTCGAGTGAAGCAGAGATTCACACTTTGTGTTGCGGAAAAAAGAAACACCCTATATATATTTACTATTACTCCTGCTTTCATTGTTCGTTCTAAGCCCCGCATGGACGTAAAAATATCGCGACGGGATTTTATCGCGCACTGGATTTTCAACTCTCGGCGCTAAGCAGAGCGTTCAAAATCCAGTGTGAGAAAAAAATCGCCGTGGAAAAAAATCGCCCGCACCTGGGCTTACAATTAGGAAATACACGATTATTGTAAATTTGAGATCGTCATCTGCCTACCGTTTGTCTAACTATGTTGGGGCCGGCTTTTAGCCTAACTGGATGCTGCTGAATACCATTTTACATGAAGCGACTGCCTATCTAACCTCCACAACCCAGTTACTGGGTAACACAATACCCCTAAGCCCCCAATGGTATACACCACAGACTACTTCAGCATTGTCTCTCCTTCTGCCTTAATCCATCCAAAGGTTATCTTGAAGAGATAGCGGGGAGCCTGCCGTTTTGCCGAAAAGATTTTGCCAAAATTTCACTACACCAGACAAATTTTCGCAACCTTTTATTATACCAATGCAATGTTTGGAATAATTTTAGTATGCACATTTTCATTTGGTCAAATTTTTACTTGGCAGAATATTATTAAGGATAATGTCATTTAGGCATTTGGTCAAATGATTTATTACGGCAAACAATCTTTAGACAATAAACGTTTGGTCAAACGATTTGTTATGACAAAAAATATAAAGGCATAAATAAGATTTTTTGAGAATTTTTTTTTTGGAATTAAATAATCAAAAAATGCAATTTTATTTTAAAATAATCATTTATCTAATACAAAATATTTGTAACTTACTATTTTAATTTTTTTGCAATGGACATTATCGAGAACCGAATTAGTTACGAAGAGGTTAATTATTTAAAAAAAAAAATGCTTAGGTTAGGTTAGGTTAAAACTGTGACCTCTTACGCACGAGCCGAGCGAGCGAAGCGAGCGGTGCCGCGGCAGCGGCCGGCGAGTGCCAGAAACGACTAAATTATATAGAAATAAATATGGAAAAAAGAGATTATTTTTAACAGGCTATCGAGAACCGAATTAGTTAGACGAGGTTAATTATATTTAAAAAAAAATGCTTAGGTTAGGTTAGGTTAAAACTGTGACCTCCTACGCACGAGCCGAGCGAGCGAAGCAAGCGGTGCCGCGGCAGCGGCCGGCGAGTGCCAGTAACGATTATATAGAAAAAAAATGGAAAAAAAGTCTACCCGAAACTGAACTAGTTAGACGAGATTAATTATTTTAAAAAATACTACTAGAATACTTAATATTATTATTACCTGTTTAGAATTTGTCCCAAGTGGAAAAAACACCCTTGTAATACAACTTCTTCAAAGTTAGATCTTAAGCTTGAAATGGCTGCCTTAAAACTGCGAAAACTGACGATACTAAATATTTGGCAAATGTAATTTTGCGTAAAATGAGTTATTCCAACTGAAATATTGACTAAATAAAAATTGGTAAAAGTACTAGTTGGTAAACAAGTTATTGTTTAAACGTTCACTTGCCAAACATTAGGTTTGGGTTACAATTATTTGTGAAGAGATTTTTTGCTAAGTAATAATTTGGCAAATGAAATTATGCGGAAAATTATTTGGGAAGTGATAATTTGGCAAAATCTTTTCGGCAAAACAAGGGAGACCCATTATGAAACAGAATCATTATTTTGATTATTACCTAATTGTTACTAAAATACTCATTGTTTGCGGTTCGACTTCCAACGAACAATATTGAAGAAAGAACACTATAGAGGGTTATTGGTAGAACTTTAAAAACCTCTTAAGAGGTCATTGTACTCATCATTATGAACAACTTTTACTATGGGACCAAACCAGAAATCGCGAAAAAAAATCAACGGTTCCCTACATTTTGACGAGTTTTACGAACAAAAATTTACGGAACAGCTGCTTTTTTTTCAAATCATGTGGAAAAGTATGATTGAAAAAAAAATAACTGACAGAAAATTCAACCCCGCGACAAAAAACAACGAGTCTTTTATCCAATGCCCAATTTGCATGAAAGTTGTATAATTTTCTAGATAGACTAACAGCAGTGTATAGAAAATATGAAGAGTACGGGGAACGGGCTTTTATCTAGTTTTTGCTTGTTTTGTTAGCCGTCACTCGATCGCGTGTATGTAGCGAAAAATGATTGGGGAGTGCCCCCAGATATTTTTTATTATTTGCTGCGTATTTTGATAAAAAAAATGTCACATAAATATTCAGGGTGCATATTTGAACGCAGGCTTTGTTCATCTCGTTTTGAACGCAACGCAAAAAATTCAATATTATTATTGGACTTTGCTAATTCTGTTTGTGATACATGGATTATATTTTTAATGTTTATTTTTTGTCTTGTTTGGTCGACATCACCTCTATTTTGTTTCAATCAAATCTTTTTCATTTTCTGTGCCTTTATTTTTTACGTCCTAAAATCAATAAACATCAAGCAATTCAAATTCACCTTTATTTCCTCACTGATGATCCCGTCAAAACTACTCTATCTAACCCCTTCTACCAGGCGCTCATAAAAAGCAAAGAGTGTTCGACGGGCAGTCAGATTGAGTGAGTACATCGGAACAAATGCTGCGTGTTACGGCACTACTGAACAGCTGATCCGCGAACTTACGATCGATGCTCCTTCAATTTCACGCGGTATTTACTTTCACTGTACACGGGAATGGCCGTGCTGTGTTTAGATCGCTTGCTTAGTTACTAGCGCCAACAATGTTAGTAGAGTTGGGAGTTGTGTGGTTTAAGGGTTTCTTGTTAGATTGTTGGAGATTGTGTTTAGAAAGGAGTTTATGGGTGTGCTGTTGAATTCTAATTTAAGTTTTAAGTTAGGATATCTATAGGATTCCTATCCTTATTCGATGTGCTGTTCTACAAAGACATAACCCAAAAATAATTTATTTATGGTGTAGAAATAAAAACAAAATACTGTTCGTAGGTAAGCGCATGACTTTGAACGGCTGGAGCAATTTGGCTATTTTTCGTTTTGAAATGTTCGTAATAGTTACGAATTAGGTTTTTGCGAAAAGAAAAATTTGAAAAGTTGCTCAGAAAATTGGGGAAAATCTGAAAATGCTTTGTTCTATAGGATTTTTTAAGGAACTATTGAAAGCGCTTTCAAGACCAAACCCCGTAGTGTCACGTTTCAGAGATATTTACGTTCAAAGTTCATCACGTGACTTAATCATCAACTTTGAACGTTAATATCTCGGAAACATGACACTACGGGTTTTGGTCTTATTATGTTTTCTGTTTGCATTCCTGACACCTAACATACAGGACATGTCCTAGTTTGGGTGTCAGGAGTTTCACACGACGTGCAAACACTTAGCTTATTAATATAAGGATTTAAGATATTTAAGTACATAATGCATTGTTAACCCTTTTCCTCTCCTTATTGTATTAGGCTTATGAAAATAAATTATAATTATGTCAGTTATCGATTTATGTAGAAGGTCTCATGCGTGGCCGCCATTTTCAAAATGGTGCGAAAGTAGGTATGCCAGTCTCCATATAAACATCTTCAAACACCTTTGAACAGATAAATAGTATTAAATCATAATTCAAAGTTACACACAAAATTGTTGTAGGTGCAGCATCTCACTATGACCAAGTTATCAGTATATGCAAACGAGGCTCGGTGAATGAAGGATTCGCTTAGTTTTCTTGCAAATAGACGAAAACATTTTGTTTTATTCTTGTCGAAGACCTTTTCTGGACCGTTGGGCACGCATATATTTCTATGTGATATGATTTGTTGCTTTCTTTTCATATATTATCGAACACGGATATCGAGGGATATGGCATGGAGGTGTGGCGCGTGTCGCCTGGTTAAGTTTAACTTGACCATATGTTGCTATGCGCGACGGGCGTGGCGTCGATAAACACCGTTGTCATATGTTTGCATCGGAACGTGTAGTGTTATTTCGTATTTTTACAAACTGCCGAATTGTTCCGTCCTTATTTGCAAAAATAGAGCAATCACAACAAACCTTAAGACTAGTGGCGTGTCCTACCACCGGAAAGTAAAAAATCACTGGACTAATTATAATATTTATGGATTTTACCAATATTTCGTTGTGAAATATTTTTGAGATAACATGAAAAAATTGCCTAGCAACGGACCCATGTCAAATAATGCACTAGTGATGCGTAGCGCTGAGATATTAATATCGATAATTGTTAGTTTTTCTAAATACGAAATTATATTAGGAACCTATTTTACAAGAATTAATACATTTTATTTCAGTTTCCCAAAAGATCCAGAAATTAAAAATGGATAGAAGAAGAAGAAGTTGAAGTGTGATATCTGTGTATCGGCGTTGCTAGCTACCGAAATAAATCACCATCACCGATTTATTAAACATAAAGACAGAGATGGTCTTGTTTATCCCTCTGCACGCGTAGCATGAGCACCGATTTGTCGACGGAAGAGTAGACAAAGATGACGTTCCGTGTAGACAAGGGTACTTACTACTTCTCTTCTTAGTCTGTGGTGTAGACAGTACGACGGCAGCAAAATAGAAAGAGTCAACTGCACTTTTTACGAAATTCACTCTTTTAGGATAATAATTCTTTGTTGTCATAGGATTTTTTTTTGACGTGACAACGTCTTAAATTAGGTTGCGGCTGGGAGTCACTTATGAAAAAGTGTAACGCTCGGTAACGTTACGATGAGTCACCGAACGAGAGAGAGAAAGACGTTGTCACGTAAAATCTTCGCCCGTAAAACCGACTTTACAGGCAACCATTTTTTCTTTTTGATTCTTATTTTTTATTGATATTAAGTCACATTATAAGGAGGGGTCCGTGGCTAAATAATAAAAGCCGCACAGGTTGATCGATCAGTTTAAGCTACGCTTGCCGCGGTTGGTCCATGGATGGGTGACTACCTTTACATACCGAGACCCCTCCGTGCCTCGGAAAGCACGTTAAGCCATTGGCTCCGGCTGTGATTCGTGGACGTTTGACAGTCGTTACGGGATTTGGTAGATAACCGTTTATACTTTGTGGCCGTCGAGTAGAAAGTTTTCTACTGCATTATATTGTAGTCTGTGGCGATTACAAAATCTCTTAGACAACTGTCAGTTGTCAATGTGATTTTGACAGTTGGGTTAGAAAAGTTTCTTCTGAAATAGTCTACATATAAAAGGACCTAGACAAAGATCGTTTGAAACGAAAGACAGAATGACAGATTGTAGAAGGATTTCTAGGCGGTAGGTCAAAAATGAAGAAAAGAAATGTCACTTTGTATAGAAAGCAATGTGTCTACTCTTGCTTCATCATTCAGTGTTCATGCTACGCGTGCTGAGGATGTAATAGTAATTTGTAGGAAGATGGAAGGGGGTTATTAAGAAAATTGTCTTACCTAAAAAATAATTTCGAGTTACTTCAAAGTTCACAAAGTCGTTGCTAGTTCCAAAAGCTCTTAGACACTTTGTCGGTACAAATATTTTCTCATCAATTGATTTTCACCAGTTTGAGCAAGACCCGATGGATAATCATATTATCCAATAGACAAAATGTGTGATGGAAAAACATTTTTGGTTAAGAATTTAACACCTAAATTAACCAAAAAACACTTCTCTTTTTTGTAGTTGATTTCTATCGATATTTTTATCGATCAAATATTTCTATTAACCCATCTTCCCTAGCTGATGCTAGTATTGCATGTGTGCATTCAGTGACTCTATCTATACTTTCTAGTGCCCGCCCCTTTTGAGCATGTGTGCAATAAGATATCACAAAAGTGTTACGCTTGTTTTCTTGTGTGCGTGCGAAAAAGGCCGCCCCTTTTGATAATGTGTGCCGTTTCTATTTCTTTTGTTTTTGTGGGAGTTTCCGAGGCGGGGAAAATGTGGCGACACTTGAACTTGAACAAATATGCAGTGAAGGCATATCTCCGGATATCTATGATTATCGAATATGTAAGTTAATGGTGACTCGCTATTTTGTGTAATCAATGTGAAAGCTAAATTAATTTTCTTATGTTTGGGAATTTCATGTTTGTTGTTGTAAAAACTTTATTTTTGGCAATGTTCTAGTGGCTCACCCACTCGAATATTGTTACATATATGACGAAGAAAGTACGTGTGTCTCGTTATTATTAGCCATATATTAATAACTGTGGGCGTATTATGGGTAGTGTTGGTTATTGCGCAATAGCAAAACCGTTTGTAGTTCAAATCAGGTTATAATTTTGCGAACAAATTAATCACACTATCGAATCACACACTGTAGGTACACGACACAACTAGATACGGAACGCGAGACAGCTTCTGAGCACATGTTATCCATACGATGTCCAAGAGAGGCTCCACATCGTTCTGTAGCGCTCTCGTCGACTCCACGAACTCAGGCTAGACTCTGTCAAGTGCCGCCGGGGGGCGCTGTCGTTCCGAGTAGTCAAACGAATGACTAAAACAAAATTATATACATATATTTATTTTGTGTTTTGAAATTAGCCTCAGCTACAGGTACACTTTTATTTTATATGATTTGTAAAAAGAAAATATTAGATTTTTATACCGAAAATTGCTAAGGTATGCTGCCGTCTGACAAGATTTTTTATTTAGGTACGTATTTCCACGAAAACTCCAAATTCAATATTTAACATAAATAAATCATCAAAGACACCATAAGTTAAATATTGAGTGGATTTTGAAAACGGTTCGTCACTTATGCTAACTGTGTCACGCGTGACCCGCTGAGAATTTTGCTTATTTCAAATAAGCTACTTTCATTTCAACTTTTTCCAGGTAATCACACTAATATTATAAAAGCGAAAGTGTGTGAGTGTGTGAGTTTGTGTGTGTGGGGGTGTGTTTATATGTATGTTACTTCTTCACGCTCAAACGGCTGGACCAATTTTGATAAAATTCTGTATGGAGGTAGCTGACACCCTGGATTAACATATAGGCTACTTTTTATCCCGATATTCCCACGGGATCGACACTTACGCGGGTGAAAACGCGGGGCGCAGCTAGTGTTTTATAAAATCACTAGCTGCGCCCGATATAAACACACACACACACCCCCCCACACACTCACAAACTTCGCCTTTATAATATTAGTGTGATTAATGGCGTGGCTCACGAACGGCAGCTACTGCGGAGTTGAAGCAATCGCCCTAGCCGAAATCGGTCGGACTGCATCATCATCATCATCAATGGCGTGGCAATGCTGCCAGGCGTGTGGGCACTTTTCCTGTTGACAGCGATGCGGAAGAATTTTTTAAAGCCCTTTGATTATTTTCTCTGATTTTTAGGGTTCCGTACCCAAAGGGTAAAAACGGGACTCTATTACTAAGACCGTTCGTCAGTCTGTCTGTCTGTGATAGCTAAACAGTTCAAATATTCACAGATGATGTATTTCTGTTGAAAAACAGAATAAAATAAATATTTAAGGGGGCGGCTCCCATATAAACGTGTTTTTTTACATGTACGTATTATTATTTGAAAACTAATCGTTTATATAATATTATTGTAAATAAATGATTCTCTCTGCTACTCCAAATATCAATAAGACCACAAGCCGATATCCGGCGACCATTTTTAATTCCGTCAGCAAATTGCAGATTTCGGCCATAATCCTAGTTCCCCATTATTTCGAGCCCAATTTCGGCCAAAGACAATCGTTGCACCAATCAGAACACGAGAAAACAAGCCGAGACCCACTCAAAACCCAATCAGTGGGCTGCCGGGGTGGGTAACGGAAAAAACCGGAATTCAATTACAACCGGCCGGGGCTAATAAAATGGGCCGTGTTCCACTTGCGCGAATTTTCCAATGCTTTCTCCTGTTAGGGAGGTTTAGATTTTAGGGTTGAGGGGATGCACTAAGGTAGCCCATGACATTCAATTTGAATTATTGCAGCCTGCTGCATGTTGATCATAATATTTATTCATTTATTCATTCGCGATCGTAATAATTATGTATTTACAGAATTATAATCATCATTTCAACTCTCTTAATTAGAATTGGCCTCAAATGTCATGATTTCATGAAATAAACTCAAAACTCTTTATTGCATTCATGTGTACTTTTTGTTTTCATTTAATTTTTTTTTGTCATTCAATAGGGCAATTTGAACTTAGAGAGTTGTATTGATAATTTTGATTATTGTAATTCAGTACTAAATACATATTTGTTACGGGCGCAAATCATATTTTGATCAACATACAACCTAATACTGACCCACAAATTGCAAAAAAGCACGTTAAGCCGTTGGTCCCGGCTGTCATTCGTGGATTTTTGACAGTCGTTACGGGTAGTCAGAAGCCCGAAAGTCTGACAACCAGTCTTACCAAGGGGTATCGTATTACCCAGTAACTGGGTTGTGGAGGTCAGATAGGCAGTCGCTCCATGTAAAATACTGGTATTCAGCTGCATCCGTTTAGACTGGAAGCCGACCCCAAGATAGTTGGGAAAACGCTAGGCAGATGATGATGAGTTCTCTTGCCTTTGGCCACTATTTGACCTGATGGCAACTGATGATGCGGTCGACGATGGTGCAACCTTGTCGTAGAAGATCGTTAGTTACCTGTCATAAAACTTGCAGATGTCAATAAATAACTTATTAAACTTTCATGAGGGACATAATACTAGATAGTTTTGTACATCCATATTAATATTATAAATTCGAAAGTAACTGTCTGTCTGTCTGTATGTTACCTTTTCACGCAGAGAGATAGGTTGCATCCCGGGGAAGGACATAGGATAGTTTTGATCCCGATATTCCCACGCGATCGACACTTACGCGGGTGAAACCGTGGGGCGCTGCTAGTTTGATATAAGATTTGACTTTGACTTTGATCTGTATACCCCGGAGGGTTAGCCATAGATGTACCTTAGTAGGTACATACGTACACCCGCGTTACAACACAATTTATATTGTATCGCAATCAATAAAAACTTACTGTTTTCATAGGTACAGAGTTGCTTTTCAAAAACCTTAATTAAGTATTTGAATTCAAATAAATTAGGTTATTTAGATTGAATATTCGAAATGTTTCCGCCATTCCATCGAAATAATTAGAATTGTGTTACGTTTTACAATTAACATTGAAACTAGATAGCTAACCATAATATTATCTAAACAACTGAGGCACGTAGTCTTTGAAATACATATATGTTTCTGCTTTGTTTCAATTAACAACAAAGATATTTTAAACACGAAAATATAATTTTACTCAAATCAATTTAAACTCTGTGGTTGACTGCAACCACAGCCACATAAATGAATGCATGTTTGAATTTAACACCTTTAGATTAAAAATTTACGGGTAGTAAAAAGCCCGAAAGTCTGACAACCAGTCTTGCCAAGGGTTCCCTTTCCGATTTGATACGTGTGTACCTTTAGTGGGTTCGTGCTCATGGAATTATCAAACGTCTTTCATTTCTGAGGCTTATTAACAAAAAAAAAAAGAAAAAAGATGCAAAGGAAGCATTTTGCTTATCAACTCCACAATAGGCCGAGCCTGTCTCGTGAAGTCCATGGTAAAAATAAAGTTACGTAGCAACGCAGCAAAATGATAGAGGGGCTGACTGAAATATATTCCCGGAAGTATTCGCGAAAGTGTTTCCAATGAATCCCAATGAATCTTTTAAACAAGCCCATAAAGTTGCGCCCTCCTTCAGGGCTGAGCCACTAGCCCCTTATACATATTAGCTAACATTTTGGTCACGTAATAGAGTAACGACTATTGGTAATGGCGGTACGTGCGCACTGAATTAGCAGCGGTGCATAAGTAACAAGGTGTCTTATCGGGCATTGACCTATTTCACTTTCTCACGCGATCTGGCGCTGTTGTTTGTAAATTCACTTTTGTTTCATAATATAAAGGGCCAGCCCACGATCGCACGGACGGAAATATATCGCGGCAGGAATTTTTCGCGCACTGGACTTTCAACGTACTGATGCTGTGCCGAGGGTTGAAAATCCAACAGTGTGGTTTTTTGGCGTGCTGGGATGCGCTTTGTTTGATTGTCAATGCTTGGCTCAACACGTAGAGTTGAAAATCCCTCCCCGATATTTTTACGTTCCATGGGAACGTTGGCTTAGGCAGCAGACGTGTAACTATAGCACCTACACACTTCGCCAGTTGAGGGGCTTGTGGCTAAGTAATAACAGCCGCACGGGTCGATCGGTCAGGTTAAGCTACGCTTGCCGTGGTTGGTCCGTGGATGGGTGACCATCTTCACATTCCAAGACTCCTCCGTGCCTCGGAAAGCACGTTAAGCCGTTGCGTTGGTCCCGGCTGTCTTCGTGCGTCTTTGACAGCCGTTATGAGTCGCCAATATAGCCCGAAAGTCTGACAGTAATACCAAGGGTAGTAGGGTAGGCAGAAGGGTGTGATTGCGGAGCTATGTCGCCAACCATGCTCCACTTCCTATCCTGCCCCCTGTGCCCCAAAACATGCAGTCAAAGTGACCTCTGCGCTGCCACCTACAACGCCGTGGAAGTGGCAAAGTTTTGGGTAAACAAGATTTAAAATACAGTCGTGCCAGCGACACGAAGAAGAAGAGGACCATGGGTATCATATTACCCAGTAACTGGGTTGTAGAGGGCAGTTGCTCCATCTAAAATACGGGTATTCAGCTGCATCCGGTTAGACTGGAAGCCGACGTCAGCATAGTTGGGAAAAGGCTAGGCAGATGATGAATTACTTCGCCAGTTTTGTTTAAGTGCTATATTGTAACAGGGAACGAGATTATTGCCATCAACCGGGACAAAACCAGACTCCTGGATGCTACTGAGAAGTTCCAGATGAAAACCCAATAACACTTTTCCCGACCCGGGCATCGAACCCTGAAACTCATGCTCAGCAGAAGAGCTTTTGACCACTGGACCAGCGAGGCTGTCTCTTTTGTTTTAGGATGTATACATTCGGATAGGCGATATTTTTTTTTTTTTTTTTTTGAAAAATGGCATCTCGCAGTTCAACCATAGGGGTTGTCGACTGCTCAACCGGACTTTCCTGTGGATGCCACAATAAATTGGGCCTCCAGCCAGGGCATAAAAACTTAAAAACTAAGCGACTACACGCTAAGGGCACCCCCCCGGGGGGTTCGGACCTCGGCTTAGGGCGTCGCTGGGAGAGGACAGCAAGGGACAGGCTGGATCGGAATTATTTGATTGGGACGAATTTAAAGCTACAGGCTCAGCGGCGCGGGCTGGCTCGAGCAAGGGTCGGGGTGGAGATAGGCGATATTCACTAGATACATTTTTATACTAGCAGCGCCCCGCGGTTTCACCCGCATAAGTGTCGATCCTTTCCCGGGACTCAAACTATATCTATTATATACCAAATTTCATCTAAATCGGTTCAGCGGGTTTAAGCGTGAAGAGGTAACAGACAGACAGACACACTTTCACATTTATAATATTAGTATGGAAGTATGGAATAGTATTGGAAGAAAACGTGTATAAAATTTCCTGCTATACATAAATTAACCAAGACTCGTTTGGAGGTGGTGAAGTTTAAAATCCAATAAGAAAATAAAAACGATTCTTTTTAAATAACAATTCGGAAAAAAATGCGACTCATTTACGTGTGAATAAGCTGCTACACGTGCCTCAGAATAAATTTCTCCTTCCTTTTAACAAAGGTTTTGGTTCAACTCAATTGGCAAACTTCCTGTATTTCACAATATTTCAACCGGAACTCTGAAAGAGTACCTTTTATTCAATTAACCTATAATCCCTATACCTTCGCGACACCAGAATGTTCAGATTCTGAAAATTGTTCATTTGACGACGGTCCGAAAGTTCTAACCTTTGCTGGTTGCCAACACAAACCTAACTCTTTGGATTAAAATTTAATTTGTAAATGTGGGGAACTTATTGATCCTAATTAATTTAATCAAGAACTGTGCAGTGCACATTGTTTGTTTTGTTGGTTTTAATACTCGACTGAAATAGTTGTGGAATTATAGTTAATTTAAGGTCCTTACATCAAACTAACTATAATTCCACAACTATTTCACCTCCTTAGGTGAGGTACGTCTGAGGTTTATATACCTGCGGTGATATTCTGTAAAAATCTCAGGGTGAAAACTTAGGTGAAGTGAGCGTGGAGTGAGCTGTCAGTAGTGTCAATTCCTAGCAAAAACAAACTCACTTCACCTAAGTTTACACGGTGAGATTTTTACAGAATCGACCGGCTGTTATTTAATTGTTGTACCTTTAGCTAAAGGTTTTAATTGATTCACTTTTTAAGAATAACGATACAAATAGTTATTAAAATCGGACTACTCTGTAAAAAGTTATGCGTGGTCATACATAAAAAAACCGGGCAAGAGCGAGTTGGATTCGTGCACCGAGGGGTCCGTACCATCATATGTTTTTAAATTTTCACCGGCGAGCTACTTACTAGATCTCGTTCAAACCAATTTTCGGTGGAAGTTTACATGATAATGTACATCATATATTTTTTTTAGTTTTATATCATTCTCTTATTTTAGACGTTACAGGGGGGGGGGGGACACATTTTACCACTTTGGAAGTGTCTCTCACGCAAACTATTCAGTTTAGAAAAAAATGATATTAGAAACCTCAATATCATTTTTGAAGACCTATCCATAGATAGTTTTGAATACCCACACGTAGGGGTTAGGTGAAAAAAAAAAATTGAGTTTCAGTTCTAAGTATGGGGAACCCCCATAATTTATTGTTTTTTTTTCTATTTTTTTGTGAAAATCTTAATGCGGTTCACAGAATACATCTACTTACCAAGTTTCAACAGTGTACTTCTTATAGTTTCGGAAAAAAGTGGCTGTGACATACGGACGGACAGACAGACAGACAGACATGACGAATCCATAAGGGTTCCGTTTTTGCCATTTGACTATGGAAACCTAAAAAAAATATAGCGTCGACTTGAGAACCTCCTCCGTTTTTTCATCGGTTAAAAAAAGAAAGATCAAGTGCAATCAGTTTTGTCTATACAGGGTTAAATTAAATTAACTAACGAAACTCCACAGACGAGATGGATATCGATATCTAAACACGGTAAAATATAAATGAAAAATATTTGATGTAATTCTTTGGAGGTTTTGTTTGTTGTTACTTGAAGTATGAGATAAGAAAATCTGTTTCCTTTTATTTTATCTTATTGAGAAATGAATAAAAATCACATTGTAAAGTTAACACAAAAAAACCGTTATTTTAAACTGATGTTACAAGTGTCTCCAGTAACTGCGGTCATTGACCCCACAAAAAAGTCGGGAGCCTGCCGTTTTGCCGAAAAGATTTTGCCAAAATTTCACTACCCAAACAAATTTTCGCAACCTTTTATTATACCAATGCAATGTTTGGAATAATTTTAGTATGTACATTTTCATTTGGTCGAATTTTACTTGGCAGAATATTATTAAGGATAATGTCATTTAGGCATTTGGTCTTTAATCAAATGATTTATTACGGCAAACAATCTTTAGACAATAAACGTTTGGTCAAACAATTTGTTATAACAAAAAATATAAAGGCATAAATAAGATTTTTTGAGAATTTTTTTTTTTGTTAATTAAATAATTAAAAAATGCATTTAAAATAATCATTTATTTAATACAAAATATTTGTAACTTACCATTTTAATTTTTTGCAATGGACATTATCGAGAACCGAATTAGTTACGAGGTTAATTATAAAAAAAAAATGCTTAGGTTAGGTTAGGTTAAAACTGTGACCTCCTACGCACGAGCCGAGCGAGCGAAGCGAGCGGTGCCGCGGCAGCGGCCGGCGAGTGCCAGTAACGACTAAATTATAATAGAAAAAAATATGGAAAAAAGAGATTATTTTTAACAGGCTATCGAGAACCGAATTAGTTAGACGAGGTTAATTATTTTAAAAAAATGCTTAGGTTAGGTTAAAACTGTGACCTCCTACGCACGAGCCGAGCGAGCGAAGCGAGCGGTGCCGCGGCAGCGGCCGGCGAGTGCCAGAAACGACTAGATTATATAGAAAAAAAAAATATGGAAAAAAGAGATTATTTTTAGCAGGCTATCGAGAACCGAATAAGTTAGACGAGGTTAATTATTAAAAAAAAATGCTTAGGTTAGGTTAGGTTAAAACTGTGACCTCCTACGCACGAGCCGAGCGAGCGAAGCGAGCGGTGCCGCGGCAGCGGTCGGCGAGTGCCAGAAACGACTAGATTATATAGAAAAAAAAAATGGAAAAAAAGTCTACCCGAAACTGAACTAGTTAGACGAGATTAATTATTTCAAAAAATACTACCAGAATACTTAATATTATTATTACCTGTTTAGAATTTGTCCCAAGTGGAAAAAACACCCTTGTAATAAAACGTCTTCAAAGTTAGATCTTATGCTTGAAATGGCTGCCTTAAAACTGCGAAAACTGACGATAGTAAATATTTGGCAAATGTAATTTTGCGTAAAATGAGTTATTCCAACTGAAATATTTGACTAAATAAAAATTGGTAAAAGTACTAGTTGGTAAACAAGTTATTGTTTAAACGTTCACTTGCCAAACATTAGGTTTGGGTTACAATTATTTGTGAAGAGATTTTTTGCTTAGTAATAATTTGGCAAATGAAATTATGCGGAAAATTGTTTGGGAAGTGATAATTTGGGAAAATCTTTTCGGCAAAACAAGGGAGACCCAAAAAAGTCATCAAATAGTCATCATCATTGTAGGTATTGTCTATATTTTCAAATAAATTGTTATCATTTAATTGTGCTTTTGTGTATTGTGTTATTTCATTTGTGTGAGCTAAATCAACGGTGTATTTATGTATAAAGCTACGCCGTAGCTTACGTAGCGCTACGCCAGAAAACTCGTAGTATTCGTAGCTGTAGAGCGATGTGCTACGGATTTGTAGTCGACAAAGGAATGTTGTTTCGTTTTCGTCTGGCTAAGGTTATTTTAAGACTTAATTAAGTCCTTTTAATTTGTTGCCTTACAAGCAGTAAATAACAAAATAAATAAAGCCAACTCATTAAAACTTCGCTGCACAAACTCCAGCCACGAAAATCTCGACACAAATACATACATTAAAAACAAGCGACCTTTCTACATTAAAACAATTCAGTTAATCCTTTAGGAGGCTCCCATAACTCGATTTCGAATAATAACTAAATCCACAAACAATGGAGTGGCGGAATCTCATTGCTGCAAGTTAAAACGAAAATTCGCTGTGCCTAAACTTAATTATAATGTTAGAAGCTCCGCAAATACTTGAGAGGAAGATTACTTTTCTGTTTTATAACATTTTGGGGTAATCCTCGTGTGCCTACACTACACTACAGCCTACAAGGATTGCAGTTATTGGTGAGGTCGTTAATGTCAGCTTGGGGGTATCGATCCAGCGGTGTTATTCTGTAAAAATCTCACCGTGAAAACTTAGGTGAAGCTACGCCAAGCTAAGCCACGTGAGCTATCAATAGTGTCAATTCCTAGCAAAAACAAACTCACTTCACCTATGTTTTCACGGTGAGATTTTTACAGAATCGTCCGCCTGCATCCTAATGGACACACTATCAATCAGAATCTGAATCATTTTGTTAGCAATATCCTTCAAAATCATTCAGATTGAGACGAATAAAAAATAAAAAAAAATTAATATAAGTACTAGTTTTTTTTTTTATTTGTCTGATCAACAACGTAAATAACGCAATTAATGTTGTTGAACTTTCAAAATGAAAGCCGTTGCTACTGTTAGTGTGTTACGCAATTACCACAGGATTGCCAAGTTTCGGAGTTAATTTCTGAATTAATGAAGAAGAAAAGGCTGCTAAAGTTTGAATCTTTTGCATAAACGAATACTCATTGCACGCGTAGCATGACCGCCGTAGAAACGGATTTTGTCGACGGAAGAATAGACAAAATGACAGATTGTAGAAATATTTGTACGCATTCTACGAGTCTAAGCAATGTGTAATTTTGTCTATTCTTCCGTCGACAAAACGTCATCATGCTACGCGTGCTGGTAACATAAAAGGGCCTTCAGAAAGAATGCTAACTAAAGTATCTTTCTATAAGCACATCCGACGCACAATGAGCTTCTCTATCCGTTTTTCAGACTGCCTATCTTATTAATTCAAGAGAAAAATAAAAAAAACTGGCCAAGTGCGAGTCTGACTCGCACACGAAGGGTTTCGTACCACAAGGCAAAAACGCCAAAAAAACACGTTTGTTGTATGGGAGCCCCCTTAAATATTTATTATTTATTTATTTATTTATAGGAGAACCAACAGCTATAACAGAAGCATAACAATAGTTTATGAGACATAAAGCCAATTACAGATTCTCACAGGTAAAAACAGAAAATGTAGTAGAAATCTTAGGATCACTAACAAGCACTATAAAAGGAATACAAATATAAGGTATATAAGCACTATGCATTTTTAAAAAAGTCAGCGTTCAGCCGAGTGCGAGCAGAATAGTTCTTGGTGTTAAATGGGTCAAATGAGAACTCTTTGCAAAGAATATTAAAGTCTTTATTAAATATTTATTATATTTTATTATTTATTATTAAAGTAAAAATACAACTGAATATTTTGTGAATATTTCAAGTGCCTATGTGCTATTATTGATATCGAGCAAAAAAATCGCGTTTGTTGTATGGGAGCCCCCCTTAAATATTTATTTTATTTTGATTTTAGTATTTGTTGTTATGTTGTTAACCGAAATACATAATTTGTGAAAATTTCAACTGTCTAGCTATCGCAGTTCTTGAGATACAGCCTGGTGACAGACAGACGGACGGACGGACAGATGGATAGACAGCGAAGTCTTAGTAATAGGGTCCCGTTTTTACCCTTGGGGTACGGAACCCTAAAAAAGTAAACTCAATTTTTGCCAGTAATTTTAAAAGAGTTAAAGCTCAGATCCCGGCAGTAATTATTTAGACATAATTATATTTATAACAAGTAGCAGTTAAAAAAAACGAGACGAAAAATAATTGAAACCTGACACGACGAGCCTCTTTCAGACGCAGTTATAAACGGTCGCTTCCTGCCAAATTGTCGATACGCCAAATTAAGTTTAAAAGCGTTTACGGTATTTCATACAAACTTTCAAACCCTTGTTTTTCGAAATGAATGAACCGATTTTAATGGAACTTCATACGCATAAGCAGGATACAAAGACTAAAAAGTTAGTAGAGAACATTTTCGAAAAATAGTGTTACAGCCAAATTAGACCGATTTTAAATTTTCCATTTATCTTTCTTTAAATAAGACATTTCGAAAATTTTCTCGACAAACTTTTTAGACCTGTGTATCCTGCTTATACGTATGAAGTTTCATTAAAATCGGTTCATTAATTTTGAAAAATAATGGCTTGAAAGTTTGTATGAAATGCCGTACGGCGTAAACACTCTTAAGCAAGAAATAAATGAGTGTCCATCGAACTAGTTCAGGAGTCAGGAGCCACATTTATCTTGTATTGTAGGTTATACGGCTTATGCCCATTTGGTTTTATGGGTCATGTACGCAATTGCCCGTGATTGACGTACTTTTCCGACGGTTGATTGATGCTGTGACCATGCATCTCTTTTGAACAGCGGTGGAATGGTTTGTATGAAAGAGTTATAGTTATCTCGGCCTGTAATCAAAGGTCTTTTTTTGTTCAGTGAAGGAATGAGCTATGATCGCAACGTTTGCTAACTGCGTAGATTGTTATGAGCCAAGTTTCTTCTTCCCAATGCTTTTGAAAGGTTGTCGAGACTTTTAGTCGTGAAGAAACTTCAATCGATTAAGGTCAAGGGTATCAAAATCCCCTACCACTGGAACTGGTTGTAGTATTGTTCAGTTTGTATCTAAATCCTACGAAAAATCTTGTTTTTTATATTTATTAAATGATGGTTAATTTGTGGAACTAGAGAGAAACTGCAACGGACGTATTTTTACCACCACCATTTTGTTAAGGGTTAAGGGTTCCGTACCTCAAAAGGAAAAAACGGAACCCTTATAGGATCACTTTGTTGTCCGTCTGTCTGCCTGTCAAGACCCTTTAGCTCTAGAACGCGTAGAGGTACCGAGTTTAAATTAAAACCATAATATACTCAAGTTTACAGTCCCTTGAAGCTGTGAAAAAATCAAACTTCTTAGTTAACGTAAAAAAAAGATACGGCTGTTTATGCCGTAAAAAACGTACATTTCGACACTCTCAATCATCGAATCAAAATTTATATTGTACTTCCCGTTGACCTAGAATCATGAAATTTGGCAAGAACCAAGTGCATGTAGCACAAGTAAAGAAAAAATCCGAAAACCGTAATTTTTAGGTACCTACATAAAAAAAAAATCCCATGAAAAACTATTTACTACGGAACCCTCGGTGCGTGAGTCCGACTCGCATTTCACCGGTTTTTTTAATCTGTATTGTCCCACTGTTGAGCAAAGGTCTCCCTCTCCCCGCAGCATTCCCCCATTATTAACCGAAAACAAATCAATATCTTCCCAAGCTAACGCTATCCTACACAGCCATAAAACCGTAAACTCCTAAAGCCCCACAAAAAATGCACACAAACGTTCAGTAATCCGTGCATTGGTCTCAAAGCAAAAGAACCCACTGCCGCGTAGAATCAACAGCCTTAATGCGAACTGAATGGGACCGGATAAGCTCTACGAAAGCCTGGTAGGACTGTGACGTAATACCTGGACTTAGTACCCGGTATACATATTACTGAGAAATATTAATAGGATTTGGTTTGATTCGATTGGATTTTTGAAGTGAAAATTTATTTAGGCGCGTTGGGCATTTTTTAAGATGGGGAAAAACCATTGAAATCGCGACACTGTTACCGACACCGCGCTACGTTCGAATGTGTTCGGCTGTGTATGTACTCGGTTTTAAATCCGATATGTCAGTGAGTGATGGCAAAGTATTCTGTTTGTGTTTTGTTTTCACTTCTGTCGGCACTCCCGGAGTGCCAGTTAATTTAATCCGGACGGGTTATGTGTCATAATACATTATTATGGAACTCATATTATATTAAAAACAAATGACGATGTTTTATCGGCTTATTTTAAAATAATATTATTTTTTCTATAGACGACTCGCACGAATTTTCACATTTTCATTTATTAGTAGTAGTGACGATTCGCACTTTTCGGGCAAGTAAATTCGTGTGAATCGAATAATAAGCCGTTTTGCCAAGTTGTAAAAAAAAAAATACTGTGTTTAGTTTAGTTTGTGATCTTCATGTAGGAGTCGCAATAAATATTTTATGTTTCTTTTATAACCTCGCGCACCGTGTACTACATAAATTATAAAGTAAGTAATGTAGTTTTTTCGTAAAACTTCCTCATTCAAATTCCCTGTAGGTACTAGGGTAGCATAATCAACTGCAGACTTTTCACTTTGGGAAATAGACTCAGAGACACTGGTAGTGCGCCGGTAAATCAAGCCCGGTGTGAAGGGAGGGGCTTACTATCGCATTGTGCATTGCATACATTTTATACTATAAACGTATTGGCTTCCTAACTGTATTTTAGAGGTAGTTTCAATTTAAATGAGTAGTTTCGTAGCAGAACTGCTGATTCTGATTTTCTTTCAGATAAGTTTTATTACAGTGCCCATTTTCGTTGTCAAACAGTAGTTATTTCTGTCTGTCTAATCTTTAAAAACCTTTCCACAGAAACATAAGTGAAGTGAGCTATCATTCCACGTGATGTTCTGAGGATTGACACTATTGATAGCTCACTTCACCTAAGTTTTCGCGGTGAGACTGTTTCAGA
This sequence comes from Oligia latruncula, assembly GCA_948474745.1. Taxonomy (NCBI): domain Eukaryota; kingdom Metazoa; phylum Arthropoda; class Insecta; order Lepidoptera; family Noctuidae; genus Oligia; species Oligia latruncula. The sequence goes on from OX419692.1 coordinate 18,556,990, forward strand.
ATAGATGGGCCAAATGATAAATGATTTTATTTCTGTAAGTACAAACACTTTTGCACGTCAATAATATTTTTAGAAAGACTGAAACATTGGTGAGACAGTACTTCCTTACTCAAACCATTTGTTCCACCTGCTGAAGACCTCCCACCTGGACATGAGTTACCTTGGGTAACCTGAAAGTCTATAAACAGACTCCGGACCCAGGCTGACCGAAGCAAGGAAAACCTGTGCAGGTGGAGATTCATAGACGACTCCGCCTTGGAGTGTAAATGTGGTGCTGTTCCACAAACGATGGGACACTTAGTATCATGTCCTGCGTGTCCTGTCAGCTAGAGGAACTTACGTTAGAGGAACTGATGGACGCTTGTGATGGCGCCAAACAATTAGCCGAATTCTGAGCCGAGTCCATTTAGATAGCTATCGACACGCTAAGAAGAAGAACTTGATGATGTCCGCATGATGATGTAAGGCAGAGATTAAAACAGAAGACGAACTTGCAGGAGATCGAGGAGGACCGGAATAAATCCGCGTTTCCTACCTTTACCTTTTGACTACTCTGAGAAGAAAGGCCGAAACAAACTCAGAGCTGAAGTTCGATTGGCTGTAATTCGATTTGAACTACAGACAGGAAATTAATCTCTGTTTAGTGACTGGGTACGTTATCTGACACCTCATTGTTGAAAGCGGTTAAATATTGGTTCAGATAAAGATAATTTATTTGTCCAAAAATGAATACTCATTTTTGTACAACATAGCTATCCACACAATGCATGCAAGATGTTACATTAATTTAAATCACAGTCATATTTTGCTTTGGGGAGCAGCACCCTAATGACGTAACATACTATCATTCGGAATCTGAATCATTTTGAAGCAAATTGCAATCCACTGCTTCATATAGTTTTCCATTGCTTCATAAGTTCGAAAAATTTGTCTGAAAAATCAACACGTACCTAATAACGCAATGAATGTTGTTGAACTGTCAAAATGAAACCGGTTCCGATTGATAATATGTTACGCAATTGCCCCGCAGTAGTGGCCCACAGGTAGAGGTCCCGACTTACGAGTTGCAGGTCGTGGGTTCGAATTCAGGCAGGCGCTTTACTTTGTGTAAATAATTTCACCACCTGCTCTCAAAACGGTGAAGGAAAACATCGTATGGAAACCGGCATGTCTTAGAACCAAAAACTCGAAGACATGTGACATCTACCAACCCGCACTGGGCCCGCGTGGTGGATTATAAGTAGCCCATGCCCATTCCTTCTCGAAGAGAGGAGGCCTGTGTCCCAGCAGTGGGAACATTATAGGCTGATTATTATACTTATGCTTATTATGTTTTGCCTCAACGGCGTACAAATATAAACAGAGGTAGTACACTAGGAATTTCTCCTGTATTGTGGGTGCGTTTACAAACATTTAAATTCACGTACACAAACAGCCAGACCCGGAACATCTACTTGTAGGTCATACAAATATTTGTTCCGTGCGGGAATCGAACCCGCGACACGCAGCGCAGCAGTCAATAGCTTAACCACTGCGCCAACCGTGCCGTCAAAATACAAGAGCCGTTAGAATAAAATAATATTAGGACAATTTGACATTATATTTTCTATACAAAAGCTGTCAAACCGCAAAATTCGGTCCCAGGACATTAAAGTTAACAGACTATTGAACAATCTAACAGGCTTTTCTCATAGTTTACGAAAGAACGTTCACAGTCTGATTTGTCTCAGTCTGTCAAAAATACCTCCAAGTTCCCTTAATTTTTGACAAGTTTTTGACATAGATTGTCGCTGAGATGAGATTGAGACTAGATTTTGAACGTTTTTAATTACGGGAATTATTGGCCTTCTGTTGTAAAAAGGTACACTGAAAATAAATAATGAAATTCGATTCACACAATACCTCACTGATATCAATATTATTGTGGGCACAGAATTGTAGATTACAGACACATTGAAAGTATTAATTCCGACACTCATTGTATAATGTATGTAATGCGCGGTTGAATACTATTGTTAACTTGCGCTGGCATGCAATTCAATTTTCCATTCAGTATTTGTAACAATGTATCGACGCGTTTACGCCGTACGGCATTTCATACAAACTTTCAAGCCCTTGTTTTTCGAAATGAATGAACCGATTTTAATGAAACTTCATACTCATAAGCAGACTATGAAGGTCTAAAAAGTTACTTAAGAACATTTACAAAAAATAGTGTTGCAGCTAAAATAGGCCGATTTTAAGTTTTCTATAGAAACAGAGATTTCCTGTTATGTTTTTTTTAAATAAGTCATTTCGAAAAAACCATCCATTCTACCGTTTTAACGTGAAAACGTAACAAACAAATAAACTTTCTTTCGCAGTTAGTATTGTTATTTAACACTAGCAGCGCCTCGCGGTTTCACTCGCGTAAGTTTCGATCCCGTGGGAATATCGGGATAGAAGTATCCTATGTGTTAATCCAGGAAATGGTCTATCTATGTGCCAATTTTTATCCAAATCTGTTCAACGGTTTACGCGTGATTGAGTAACAAACATCCAAGCATCTTCACAAACTTTCACATTTATAATACGAGTACCTATTAGTAGGATTGTTACATATGCAGACGCCATACTGTATACTGTATAGCTTCAAATAAGCCTTTACGCTCTTTTGTCTTTGGATATTGTAATGAAATGGCTTTTGGTGAAATAAAGAATTAATTAATTTATTATTTATTTAAATACGTCTACAAAGTCACAAAGCACATCATTATGTACGTCTGCCGTCCCATCTTTCATAAAAGTGCTCATATAATATCATCGAAGTACATTTACAATTCGGTAGGTACACTCAAAAACACCTCTTCAAGTTAAATTAAGCTAGAGTAGTTTCAATGAAATTGGAAATACAAATGAACTTTACCTTTGGTACTAAAATAAATTACATTTAATAACAAAATAGTTTTAATTCTGGTTCATAGGAAGCCTTTGATTGGGTCGATCCTGCGGTCTCCACCCACTGGACTCTATAACGTTATTATCCCCTAGTAGGGAAACCATTGGTTTGTAAAACATTGGACACGTGTAAAACATTGGATAGCGTTTTATTTTTGACGTGACAACGTCTTAAATTAGGTTGCGGCTGGGAGTCACTTATGAAAAAGTGTAACGCTCGGTAACGTTACGATGAGTCACCGAACGAGAGAGAGGCCCGCCGAATGCCTTGCGTCTCTCTCCCACTCAACTATTCTACCGAGAAAAAGACGTTGTCACGTAAAATCTTCGCCCGTAAAACCGACTTTACAGGCAACCATTTTTTTTATGTTTATAACAATCGAGTATCGGATTACTTACGGACGAGAATTGTTTTATCAAAAATTCTCGCTGTTAGTTACCGAGTCGATAAGCCGAAAAGTTTTAACATTATATTTGTTAACTAAAATTGTCTTCACGTAGTTATTGTTTTTTTGCTACCACGCCTTTACTAAAAAGAAAAAAACTTAGCGACTTTGTTAGATTTTTAAGAGCGTAGACGGGCTGCGCGAGAATTGAGAAATAGGTATTTGAAGAAACTATTGCTGTCTCTCTCCCTCTAGTCTCCCCCCGTAGAGTGCGATAGGGACAACTGCAGCTCAGAACGATTTTACCTAGAAAAAACCATGACCAATCGACGTTTCGTATTCCCCTGTTTTCTCCTTAAAACCTAAGCCGATTAAAATATTTTTGGTACTTATCAAAATTTAAAGGAAGAATAGATCTATCATTTGTTTTTATCTTAAAAACATTTCAATTTTCTTTGGTAGTCGTCTGATCACGTAGGTAAAAACGGGGCATTTTTTTAGGTTTTCAGAAAATCATATTTATTTTTGTAATAATTTTTTTGAAAAAAAAAAATAACAGGGGCATGCCTTCAATAGACCTAGATTTTTATAAATAAAAATGATTACTCTTGAGGCATTATCCAGGAAGAGAATAGGGGAATACGTTTGTATGGAAAAAATGCAGCCCGTCTACGCTCTTAACACGCTTTTATTTGGTCGACCAGTATGTAACTAACTATGTAATGGAATCTAAGGTAACTAATTTAACCATCTTCCAAGGGTCGTAGCGTAATGAAAATTGGCAGCTGTATGTAGTTCTGATGACAATACAATAATATGGTACTGTTGAACTGATCTGATGATGGAGCCGGAAGATATGAACTGGAACTTCATGATGGAAAATCGTATCATAGCTGTTTTGGATTGACCACGATTAGTTTTTTGTTTTTACGTGCATTTATAAAAGCGTGTTTTTCTAGTGTTTTTTACACTATTAATTTATTCAGATGAAAATACTGATTTGTGTGAGCCCGATGCATTCCAGACCCTTCAATTACTGCCGGAAAAAACACTATTTCGAACGCGAAATAACGCAGCATCAATATAACCTATACCTCAACATAAACTTTTATGCGATGGGCTAACCGACTAACGTATCCGTATAACAAAAACGTTTTATGTTGAACGATAACAGTAACACATTAGCTGTGAGTGGTTAGCCAAAGAGTAGTCTATTCACTTTAATTTTACGAGTTACATCAACGTTTTAGGTTTAACTAATAAGGACTACTAATAAAATGTTTTGTTTTCATTAGGTACTGATCTGTTAGTGTGTTTTAATTTTAAGGCAGGGAGGGATACCTCTGTATCACAATATCACACTGTTATAAAGGCGCAAGTTTGTGAGTGTGTGCGTGTGTGTTTGTTACTTCTTGACGCTCAAACGGCTGGACCAATTGTGATAACATTTTGTATGGAGGTAGCTGACACCCTGGATTAACACATAGGCTACTAATTATTTTGTTCACAATTTTTTTTTCTGTTATATTTTATACGGGTTACCTATTTTGTAATGTTTTAACACCTTATAACCTTTGTACACAAATTAACATATTTGATTTAATGATATCCAGCTGTGCTATTCTGTAAAAAGATCACCGTGATAAGTGAGCAGTGGTGGTCAAGTGGTGACGGCCGCGACTTACGAGTTGTAGGTCGTAGGTTCGAACCCAGACCGGCGCTTTACTTTGTGTAAATTATATCATCACCACTGCTCTCAAAACGGTGAAGGAAAACATCGTGAGGAACCGGCATGTCCTAGAACCAAAAATTCGAAGACATATGACATCTACCAAGCTGCACTGGGCCCGCGTGATGGAGTACGGCCCACTCCCTCTCACAGAGAGGAGGCCCGTGTCCCAGCAGTGGGAACATTATAGGCTGATTATGTTGATAACATAGGTGATGTGAGCTTTGATGCTAGGGATTAACACTATTGACAGCTCACTATAAGCTCGCTTCACCTAAGTTTTCACGGTGAGATTTTTACAGAATAGCATTACTGATTGCAGAACAAATTACTCGAACAGAAAATTGTCGTCCTCATGTCCACCTCATTGCATGGTGCCCCTACGGAAAGTCACTTTGCTGCTTACACTTGACTCCGGCGGCTACTCGACGTTCTATCAGGAAAGATTGAGACATCGCAAAGACTTCCTTTGAGAGATGCGATAGCTCTTAATGAATTTTTCTTTAAGAAAAGGAATCGGGATTAGGGATGAGAAAATACCTACGTAAAGAAGAAAAGTGGCTCTAAGTGATTTTATTTCTTTGCAGCTGACTGAAGTGCGGTTGTAGATTTAATTAGTTTTTATCAGGAAGATTGTTTTAAAGTGCTGCTGGCAGTGGATAACCAAATGATTATCAATATTCAATCAATTTAAATATTTTATTTCAATACGTTTTAATAACTTCTCGTCAGAAGCTAGGTGCACGGTTCCAATTGGTCGTTTCCTATGGAGAAGAGCCGGCAAGAAACTCCACGGTCACTCTTTTAAAAATAATTGGCTTTTACAATGTTTTCAAATGGGAAGACAGCGTAGGCCTGTCAACAAGTACCAGGTACTTAAAAAAAATCCCACTATCACACCAATATTATAAAGTCGAAAGTTTGTGAGTATGTGGGGGTGTGTTTATATGTTTGTTACTTCTTCACGCTTAAACGGCTGGACCAATTTTGATAAAATTTGGTACGGAGGTAGCTGATACCCTGGATTAACATATAGGCTTAATACTTTAATACTTTTTGTCCCAATATTCTCACGGGATCGAAACTGATGCGGGTGAAACCGCGGGGCGCAGCTAGTAAATTATAAATAAATTAATTTAGGGCTGATTTTTCAAAAGCCAGATAATTTAATCCGAGGAATAATTTTGAATTTTTGACAGTTCATTCATACAAAATCTGTCAGACGACAATTTAATTCCACGAATAAAAATTATCTGTCGATTAAAAAATCATGCCTTGATAAATAAATTCGTTAGATAAGCCAACTGGTTCTTTATAGATTTACTATTTTAGACTTACCTCTGATTCACTACGGGTCAAATGTCTAACGGTATTTTCACCTCACTTATTACAGAAATACCTTGAGGCACCTACCAGGCGGGCAGAATCTTCAAGGGGATACTTAAAAGGTCACCGAAGTCAAATGAATAAAGATAATTCAATTTTTATATTGACACCTTCATTCAAATATTTAGAACGCGAATTACGATAAATTCGACTTATTTCTGATATAAATTCCGAAATAAATTGTAAATGAAATTAAATCGAGTTTTTTTTCTTGGGTAGGCTTGACAGAGTGTTTTTTGCCCTTCTTCTGATTGAGGTTCAATCAGGTTGAATGGTAAAAAAAATAAAACTTTTTGAGACGCTAGCTTTCGTACGTGACCTAACAGATCCAAATTGATGAGAATATCTGTAAAGGAATATTCTGATTCCATTTTATTTAATTACATTCTTGAAATAAATCTTTTTATTGTATGAAATAAACCTGATTTATAAACGAATTACCTACAATCCTGGTATTTCCTGTGGTTTAATGAATACCCACAGTATTCCAAAACCTTTCTTCATATTGTAATGTATAGGTATTTTCCTTGCCCTTTATAATTTGTTACCTTTCTTCAGAATACGTCCACAGATATTTCTCTATCCAATGTATGGTGTAGGCAGACGATTAGTAATGACATCATGCGGTTAGGTTTTAGTCCAAAACGTGCTCGGAATGTCGCTTCATAGACTTTGTTGTAGCGACGCACTGTTCCAAAATGTTGAGACACTCGAGAGAACCGTTGTTCTGAGGTTCTATTCGAGTTCGAATAAACAATGGATTACTCGATATGTTTAGCGTCAATCGAATGATTGGTGGTGTGTGTGTAATGTGTGGTGTGTGGTATTTCGCCGCTTGCGCGGACAAGTGTCACCAGAACGCACAAAGACTTAGTGCAACTAAGTGATATTAACGTAGTTATTAAGTCTTATTTACTAACAAAATTGTTACTATATTATTATGTATACTTAGGTTAAGGTATGTATCTATGGGTCTTTGTTACCTGAAAATAAATGGTTTATTATTTTATTATTATAAACACGCAGTCAGTTTAATTCAATCAGTTGCCTACTTTTTGTGTGCCTACGCTACTTTAATTTTAAGCACTGATCAATTATTTTTTATTTTTTTATTGCTGAATGGGCCGCATTTTATTTCTGTAAGTAGGTTTGTACAAACACTTTTTCACGTCAATGATATTTTTATAACTAGATGAGGTTGGCGTTTCCTATCTGACTACTCTGAGAAGAAAGGCCGAAACAAACTCAGAGGTCACAGTATCTTTTAATGTTCAGACATAATCTTGGTCGGATCATGGGAAGACCATGTAGATTGGCTGTGACTCAATATGTGTGCATATTGAGTGGACCTGTCCAGTCAGTGCACGCATTTGTTTGTAATCGTGCAGCTCAACTCGGAGCTCAACTAGTTCCACTAAATCTGGTATTCGCTTCGAATTATACTATTTCTTAAAACTTTGTCGACATACATAAGCAGTCGAATAATTAAACTACGCGCATCCTTATTTCATCATAAGCCCTCTAGTAGCGACTCCAAAGATTTGCTGATCTATAGAAATCTTTTTTGTATGTAAGAAGGCATAAGGCTTCGTATTTGTCACGTGTCTTTGTAATTATGAACGTGTGAGGACTTTCTAAATGATCTTTGTCTAGGTTTTGTACTTTGTTATGTGCTAAGTAAGTTCTTATTTATGAAGGTTTTGCGTAAAGTTATTTCATTGAAGAAAATATAAAATACCTAATACCTACAAGAAAGTTTTCTTGTTTAAAGAATGATAATTACTTATTATAATTTAGGTATTTAGTGAGCAGTTGTAAGAGTCTCATTAAAAGTTTCACCATTGACAATATCCGCATCCGTGTAGAGGTACTTATCATAGCTTGAGTAGACATCAGAAAGAAAGATTATAATTTGTTTATAAAAAATCAGCTGTTTCCTACATTTTGACGAGTTATTACGAACATAAATGTAGGGAACAGCTGATTTTTTTTCGCGATTTCAGGTTTGGCACCATAATAAAAGTTGTTCATAATGATGAGTATGTACAATGACTTCTTAAGAAGTTCTTAATGTTTTACCAATAACCCTGTAAACTTGTCGAAGTTGTTAAACTACCTAATTATGTATTAAACTATCAAGTTTATAGTTATTCGGAACTGTATCGGATTTCGGTGCAAACGCACGTAGGTACCTAGTTACCAAGTTCGTTGTTAAATTAGTTAGACACATCATTTTAGTAGAGCTCAGTAACGAGCAGTATTTTGATATGAAACGAAATTATATTTGGGTTGATATTCATTGTAATATGATTCTTAATTTTTTTTTTAATCATTGCAATGGCCCAGTGGTAACGGCCACGACTTACGAGTTGTAGGTCGTAGGTTCGAACCCAGACAGGTGCTTTACTTTGTGTAAATGATTTAACACCACTGCTCCAAAACGATGAAGGAAAACATCGTGAGGAAACCGACATGTCGCAGAACTAAAAATTGGAAGTATGTGGGCCCGCGTGGTGGATTACGAGCCAATCCCTCTCACAGAGAGTAGGCCTGGGTGTCCCAGCAGTGGGAACATTATAAGCTGATTATAAAGACTATTTAACATTGAGAACAGAGTAAATATTAATCAACCGTTGAGCTTACAACAAGACGTGATCATAAATAGTAATTATGATCAGAATTTTGATGAAATTACAACCTTCCTTTTGATGTACCTCTAAATATTGCTTTGAAAGCTTTTAAGAGTATAATGGCTCCCAGTTTGTAGACAAAGTAAATCGAATATTTAATTAAACGTCAAAAGCCCGACCACGGGCCTTTAAAATTGATTTATTATCTCATGAATCGATATAATATGAATGGCCGCTGTTTAAATATTGTATGGAGATGTTTTAAAAGGTTTTTAAGCATTGTTTGGGTTATCTGTTAGTATATTGATGTTTATCTTTTTACTAGTTGTTTTGCCATATAAATTATTTCTAGCTGCGCGGCGCTACTTCGTTCGCGTGGTGTCCTACCCCTTACCCTACCCTAACCCTACCCTATTCCTACCCTACTCCTACCCTACTCCTACCCTACTCCTACCCTACTCCTACCCTACTCCTACACTACTCCTTTAAGTAAATAAAAGTATTTAAAAAAAATCGGATAAAAATCCTATGTATAGTAATCCTATGTCCGTCTCCTGGTTCTAAGCTACCTCCCCACAAATTTTCTTTTTTCTTGAGTTATAAATAGTGTAACTAACACGACTTTCTTTTAATACCTACGAGTATGTATATACATATATTTGGTTTTGCATTTAGGCAATGGATGGCCTAATGTAGGTAAAGGTGATTGATGATCAGGCGAAGTATTTGAAAGTATACAAACAATGAAGACTGATATACACGATGCGATTTAGTTGCTTGTGGCATACCTGTTAAAGCAACAATAAAAGTTGCACCATCTGCCTAAACAGCGTTATGTTATTTCTTTAATTAAAACGGTTTAAAAGTAATTACAGTAATTAAAAACAGTTTGTATAAACACATAAAAGATATCCCCTTACTAAAAAACGTTGTTTATCGTCTGTATAGTTACACCACGCTTTGTCTTTTTTCTTTCGAAATTCAAATTACCGACGACTGAAAGAGAGAAATCGGTGAGTAATTATTTACCTGGTTATTTGTAAGGGCGCATTCCACCAAACTTTTATACCTAGAATAAGTCTTATCCTGCGAATAAATTTTGAATTTTTTATAGTTTTTCCATACTAGAACTGTCAGACGTCCATTTTATTCCACAGATAAAATTTATCTGACTTTGGTAAAATCAGCCCTTAGGATAATATAAAATCATCAAGTAAAAAGTTACCAACTCTTTCATAAATCCCTCTCACAGTACTTCTGAGATGCCGACAAAATCGTCGTACATTCGTCCGCAAACAGATCGTTTATTGGATTAGAGTCCACGAGACCGTAGTGTTGATTCATCATCATTTCTTGCTCAATTTTTGTTGCCATAAGCAAGTAACTTGGTTCCTGTAGATGGGGTTTAACTAAACATGAATGTGTCTCTCGTAGACAAAAGCATAATTAGCCTATAATGTTCCCACTGCTGGGAAACAGGCCTCTTTTCTACGAGAGGGAAAAAGTTGGTAGATGTCACATGCATGTCTTCGAATTTTTGGTTCACGATGTTTTCCTTCACCGTTTTGAGAGCAATGGTGATGAAATTATTTACACAAAGTAAAGCACCTTCCTAGGGTCGAACCGACGACCTGCAACTCGGGGCCGTTACCACTGGGCCACCAATGTTCTTGCCCTTTTTTTAGACAAAAGCAACAGTGCGCAGTGTTGCACACCCCCACCCTATTTCAAGTTAAGCAAATATCAACTTTATTTCAATAAACATTAAGTTGATTTCAGACTGACTTGCACTATTGAAACAGTTATAAGAATGTTTGAAGTTGTAGCGTAAACTGAACTTTATTGTGTAGGAATTCAAGTTATTTTTCCACTAATTCTTATTTGTTTACATTTTTGGCAAATCAATCGCGAACGCAGATTAGGCACCCAATTTAATTGACAATCACTTGTCGAATCAACAGCGTCGATGGACTAATAAATCCGACTATCCGACTAAATTCGCGTCAGCCGATCCTAACCATCCACCCGTGTTACCGGGAGGGGGGGGGGGCGGACATTGAATAAGAATGATACAGAAGCGCCACTCCCTGATTTCAAATGTCTAAAGTTTTCTTATTCGCTTTTCCCCGCGTGAAAATCGAAAAGGACATTGTCATTCAGGTTTCAAACAGGGTCGGTAGGTACTCGGTACCGATCGGTGCGGGTCGGATATCTATGGTGCGGGTATAATATTCCCGTGTTATCTTATGCGCTGACCGGATATCTATGGCGCTGACACATAAAGAAACGGGTAAAATATGTAACCGTTTCCTTCCGAAGATCAACATGCAGAGACCAGTACTGGGAGTCGGGACCGAAAACCGGGTTCTGTATGTAAGCACCCAAAGCTTCGAAAGCTTCGTCTTCCGGTACGCGGTTGACAATCCAGAACCTTTCGGCCCCATCGGACATCTCTTCTGCGAGCAACGCCCACTGTTGCGAAGAATTGCCAAACTTTGACAATTCTTTAAGATGTTATTTCCCATAAAAGAACCGCATTTCTTTTTTCTTGCCGGCGCTTTAATTTTTGGGTACGAAATGAATGATGTCCTTTGGTATCAAAAGCATCCTATTTCCTAACCCAGGCCCTTTCCGTGTGCCAAATTTCATTCAAATCCGTTCAGCCGTTAAGGAGTGATAACGTACCTACATACTTTAGCATTTATTATATTTGTATGTATTACTTAGTAGCTTCTGCCCGTGATTTCGTCCGCGTATAATTTCTTGTTCCCCCGTCCCACCCCGTCGCTTCGCATCGCCCGTACGCGCTATAACTTCGTTTTCAGTTAGCGTTCTTTCTGACTTTTTTTTCGTTTTGCTTGGCTCCTAAGTGTCGTAGTGTAACATTAAATAGCCTATGGCCATTCTTAAGAATTGGGCTATCAAATGCAAAAAGATTTTTTCAAATACAACTGGTGGTTCCAAAGATTAGCGCGTTTAAACAAACATCAAAAAAACTCTTCAGCTTTTGGATATATCTAGTAGAGATTTTTGTGAAGGACCGCGTCAGGGGAAGTAAAACCGCCATACCTATCACTGCCGCCAAGCAACGTCGCCTTGTTCTGTTGAAGTGTATAGGTGCCAGTGTAATTACCGGCACATGCACATGGCCTTACCTTTGTCTATGGGATGGCAACACATTTACAATATCTCTGCTACTAATATCCATAGGCAGTGGTGAGCAATTACCATTAGGGTCGAAAATAAGGTATATGAGCTCAACTGTACCTAATGTATATGAGCTCAACTGTTACTAATGTAGGTATATGAGCTCAACTTACTAATGTATATGAGCTCAACTGATAGTAATGTATATGAGCTCAACTGTTACTAATGTATATGAGCTCAACTTACTAAATGTATATGAACTCAACTGTTACTAATGTATATGAGCCCAACTGTTACTAATGTATATGAGCTCAACTGTTACTAATGTATATGAGCTTGACTGTTACTAATGAGACACAATTAAATTTTTATTGTTACCGACCTTAATAAGGCTTAAAAGACGAGAGGATATTATATTCGGACTCGCTTCTATTCATGGTTTTCTTACTCTATGCTGGGACTAGGGGATTAAAACTAAATTGTGATCAGTGTACGCCACTAATACGGGGTCCGACAAACGTTCGGCTGGGATAGGGATGCGCCGTGTCAATCACGGATTACTGTGGTTACGGATTACGTGAATGTTCCTCTATCTATTCATTTGTACAGTCACCAAAAGAGATAAGTTACCAGGATCGTCGGATATAGTTGAAGTTTAGTAAGATACCGATAGACTCGAAAACACACATTCTTTTGGTGATTGTACAGTCACCAAAAGAGCTAAGTAACCAGGATATAGTTGAAATAAAGTAAGAAACCGATGGATGTTGCCGAATGTAATTTTATTTGATAAATGAATTGATTGTTTTCTATTAAATATTATATTAAATTTAATATTATTCAAAAACATCCATCGGTTTCTTACTAAACTTCAACTATATCCGACGACCAAGGTTACTTATTTGTTTTGGTGACTGTACATAGCGTGCAGATTTTAGGTACAATCAACAGCAAAAGTAGATGATGAATATCAGAAATTCAATACTGATGAACGGAGTTCGCGTCAGAACTGTGTGACGTCGCGTCGAAGTGATTCAAAAGTATTCTACGTAGAAGTATTCTAAGTAATAGTACTTCGACGCCACACATTTCTGACGCGAACTCCGTTCATTAGTATTGAATTTCTGATTTTGATCATCTACTTTTGCTGTTGACTGTACAAAGCGTCAGGTTTCATCATGTATGGTAGCATCATGTTTCCGTGTGTATATTGAATTGTGGGTTTATTATAGATACATCTCTGCCTAATGTTTCCGGGAATACAGGCGCTGTATTATGTTTATGTCATCATATTGTGTTTTGTATAATATGTTGAGAGATGTATGCTCGAATTGCTCCCGTTTTCCGAACTATAGATTCGTGTAAGAGGCTGGTATTTCGCTGGAAATACACTTTTAGGTAAAACGTAGTATCATATACCAAAACACAGTGATCTAGGAGTGGGTTGAAACTCTAGCCTAGATTCAAATAAAAAAAAAAATATTTCCTCTTTTACAATATAAAAAAAAATAAGTTAGATTAAAATTATAAAGTTTATTAAAATGCTCAGTAAGTTTATATTTGTATCGTTATTGTGTGAAACCCCTTTAGATAAAGCCTCTTCCAAAGATGCAATTTTCCCAGTCTTTAGCTATAAGTTGCCATTTTGGTCCAGTATTTTTTTGATATCATCATCCTATCGTGCATAGGATATAGGTCTTCCTTCGTAGCATTTGCCCCGTGGGCCTTCCCATGTTGTAACCATTTTGGTCCATGAGACATGGCATGTGCCCGCCTAAATTACGTAACACAAACGCTGAAATAAAATATTGTAGAAGACATTCAAGACCAAGCTAAAGAACCTTGAAAGAATTCACAAAGTCAAAAACAAAAATAAAGAAGCATATAAAATAAAGACAATACACAAGCAAGAAGTTCTGTAGGTTCTATTATACATTTCACGCCTAAACCACTGAACCGATCATCCTGAAATTTTGCATATACGTTGTCAGGTGTACAGAAACGGACATAGGGTACCTTTCATCTAAAAAAAAAGTGCTGTTCCCGAGGAAAACAACAATAACGTTATTATGATAAAAGATGGTGCCACGTGTCTTTCGAATCAAAAACAGGAGAACGTCTGTCGGGTCAGCTAGTATATAATATATCTATGTATCTATTATAGTAGGTATATTATTTTGGACCACTGATATCCCCATTTTTTTATATCCACGCAACCACTGTCCATTCCAAGGTTGCCTGGAAGAGATCGCAAAAAGCGATAATAAGGCCGCGTATTGTTATCTGGCGGACAGAGCCGTCAGCTACCCCGGTCGCGATGGGGAGTGGAACCGGCGAGAGATGTCGTGCGGTGTCCCACAGGGATCGGTCGTGGGGCCGTTCCTGTGGGACATCGGCTACGACTGGGTGCTGCGGGCCGACCTCCCTGAGGGCGTCAGCGTGGTTTGCTACGCTGACGACACGCTGGTCCTGGCGCAGGGGAGGTCGCATCAGGCGGCGGCCGACGCGATGACACGCGGGGTTGCGATAGTCGTGGAGAGGATCCGGCAGTTGGGTCTCGAGGTGGCATTGCACAAGTCCGAGGCCATGTCGTTTCATGGGCCCCGGAACGCGCCACCATCGGGATCCCAACTAACGGTAGGAGGGGTTCACATCGGCGTCGAGACAACGATGAGGTACCTGGGTCTCGTCCTCGACAGCCGGTGGAACTTCGTCGAGCATTTCCGACGTTTGGCCCCCAAACTGGAACGGGCCGGGGCCGCCTTCAAGCGGCTCTTGCCCAACCTGAGGGGGCCAAACGCCTCCTGCCGGAGGCTTTACGCGGGGGTCGTGCGGTCCATGGCCCTATACGGGGCCCCGGTGTGGGCGCGTTCACTGCGGCGGCGAGCCGCCCACTACCTGAACGCGCCCCAGAAGGTGGTAGCCATAAGGCTTATCCGGGGCTACCGCACGATCTCTGGCGAGGCGGCAAGCCTCATTGCCGGACTGCCGCCATGGGATCTGGAGGCGATAGTCCTCGCGCGCGTCTATGAGTGGCGCGCGGAGGCACTAAGCCGGGGGGAAGTTCCGCTTCCGCGGCAAATCGCTGCGGAGCGGACTGAGCTCCGGCGCGATCTCATGGCGACATGGAAGGAACGACTGTCGCAACCCAGCGCAGGGCACGCCGCGATAGCGGCGATAAGACCCCTCTTTGAGGAGTGGCTAGGGAGGCGCCACGGCGCCCTCACCTACCGCCTGACGCAGGTCCTCACCGGACACGGAAGTTTCGGGAGGTTCCTGCACATCATCAGGCGGGAGGAAACGCCCGGGTGTCACCATTGCCAGGATCGCCCAGAGGACACGGTGGAGCACACGGTGGAGGTCTGCCCCGCTTGGGCGGAGCACCGCCGTGTCCTCGTAGAGGCGATCGGCAGCGGCGGCGACCTCTCGCGCCCGGCCCTGGTGCAAGCCATGGTCCGGGGCGAGAGGGAGTGGGAGGCAGTCACCTCCTTCTGCGAAGCAGTCATGCTAGCGAAGGAGGTGGCGGGACGGCTCAGGGAGAGAGCCTCCCGTCCCAGCCGCCGCGGGAGACGCTCCGGGCGTCGGGAGCCGCGCGACGACTCCCGGCCACCGTAGGCGCGGGCCTGCGGGCGGAGAGTAATGGGTAGCTCACCGTCCGATCAGGACCAGGCCCGTGCCGGACGGCGCGTACGTGTTCCACGCGCGCCTCAAAGAGATGTCAGCATCGAGGAGGGGCCCCATAGGGCCGAAGCCTGCCGGGTCAGCGGGATTGTCCGAAAGGGTTACCGCTGGCCCGGAACATAAAGGGCTAAGGAAGGAACACGGGTGGGTTTTAGTCAGTAAGAGTCTGACACTCCCTTCCGCTCCACCCAGAGCGGGAGGGGTCATTTGATGATTTCCCATCCGCAAAAAAAAAAAAAAAAAAAGGCCGCGTATTGTATGTTTTGTATTAATAATCGTAAATAAATAAGACGTAAATAAAAATAGACAAATAGTAATGAAGCAAGAACAGTATTATGTATTGAGGAATGAGGATCTAAGAAGTATATATATTAAGGAAAAACAGACCCGTTTGAATAAATCTTTTAGTTTATACGCCTTTGGGATTAAGGTCGTAAGTTGCCAAATCAGTAAATTAGAAATTTTTTCTATTTTTTTTTGTTACCTAACATATTTTCTCAAAATGACGTAATATTCCCCGAAAGGGTTGACAGACCTATTTCGCTAGTAATGTTTAAGTCCCATAATGTAATGGGCGTTGAGAGCCTATTGACATAAACGACGACTTTGAACTGCTGAAATTGCTGATGAAAAAACCCAATAACTCCTTGTCTGACTTGGAAATTGAACCAATGAACCCCCGCTCAGCAATCGCGTTTGTGATCACTAGATCAACATGGCAGTCAAAGTACGCTTTGCTATGCTGGTAATTAAAACTTTCCCATCTAGGGCATAATTATCACATAATGTTCCCGCTTGTAAGCCACAGACCTCCTCTCTGTGAGAGGAAGGTGCCGTAATCCACCACGTGGGCACAGTACGGATTGGTGGATATAGATGGCGAATGTCTTCGATTTTTTGGTTCTAGGACATGCCAGTTTCCTCACGATATTTTGCCACTACACTCAGTTTACGGCTTATTAGTAAAAAATAAAACAACTACATAAACATAAAGACAATCAAGGTATCTTCCATCAGCACACACGCCATAAATACTTGACTTGAAACAAGCGGTGTCGGATACCATTTAAAGAACAATGTAATATAATTTACAATCGTTCCTGGCAGCTCAGCCTCTTTTACTCTTGGACTGCCGCCAGAATTTTACATAATAAACCTCTTAATAGCATTCCGGTTAGATTTTAAACATCACACACTGGTGCGGTGCTTTATGACGGTAGATGGAGGAGGAGACTGCCAGAATGGGTTTAACTTGATACCGAGGTGAAATATCGTGCATTCTTTTAGTTTAATGTCGCATTGTGTGGTGAAGATCGGTTAGTAGTGCGGTATGTTTTTAAAAGGAGTATGTAAAGATCGTAGGGTAAGAAAAGAGAAGATGCTCAGCAATGAGTGAAGTCGGAGTGTGGGGGATGGTTATGATGATGTGACGATCTTTGCAGGTGGCGTTTTGTAGTTTCTGCCTAACACCACACCAACACCATAGGTAAAAGGCGTGAGTTTATGTAAAGTCTATTCAAACCTAAGTAATTATTTAAAGTTAAACAAATATCAACTTTATTTTAATGGTTATGACTAGCACTATGGAAAAAGTTATAAAAAATGCTTGAAGTTGTGGCGTAAATAGAACTTTATTGTGTAGGATTTAAAGTTATTTTTCCATAAACTCTACATTTGTTTACATTTTTTTTGAGGTGATGCATGCAAAGGAGGCGCCGGAGAGGGAGAGAGAGCACACCTCTCATTCCACCTGCAGAACCAGAAGAGCAGCGTCGAAGGGCGCTTAACGATCTTCGGCCCCATAAGAAGGGGCTTGCGGGCGGCGAAATTGGGGCCGTGTGACTCGAACAGTCAGCCTCAAAGAGGTGGCACGCAGTGTTGTGGGATCAGCCGCACTTGATGATGGGGCCCGCTAGGCACGGCGGCGGGCTGATAACAGTCAGGGGTGCGGCGAATATACAAGTATCTCCCGGGCCCCCGACTCATAGTACTAGAAGGAACAGTGGGGTTTTAGTCGGTAGGAGGCCGACATAACCCTCCGTCCTTTCTAGACGGAGGGTGTCCACGAGGATTTCCACAAGGAAAAAAAAGGGTTTTGAAAGATATGGGTTCTTCACTTGTTTTTGTTATGAAGGCGTCATCGATATACTTATATCCTCCGTCTGGAAGTTATGGAGAATGACGCTTAGAAAACTAATGGAAAGTCTTTTCGAAGTATTTATTTATTTATTTATATATACTTTATTGTACGCCAGAATATACATAACAAAAAAAATACGATTATTAATACAAAACATACAATGGGCGGCCTTATCGCTTTCTGCGACCTCTTCCAGGCAACCTTGGAATGGACAGTGATTGCGTGGATATAAAAAATGGGATTCAAGTACCAGAGGTATCTTCAAGGATAGACAAAACGATTTAATTTTAGGCTTCTAGTTTTCTATTTACAAAAGAGCTCTTGAAATTTGTCTGACAGAGACACGCAGGAGGAGAAAAAAATACAATTAAAGTTCCACAAAAAGTTTCTTCTACCTATTCCTTTTATACTACAAACGAATTTTATTTTTTCCTTCATCATTCTGAATGTAATTTCACAGGCAATATCGCTAATTGCTTTTAATATTGCTCACGCCACGCTTACCTTATATTTTCCTTAAGCAACATACATAATTGGGACACTGTTATATTTATTTATTTCAGGCGACGTAGGCCCATACATACCATATATTCATAGTGGTATATGGTATATTACCTTAACCTGAAAAAAAAAAAAATGTTCCTCAGTCTTCCAAACACATTGAAGGGTAGTTCATTACTTCTTAGAAATTAAGACACCCTTTACTACCACAAAACAGTGTTTATCAGTTGTTTAGACTAGAAGTTATGGAATAAACTATTTGGTTATTAGTATCAGCATCTTTTATTTAATCGCTACAGGTTATGGTTATTCAACACACGTTGAATAAGTATTTAAGGTTTTATAATAAGACTCACCACGTTTAAGTAATTACATTAAAAACCTTACCCTATTCTGTCCACATAAATGATACACAAAATCAATGCTATAAATCTGAAACGACACCATGGGAGAAAATCGCGGACACTTTTACTCCAGCAGTTTCGGCTTTTCACTTTTGTTTTTGTTTTTCGGCACACACTACTCTAATTCGGCCCCGGTGTGACGTTGTTTTCGGCAACGGGACTGGTTCTGTCACACACGTTGTTTTCGGTCACAAGGCCCTAGCACGAACGCGCGACATAAATTCGAATGCTTTTTGAATCGAAAATAGGTACAACTATCCTATTCTAACTGAACAGACAGCTGTGCTGCTGGGGAGTTTGTTGCGCCACTTCTTCCTAGCGAAAGCACTAGGAAGTGGTGAAGGGCGGGCGTTTTGGGGGACTGTCTTTTGTAATTTTGACGTTCGAAAAGTGCTGATTCTCAGCCTAGTTATTTGAATAAATGACTTTTGATTGATTTTATAGCATTTTTGTTTAGCGTCAAGCACAATTAGTATCACCCATAGATAGATGAAATAAAGTCTTAAAACCAAGTGAAGTGTGCTGCGAGATTTTCAATTTTAAAATCGTTCGTATATAAGTTAGGTGTACTCCGCGCGCTCGTGTCAGGCCCACCGGTCGCCATCGCGGTCCGTTGGATTTAGTTCTCGTCTCGCAGATTATCACAGCCTTCAACGTTTTTGCTTGCCGTCGTTTTTGCGTCGGGGGTTAAAAAGTCCAAAAATAAAAATGACAAAAAAAAAAAATTAAAATGAGCAAAAATAAAATTTAGTATTATTTTAATAATATACAATAACAATATTGTATTTTATGCCAAAAGTATTTAACACTATCCCAATAAATATATATCGGTCTTTATAGAAACTATAGTAACAATTCTTGTCCATATTTTGTTACCATTATCCAATACCATTATTATAACATTTTAAACAAGTGTTGTCCAGCTCTTCAGGATCTCATCCATTTTCTTATAATACCTACTACTTTATTTAAGGACCTCTTAAATTACACCAAGTAAAAAAGCCAAGAATATTAAAGGTCAATGAATTTTGGAAGACTCGTCTTGCAATTTAAATGTCAAAATGTTGGCTTTGACATTCAAGGATGGTGTAGGCGGATGTTATAGCCGTTTAATTTATTTACCGGTTTTTTATTACCGTTCGTGATATTTTTTACCCGACAACGGCTAAGCAAAAAGGAGAGTTATGATTTTGACCGGTATGTATGTTCATCTGTTCCCTCATAACTTCTAAACTACTTGTCATAATTGGACAAACGCTTCCAACGATATTGGAAGCGTCTTGATCGTCCGCTGGTTATTAGGCTACGTGACGTCACAATAAATTGAATATGGCGCCCTCTAACGGACATAAAGTCAATATAGGTATCATTGTATCATATGAAAGGGCTTAATTAGCGCATTTCAAAAATATAAATATTACCAAAATAATTACTCGAGTTAATTATCTCTTTGTATGCACGTGTTTCTGTGACAAATAAACCCATAATTACTTTCTGTTTTCTTTCTAAGTGTTTTAAATAACTGCCTTAAAAAATCTTTAAAACATTCTTAGCACAAAAGAGCAATTTCAGGCGCAAAAAGTCACAAATCTTAATTCAAAGTTACAAATTGTATAATATAATATCACACTCACGCAGTCACCGACTCCTTTTTACCCATGAGATGAAAGCCGGCGTAATAATATAAGTACCTACTTAGGTAAAATAAATTCCCCCTGCTGGAATGTTGGGATCTGTAGGTATAATCGGCAAGAGTAGGATCCGTGGTACCTAGCTTCGCGTCACGATTTAAGACACCGTAAAATACCTAAAGAAATAAAGTAAGTATGCTTTTAAAAATCTTTAGTTTAGATTTATTTATTTTTTATTTTTATTAAAACTAACTCCAGTTGGCTAGAGGCTGCTCTGAGAATTAGAGGTTTTTGTTTTGAAATGTTAAACTAGCCTCTAAATAGTAGATTGTTTGCCAAGGGAGCAAACAACTATTTTGAAGGCGAGTGTTTCTTTGAATCCAGATGAATTAAAGTACGTCACTCGAGCTTATTAAATAAGTGTTTCTCCCGAGGTGGACACTCTACTTTTTTCGCCCTCTATGAATAAATAAGTAAGTGCAACTTATGAATAAGATTGAGACACAAAGCCATACATTTTTTTTATAAAACTAAGTAAAATCCTAATTTGAGTAAACAATTATGAACGAAGGCAGAATGCTTTTCGCGCTTTTTTTATTTTCCCACAAACTTTTTTTTATGTGGACCCGAGCTTTTTTCTTTATCATACAGCCTGTTACTTGTTCATATAATGTTCGTGATTGATCTCTTTGGTGATTGGAAGTTTTCCTAACAATATCCATATTCCAAATTCAAATTACTTGGTGAAACCGCGGGGCGCAGCTAGTTAATTATTGTGCGAGAGGTTAATAAAACGTGTTCTCTTTGGTAAACGTTTGGTCACGTTTTAGACATGGGACGCACTGTGTAACGTGCAAATGGGACAGCTCCGCGACTAGAAGCATCGACAGGCTGCGGCCAACATTAATTCGGTCGAGTTGCAGAGCCGCAACTGCATGTCACAGCGACTAGACGCACGGTGTACGGTACGAGTGTTTGTATGGCGAATCTCAACATGGATACGTTTGATTTAAATGTTTTCAAATCGAACGTCGAAGTGCGTCGAATACTGAAAGAAAGTCATCGATTCCTGCACGTCGCTGCACTGTCGGAGACGCAAACGACAACTCTAGCTACGCCTAGTAGCAGCTAGAAGACGCAGATGCAAACGACAACTCTGCGTCTAGTCGCAGCTACAAGATGCAGATGCAAACGCCAACTCTGCGTCTAGTCGCAGCTACAGGATGCAGATGCAAACGACAACTCTGCGTCCAGTTGCAGCTACAGGATGCAGATGCAAACGAAAACTCTGCGTCCAGTTGCAGCTACATGACGCAGATGCATACGAAAACTCTGCGTCTAGTCGCAGCTGCAGCTAGAAGACTCAAATGTATACGACAACTCTGCGTCTAGTCGCAGCTACAAGACGCAGATGCAAACGACAACTCTGCGTCTAGTCGCAGCTACAAGACGCAGATGCAAACGACAACTCTGCGTCTAGTCGCAGCTAGAAGACGCAGATGCAAACGACAACTCTGCGTCTAGTCGCAGCTACAAGACGCAGATGCAAACGACAACTCTGCGTCTAGTCGCAGCTACAAGACGCAGATGCAAACGACAACTCTGCGTCTAGTCGCAGCTAGAAGACGCAGATGCAAACGACAACTCTGCGTCTAGTCGCAGCTACAAGACACAGATGCAAACGACCAATCTGCGACTAGTCGCAGCTAGAAGTCGCAGATGCAAATGACAACTCTGCGTCTAGTCGCAGCTACAAGACGCAGATGCAAACGACAACTCTGCGTCCAGTTGCAGCTACATGACGCAGATGCATACGACAACTCTGCGTCTAGTCGCAGCTGCAGCTAGAAGACTCAAATGTATACGACAACTCTGCGTCTAGTCGCAGCTACAAGACGCAGATGCAAACGACAACTCTGCGTCTAGTCGCAGCTACAAGACGCAGATGCAAACGACAACTCTGCGTCTAGTCGCAGCTAGAAGACGCAGATGCAAACGACAACTCTGCGTCTAGTCGCAGCTACAAGACACAGATGCAAACGACCAATCTGCGTCTAGTCGCAGCTAGAAGTCGCAGATGCAAATGACAACTCTGCGTCTAGTCGCAGCTACAAGACGCAGATGCAAACGACAACTCTGCGTCCAGTTGCAGCTACATGACGCAGATGCATACGACAACTCTGCGTCTAGTCGCAGCTGCAGCTAGAAGACTCAAATGTATACGACAACTCTGCGTCTAGTCGCAGCTACAAGACGCAGATGCAAATGACAACTCTGCGTCTAGTCGCAGCTACAAGACGCAGATGCAAACGACAACTCTGCGTCTAGTCGCAGCTAGAAGACGCAGATGCAAACGACAACTCTGCGTCTAGTCGCAGCTACAAGACACAGATGCAAACGACCACTCTGCGTCTAGTCGCAGCTAGAAGTCGCAGATGCAAATGACAACTCTGCGTCTAGTCGCAGCTACAAGACGCAGATGCAAACGACAACTCTGCGTCTAGTCGCAGCTACAAGACACAGATATACAGGGTAACTCTGCGTCTTGTTACGCACAGTTTGTGCTAGTGCTTAAAGTACTGAAACCTATCTTACACCGTACAAGGCTTTAAATTCTACCCGCCGTAACCCCTGATCGACGTCTTTCTATGATATCGGTACTATTTCGTACGAATATCGTCATTCCTTCCCAAAACAAATATTGGCACGTTTGCTTTTACATGGAACCCATGCACCGGGGCTATGGGGCTATATTCACACCATAAAACCAACATTCGCTCCGGTCTCTGTTTGAAAACTGTGTCGGAACTCTTCGCGAGCAATTTTTATTGCTGGTATACCTAGTGTTAATATTTGTGTCTGTAGTGCGAAATAAATTGGAGTCTAACTTAGATCAACACTTTCAACGGCTCTGGGAGTTTATTTTGTAAAGATGGCGAACGACCGTTGTTCTTGTTTGAAATGTTATTGAAGTGAAAACTTTGTATCTACAACGCCACATGCGAACAACGCGTCATACTGACGTCACGCAAAATCCTGCATCGCGCAAGCAGAGTTTACCGCGCAACTAGCATAGATACAACGGCCCGACATGAATCATTGGGCAGTTGCCCGCCAGACAAAATACCCGTCTGGTCGGAGGATCCTCCCTTTTCTATAGACTATGAGTGAACTTTACACCCTGTTCCTTATACCTCTATAACTTCTTTAGCCGCGTTGGGCATTTTCGGAGATGGGAAAAAACCATTGAACTCGCGACACTGTTACCGTAACCGACCGCGCGTGTTATGTTTATAAGACGATTAAAAAAATACACACGTAATTGTTCAAGTTTTTACTTCTGTCGGCACTCTCGGAGTGCCACACTTTCAGTAGTAGTATAATCAGCCTATACTGTTGGGACACAGGCCTCCTCTCTTGTGAGAGGGAGTGGGCCGTAATCCACCACGCGGGCCCAATGCGGGTAGGTAGATGTCATAGGTCATCGAATTTTTCAGACATGATGGTTTCCTCACGATGTTTGCCTTCACCGTTTTGAGAGCTGTGGTGACGAAAAAAATTACACAATGTAAAGTGTGTCTTGCAATTTGTTGAATCGTAATTTGTTATTACTGTACTGTAACAACAACTACTATCCTGATTGCTTGAATGAAATTATGGCTCAGTTTTCCATTTACCGATACAGCCTTTTGTAATTACAGAAGCTGGTGACTGCCTAAGAAAACATTGTAAAAGTCAATTATTTTTAATCGAATAACAGCGGAGATTCCTGACGGCTCTTCTACAAAAAACTGACCAAGTGCGAGTCGGACTCGCACACGAAATGTTTCTTAACACAAGGTAAAAACGCCAAAAAAAACACTTTTGTTGTATGGGAGCCCCCCTTAAATATTTATTTTATTCTGTTTTTAGTATTTGTTGTTAAAGCGGCAACAGAAATACATCATCTGTGAAAATTCACACGGTCACGGACACGGACACGGTCTGTCTGTCTATCACGGTTTATGAGATACAGCCTGGTGACAGACAGACAGACGAACATTGGAGTCTTAGCAATAGGTCCCGTTTTTACCATTAGGATACGGAACCCAAAAAAAACAACCAATTGTGTGGAATAAAATATTTTGAATTAGAATTTGAGCCATTCTGTTTGTCAATAATGCCTTCGGGTTGTTGTTGCGGCTGCCCCAGTTCTGTAGTGTATCAGGCATATTTACTGAGGCTAATGCAGACGACTATTTCGCAATCTTACCCAAAAGAGCTGCCTCCATGATGCAGAGGAGCTGTGGGAGTAGCAATGGCATTCTGAAGGCAATTTATGAAAGTGTTCATAGTCCAATACATACATACATACAAAATCAGCCTAGAATGTTCCCACTGCTGGGACACAGGCCTTCTCTCTGTGAGAGGGAGTGGGCCGTAATCCACCACGCGGGCCCAGTGCGGGTTGGTAGACGTCACATGTCTTCGAATTTTTGTGCTAGGACCTGTCGGTTTCCTCACGATGTTTTCCTTCACCGTTTTGAGAGCAGTGGTGATGAAATAATTTAAACAAAGTAAAGCGCTAGTCTGGTTTCGAACCTACGACACACAACTCGTCAACTAGTTCAATACGAAAGCACCCAATGTAACCTTCGGTACTTTTGGATTTAATCGCTCCGTCCCGGCGCGGGCCTTGGGCGGCCATTAATATAGAAAATCAATTGTGTCTCATTAGCGGGAGATCAAGCGATTAATGTTACAATATATATACATACTTATACTTCTATATTATTATTTCGATTCCTATAGATTTTAAATTATTTTATGAATTCTCGTGCTACTAAATAAATAAAATAAATAAAAATAAATTATGTTTGTAACTTTATGGAGAAGTAGTTTCTGAAATAAATGAAAAAGATTTCGTTTAAGTATTCATATTAGAACAATATAAATATAATTTAAATTTTTAAATACTGTCTTATAAAAATCATAAAACCACTTAAAAATATAAAAAATGCTAGCCCACCTGTATTGGGGAGAGTGTCGAAGCATACGTTACCGAAATACATCAATAATATTATAATTGTGATTATAAGCATAATTCACACAGTGAACTTCGAATTTTGATGCACGACAGATATTGCACCTTTTATAAATTCTCTGTTAAGCCTAGATTTTGAACAAGTACCCACCCGCTGCCTTTGTACATGTTTTATATGATATATTTGCATTTTACAGGGAAGTAGTTCACAGAGGAACCGTCCGCTGAACAGTATCGTCACTTAAAGCGTAAATTCTAAGAGACGTTCGTGACCAAATAAAATAAAATATTGTTTAAGCAACGTGATGCAATTCTGACAGTAAGTATCAGAAACTGGGCCGTTCATGTACGAAGTTGTTCGAGTCCTGTCGATCTCATTGTGCCTTTGGCCCGTTCCTTTGACGTGTCGTCAAAGGAAATACCAGGAGAGCATAGACGAGAGAATGCCTTAGTTCGGTGCGTATTCCAGTGGGGTTAACTTACTTCAGCGTTTATAATGATTGTAGAAATACTTTCGCCTTTTCTATGACGTTTTTTCCCGGAATCGCCCAAGTGACAAGCTTTGTTGATTGAGATTTCATTGGTCAAGGGTTATGTGGCCCTGGTGTTGGCGGACTTGGGTTAACGGATGAAAGGGACCGCTGTGATGTCGGAAAAGGCCATTTAACATTGACTTTTATATTACTAGCGGAAATCATTGCCATTAAAGTATTACGGCCAATTATGACCTTCGAATTATTATGTCTGTTTGTAGGTCTGTTGTTAGGAACCTTACCCTGTTAAGACCGTATAGGCCATCTTTAGTAATAGAACTTTAAATCTTCTAACATCTCAAGACTATGTTTACTAGAAACCAACACAGAATATTTCCCCAGTAACGATCTATTTATTTATTTACATTCTCGCCAAAACTCTATTACTGTCATGTCAAATCTCATTTTTCGTTGACAGTGGCAGCTCAATCTGTTTAGCAAAAATCTTGTCTTTTATTTCACTGACAACCATACTCCTTTGTATAAGAAAACTCTGCGGTAACAACATAAATTCTATATCATGTCAGAGTTGCCAGTCTAGAAAAAAAGCTTTCACAACTTAAGCCTACTGGAATCTTGGAATCTTATCATAAAATGTTCAAGGACACTCCAAAGACTTCACGACGCGACGTTTGCGGAATGCTGGCTGAAAATTCAAATGTATATTTTGTTCTTTTTTGGAATATTTTTAAAAAGGCTGGCATTTTATTCTGGTAGTGAGTGAGAACCATGCACGAACTCCGAAGTTATGGTTTGAACGTGATGTGTTTCGGCATTATGATTTGTTAGACTTTCGTGAACTATTTTGATTAAAGTGACAGAACATAATATCACGCTTATATTACCCGAAAGGTTAGGCAGAGCTGTACCTACTCGAATATTACATCCACATTTCGCCAGGGGGTGAGAATATTGCCATTATGTCTAAAGTATTTTGGTGCAATTCTCCTACAGATTTGTGTTAAAAAGGTATACAAAATTTTGAAAATGGTAAAAACCGATAACAGCGATAAAATAATTAAGCAAGCCGTCGTAATTTAATCGTCAACGTCTTTGTTAAGACGACCGCGTCTTAACGATTCCCTTTAATCTGTGAAGCGCCAAAAAGGTGTGGACATCGGTCGCTGTAATTGGCTTGTAAAAGAACGTAAGTGGAAGATCCGTGACGGCCAACATAGTTTAGCTGTTCCAAAACTGTTGGTTGGACCTTAAAGTTTTTGTGTTAAGGGTGGTTTTCGTTTGTTAGGTGTGGTGGAGTATTTTGATTTCTTGGCAAGAACGAGCGTGCCACGTCGGGCAAGTTTTAGATAACGTCCCTGTGAGTGTTATCGGCCAATCAGGAGCGACGTGTTAAGGGGACGGTGCGGTAAACTAAGGATGTTTTTGTGAAAAAAACTTTTGTGTAAGTAACACTTTTCTTTTTTTGTAGAATGCCGCTTTTGATTTTTCTTGACATCGACTTTTGGTTTATCGTGTTTTATAAGGACCGTATCTGTTGCTTTATTTTTGTAGTTATTTCATGCTTGGGTACAATTATTAAAGCTTTTTCAGTTACCTCGTAATTTATAAGCTGAAGGCAGTCATTAAAGCCATTTTTAATGACTTTTCTTCAATGTCCGATGGGTGCAACCACTTTTAGAACTCATTATTTCAACTACAGCTACTAACTATGTACCTAGTTCCAATTAGTAGTTAGAATTGACGAAATTCTTAACCATAAAACCTCGCAAACCCTCAATACGAACCAATAAATCAGTACCGAATTGCCAACTACCCAACAAAACGTCTATCTGGGAAATAAATTCCCGATAAAGTTAGCTACTACATCGCCTTAACTCCAGCATGGCTGCGACAGGGCTAATCACTGGCTTCAAAGATGAGAGATGCAGTGGCTCTGGATCCTATTGAATTGGTCCCGAGTCTGAAATAAAACGAATGCGGTTTCGATTGGTGCTCAATTTTGTCGCTGTCTAATTGGAAAATTGAGGTTTGGGATTTGACGTGTCTAACTGTTCAGTTTAGTAGTAAGGGAAATGGAAAATTCATTATTGTCCAGGTTAAGCATTAACAGGTTCATACGACGACAAGTTATACATTTCCAGTTTTAGCGGACCTTGCATTATATAGGCTTTTCGTACAATGAGAAGTCAGCATATACTGGAAATGTATAAATTGATATGTCGTCGCGCGTACACAGGTGAAACATTGAGATGTGACAATACGTGACACGCTGGGAGAATCCAGCACTTTTATAATTTTTGGCATAAGATTACTGGTAATCCATATCTGAAGGATATTCCATTCCTTTTCTAAAAAAAGGGAAATAAGTATCAGCCATACGTAATTCTGTATCCTCGAGCGACCAACCGCATATGTTAGAAGCTATCAAAAAAACTCAAACTCAAACTCAAACTCAAAGCATTTATTTCAATTAAACCATTTTACAGGCACTTTTGAATTGTCAAGAAGTAGGTCAGTCAGAAAAATGTGAAGCTAGTTGCCCATTCCAAAGCGTAGGTACCTATGGAGAAGAACGGACAAGAAACTCCATGGACACTCTTTTTAAATTATATTTTACAAAAATATTAGTTACATCATTACTTTTGAATTTATAATTAAATAATGTGAGAACGATGTAAAAATAAACAAGACGTATGCGTTAAAAGCGTCCAGAGTACAACAAATAGTACTAAAACAACAATCCAAAAATAAAAATAAAATAATTAAAAATAAGCCGAGGCAGCTAAGTGATGACCAGCCCCAACTGACGGCGCCCGTTCACGAACATGACGCATAGATCAGCACCATTCAGCTCAACCATTTTGAAGGGAGCTAAATGATCCAACATACACGCCACCGTCAGCGAGACATTTGTGTGAGCATGACATACTATCAGCCGCCAGGGCACATTCAAGTCAATGAAAGACATATTACCCGGTAAATGGTAAAATAAGGTATAGTACTTACATAGAACTCACATTCAAAAAATATTAGGGTTAGGAGCTGAAAATGATTTCGTTTCCAAAATATTTTTACCCACAGCTACAGGTGGGTTACATAGTTAGTGTTAGTTGTCAGTCAGCTCTAAACTAGACAGTTAGGCTGGTTTTCCACCAGAGATGAGCGAGGAATTTGTGTAAATTTAACCAATACCAACGCTAACTTAGTTCAAGCTATAAAAATGAAGCGATGTTATTGGTTGGTTTCACACACATCCCTCGCTACGCATCCTCGCTCATGTCTGGTGAAAACGCAGCCTTAGGGGTTTATTTCTGAATGTGGCTTAAAGTTAAGTTATGGTTACAAGTCACCATTAATTTACTTCTGATTTTGCATCACTAACAAAATCACAGCTGATGCTTGCTGATGCTGATTTTGACAGTGTCCTCGTTAAAATAAAGTTGCTTTTGGGTTGTTGTTATTTTAGTAGGTAGGTAATAAATTTCCTGACTGCCCCGTTGGTCTCGTGGTTGTAAGCGCGACTGCTGAGCGTGGGGTCCTGGGTTCGATTCCCGGGTCGGACAAAGTGTTATTGGGTTTTCCATTAGGAATTTCTTAGTAACAGTCCGAAGTTTGGAAGTTGGCGGTTTAATACCCCCGTGCCTCGGAAAGCACGTAAAGCCGTTAGTCCTGCGCCTGAACTCTCCCCGGTCGTGTCGGATTGCCGTCCCATCGGACTATGCGAGTAAAAGAACAGAGAGTGCACCTGTGTTTGCGCACACACTTGTGCACTATAACATCTCCTGCATACCTGGCTAATCGCCATTGAGATTGGCCACCGTGACCGGAAACGGTCGGGGAGGCTATTAAAACAATATTTTCCCTGACTTTACAGATCACATTTGCTTGCAAAAATAGCTTGGCTTTGTATGAACATGATATTCATATTCCTTCAACCACAGCCTTCAACTTTCAGCTCATAAAGTCATAAAGTTCTAAATGAATTTCTCATCCATGAAATCTTCTTCAGTACAATTGTAACGACGCGTGTAAGGGACCGGGGAATAAAGCGCGACGAAATACATTACTTTTGTTATTACCGCCCATTGTCACAGTTATATATTGTCGAAGTTTAATTTTGAAATTGGATTTTTTGAAGAAGAATTTTTCAGTTACAGCATGAACTCTGGAATTGAGGCTAGTTTGATGTCAACAGGATCCCTACCATTATTTAGAATAGAATAGAATAGAATACTCTTTATTATGTACACCATTTATACGCTCGACTCGACGTAGTAGGTAGACACTGAATTGTGTACCTTTTAGTGTAGTAGATAAGGTCTGTAATTGTATTTCTATCTTGAAAACTGCGCGTCGCGTCGCGTCTCGGTGTGAAGTGACCCCTAGGTTTATGAGAAATAAAATATTTTACTTATGAAACTTCAGAAGCTAGGTGCACGGTTCCAATTGGTCGTTTCCAATGGAGTAAGAGCTGGCAAGAAATTCCACGGTTACTCTTTTAAAAATAATTGGCTTTTACAATGGTTTCAAATTACAGTATTAATAGGTAATGGGACAGCGTAAGCCTGTCAACAAGTACTTAATAAAATAAAAAATGGTCTACACTCTGCAGATCTACAGTCTAAAAGGCTTACAACGTCTTCACATTCACAAAATACAAAAAAAAAACTATCAAAAGGATAAATAAAATATAAAAACCTATTAAAACCCAACCCAAACCCAAAATCATTGATGTGATTGCCATTAATGGCCTACTGCTGGGCAAAAGCCTCCCCACTCTCTGTCCACTTCACTCTGTGCACCTCTCTCTGCCCAGAGCTGCGAAGGACAAATCTTTATTAAAGAAGATTTGGGATGCATGAAGAAGCCTCCTCGTGTTGCGCAGTTTGTTCCGCCAGTTACTCAACTGAACGCTCGCGCTCGGCGCATCCTGGACAGTCACACCCAACACCTTATCTGACTGCCAATTCTTCCCTTGCGGTGGTAGGGCTAACGCCAGACTGGTTTGGGACCACCCTCCCACCGGAGTCTGGCGTCAAGCAGCCTGCTGTGTTTCGTCGATGCGAGGGAGTTCCAGTACCTTAGGCATATTCTGGGCACGCTCGTACCATCATAGACCTCATCTATCTCTTTCCACCAGGCGTGATCGAGGTCAAGAGCGGGCCCATTCTGAAAAAGAAAAAAAAGTCCAGCTTAAACATAATGTACTAGGTGTACTAGGGATACATAGGTACATTACATCTGCCTCTTATAACTTACGCAAATAACATAAATTAAGTACTATTTATCCAGTATCCATACTCTTAAACTTTACTTTAAATTTTCTATGATTCGTTGATTACTGTCGTTGCTCAAAAAGCCGCTATGCTGAAGTGGGACTGGGCTGGCCACGTGTGCCGTATGCCTAATGAGCTGTGGGCCAAAATAATCATCACATGGAGCCCTGACACAGCTAGAAGGCGTCGCGGCAGACCCCGTACAAGATGGCGGGATGAGCTGGACAAAACAAACGACCAGTGGTGCACTTTAGCCCTGGATCGAAAGAGCTGAAGAGGCCTATGCCCAGCAGTGGGATGATGCAGGCTAATAGTATGACTCATTCCCAGACAAACCGTGAATGCGGTTTTGCAGGGCATAGTTTTAAGTGCAAGTGTACTGTAAACTCTTTATAAATAAATAGTTATATTTCCATTTAGTTCAAACACGCATAAATCAATTTCTTTCAAACAATTTGATCCCTTGTAAGCAGTGTTTACAAGGGGATTAACGAGAACTTTGTTTAAAAGCTCGCCATTGAGATAAGGTCAAATTACGCGGCATTAGCGTTGGGATTATCGTCGGACACACTGGCTCCCTCTATCATCGCAGTCTGGCGGCAATAAAAACAAAGTCTATTCCTAGCACTTACACGTTTATACCCTCGAATTAGCACCCAATAACAATTGTTACGGCCGACCGCACGGTTTTCGCTTGACGTGTGGTGTAAAGTATGAGTCGTAGCGTCTTAGATTTCTTTTTTCAACTTAGTTTTATAGGCCTGTTACTGGAGAAGGTAAAAGGTAAACGCTGGTTAAGAGTAAACTAGTCGCGAGCTTGAACTCACTGGTGGCCATAGCCA
This sequence comes from Oligia latruncula, assembly GCA_948474745.1. Lineage (NCBI taxonomy): Eukaryota > Metazoa > Arthropoda > Insecta > Lepidoptera > Noctuidae > Oligia > Oligia latruncula. Next base: position 18,589,197 of record OX419692.1, read on the forward strand.
AAAAGCACGCTGTCTCACCTGGCTGCGTGTCCGACAGAGCTAGTATCAGTGATGAGCAGTTAGACGCTAGTCTACACGCATAAAGTCTAGTTCTCACGCACAGAAACACCATTCCAAAGTGACAGGCGCGTAAATAAATTCTAAAAGTGCTATGGAAAATCGAGTTTTATGAAAAAACTACTGCATTACAAATACAAATCAAGTTTATTGAACTCTTCGATAACTGAGCTTTACTTATTTACACTCAAAGTTACGTTAAAAATAGCAAAAAAAAACGGATCTTTGTTGGCTCATAACTTTTTAATGGCTTTTTATTTTACTATTCTGTTTCCGTATAGACAAAATGAATAATAAGTCAAAACGATATCATGTTTAACTTTGGATGCACAATATCAAACAGTGGAGTAATACTCTTCTGAAGTTTGTATGGAAAAATATCGACTAGTTACACCTTAAGTGGGCTGGAAGATGTTCTGTTCATTAAAACATTTTTTTTTCGTTTTCGTAAAGTAAATATATTTGCCTTCATCATTAGCAAAACAAGTTTACAGATGTATCTTTACCTCAGACTGGAAGCCCACTCTAACCACATAGTTGTAAAAAGGCTAGGCAGATGACGACGATCTGTATCTTTACTAAGTCTATGACTTTTATATTGATTCCTGGATGATTGCTCCTCAATAATCCAATCCCAGGTAATTTTGGTACCTACTCTTCTATATCCGCCATTAACTCAGTGTCCTCTACATCTCCCCACTTACGTCACTCAGGGGTACATGACAGTTACAGTCTTCGCAGTCTCGTTAGTGGCGGTAATGCGATTTTAACTTTCGCCCGCTCCCGCCAATGATAAAGGCCAATTGGTCCTATTAGATGAGTTTGTAGTCGTAATTGTTCTGCACTTAGACGTTTGGCCAGCGGATTAGTTGAACGAGATACGTTTTTGTTGGATTCTGGGCAGATACTACATTTATTCGGTTTCTTGAGATAATTGAATGGACGTTAAGAACATGTAATAACAATGTGGATAAGGGTAAGACTTGTACGTAGACTTGTTTGAGGCCTAGCGAAGTTAAGTGGGCGAAGTTATTTTTCGTATTGTTACTTGGCATTCTCTGGGTTCTTGTCTGCTGAGGATTAAATACTTACTGCTATACAAAATAGGACACAACCATTATAAAAAGTCCGATTCTTGATGAGTCTACATTTGCCTACGGCTGTAGCTCTCAAGCCCCCTTCTTTAACCTTTTGAACGCCAGAGCATAAACGCACGCGCGTGCCCTCCACACCAAGCCACAATTTTAAATATTTAAGGTATACAAATAAAAACACACAAAAGTAATGATTTAATTGTTTATTTCGTGATAAAGTGCACCGCATTTTTTGTCACATATTTGTGTCGCTCGTAATAGGGAGGCGACACACGACTGGCGTACAGGGCACGCGCTTGCTTGTCACGTATATGTGACAATGGCGTTCAAAAGGTTAAGAAGTTCCATGTGTATGTGTACCATCCTTCCCTGGCCGATAGACCTTTTCGTATAAAAGCGTAAGGAATCTGAATAACATATACACTCAGTGTCGAAAAGAAAGGCGATACACACCTGTACAATTCATCTTACACTAGAACATAAACGCAGAGGTAGAATTATTGATCAACGAGCATAATAACAGTGGCTGTCACCAGCTTATAAAATATTAATGCAATCAACGCTTTTCTTTGAAGTTTTAGATTGAAACGAGTCAGTGTGTGTGGTAACGTTAACTATACATACTCGTACATATAATAGGCATATGTGAAACCAGTGTAAGACATCGAAGTTCAATTAAGAGCGGATGATTGGACCCCAGTTAGGTGTGAGACCCCAGTTAGGTGTGAGATACGGTTTATTAGGCTAGGCTCACATAGTGCGCGTTCATGTGGAACTAGTGGCATTTTGAAACTTGCTCGGAAACCTCCCTAACTTCATAATGTGGATAGGATAGTGCATTGGAGCAGCAGGTTTGACATGATTCCGGAAAAAATGTTGGCACGGGAGCGAAACTGTGTGCATAAGCTAGTTTTCAATATTAATCATAGTTGACTTGATATTATGCTGCAGGCTTTAATGATAAATTAAAAAAATCTTAAGTTAGGAGAATACAAATTAAAACATTGTTTGAAATAAATTGTCTTCAAATTAAAACGGACGTTCTCATCAATTAAAATAAAGGGGTGTTTACTCTGAAGGTTCTACCTCAATCAAAGTTTTTAGCGAGTTAAGAGTTAAGTAACCAATATCCATGATTTTCAACCGCAAGCAGCTAATTATAATCTACGCCCCAATTTTCTGCCCCAAAAATTTGAATTTGCTAAACCGCGTGAATTAATAAACAAATAATCCGGCCAAACTTTGTTGAAGTTCAGAAATTCTTCGCATTCACTGCTTGATAATTAAGTGTATCATCGACCAATAATAAAACAGGGCATTTTGAAACACAGGTTGTTTCCGTTGAGTTTTAATTAATAGCAAAACTGGAGGTAAATTGCGTCATAATAAAGGCCACCTGTAACTGCCCCGGGATACTTGGCCAGATTAATTAGCGCCCCCCATCGTCATCTTTTTCTTTCTGTTTTAAACATACCAATTTGTCAGAGTCGTGTTTTGTCTCTCCTAAAGCGACCCTTAATTGTGTCTAAACGTTTCATGGCTTGTTGGGTATTTTTAACGTTTTGTAAGCTTTGTCTTTGTTTGTTGATGTTTGAGTTTTCCTTGCAATGTAGCTTCTTCTTGGAAAAGGTTCGTGAACTGTTTGTATAGATAAGTAAAATGTGTGTTGCGATGTTTTAAAAGCGACACGGTTGAGTTAATTTAATTTTCAATGGATTTATCTAGATAAAATCAAAGCTGCCTTATTATGACAATCACATTTTCGAATAGGTTTATGGTTATGGATCCTTAGCATTATAGTTATTTCATATAAATATATTATGGATTCAGTACCTACATGATCCTGAAGTTGAAATTTTCCAACAATCGTTGAAAAATTCGTTATTTTCGTTTCGTTGTATTCGTTTTTCGAATTGTTCTTTTTTGTTTTGTTTTTTTTTATTATTATTCATTTATTCATTCCAGTTACAAAGACTCATAGACAATATACAAAATTCAATACATCACACATATCTACATCAAACATCAACATTAACGATACAAAACAAAAACCACCGTACCTTCAACCCTTACAAAAAACAGTGGCACTCCGAGAGTGCCGACAGAAGTGAAAACAAAACACAAAAAGAATACTTTGCCATCACTCACTGACATATCGGATATACATTAAAACCGAGTACATCCCGAGGGCAGCCGAACACATCCGAAGCGGGTATTTTTTTTAATCATCTTATAAACAAAACATGCGTGGTGTCGCTTACGGTAACAGTGGCGCGAGTTAGACAGGATACAAAAGTCTTAAAAGTTAGTATTTTTAGACCTTTGTATCCTGCTTATGCTTATGAAGTTTCATTAAATCGGTTCATTAATTTCGAAAAATAAGGGCTTGAAAGTTTGTATAAAATGCCGCACGGCGTAAACGCTCTTAACTAAATATCTATTTAAAATAGTTTGAGTCTAATTATAGAATTTAAAAAAAGCTTCAAAATGTCAAACGAAATATTTTATTCAAAAAACAGCCATATTCGCTGGTATGCTGGTATGGTGAACTACGCCGTAGCATAGTGTGAGCTACGCCGTAGCACAGTTTGACCTACGCCGTAGCACTCTCCATCCGTCTTACGAATTTTCGATCAGGTCACGTGTCCTGACGCGAGTTTAACATTTTTTACCCATTACAAAAAAAGTGTACAACGCCGCTAAAGAAGTTTTCACTTCAAAAATGTCCGACGACTGTAAGTGTACAAAGTCACTGCAGCGTCGCATGTGTCAGTCAGTCAGGACAGTCGAGGCTGTCCGCTATCATCATCAGCGCGCTGTTGATAAATAAACATTGGCTGTTCAGTGCATTTTGACCGCATAGGTATTGCACTTTTTAACCGACTTCAAAAAAGGAGGAGGTTCTCAATTCGGTCGAATATATTATAATTACATATAATTTTTAAATTTTTTTATGTTTGTTATCTCAGAACTCCGTTATTTTTAAGCCGGTTTGCAAAATAATTATTTTTTATTATGAAACAGCAGTATATTTTATTGATAACTCACGGAAAATTTCTAAGCTGTCTATAGAATAGAATAGAATATATTTATTTGCTTTAAACATGGTACATTAAGGTCTTATAAATAAAGTTATGATCTTACATGTTTCGCCATGGACTGGCATACAAATATTTAAACATGTTAAATGTAACAAATTTAACACATTAATTTGTTAAAATTGAAATTAAATAATTTTTAATGACATTGGTACGAAATCCTAATGGGTTTCGTATCTATTTGAACACATAAGATTAGGTATATAAAGTAATATAATTAAATCTCAGCATATAGATTTCTGTGTCCCAGCAGTGGGAACATTATAGGCTGATTATGGATTATGGATATAGGTTTCTAGTATCATGTGCTGAATTCATGGTTAGATACAGTTTGCGCGTCGATGTGCCTATCTGTATAATATGCACATCGATATAATTAAAGTCACACTTTTCACCCATGGGGGAGAAAGATCCCCCTCATATTATCAAACCTACCAATACTGCTTGAGAACTCCTCACCAAGAGTGAATTAATACAAAATGTAAAAGTAATTAAGTCGTACAAAATCAAAGCTTTGTAAGATGTAATTAAAAATGTAATTTTCCTTCGTTATGTGATTGAAGGCGTTGACGTATATTAATGGTTCTAGCATCTGTATTAATTTATAGGGGCGGTATGTGAATTAGAAGCGCGGCTAAGAGCAGTGAACACGTGAAAGGGTCACAAAGCGTAATGATTTATTGGGTAAATAACGTGCAGTTCCACTGCGCGAGCTTTTTGGGGTCTCAATAATAATGAGTTTGCATGTTTCTTTCGCGGTTTAAGTTGATACTTTGAATTTGATTTTCTTCTTTTAATTTTTCATACGGAATAGGGCCTGTTTTAACCTCAAATTAATTTGTTCATGCTCTCTATGGGACACGGAAAAGTTAAACGATAGTTAGTTAAACCTACGCTTAAAATGTCCACTTTTTTTTTTCAAACAAAAGTTGTTTAAATTTTTAAGTTAAATAAAAACAAAATAATAATAAAAGCCTATGAACTTAGGGCAGTGCCTTAAAAGTGGAATTAAATTCATTCTTTCAAAAATATTTTAAGTGGTTGATTAACACAGCTTTTTTTCAGCCATCTTTTAAAAAAATCCGCGTTTATTATTTCCCTTGGTAAAACGTTCCTCTAAGTCGTGACAAAACAAACAGGCGCGGCGCGATATCGTGTCGTCGACACTCCCGCGATAAACTAATGAGCTGCCAACAAAGAGTACAGCCAGGGGAACACAAGCCAGGGAACATAAACCAAACTTCCGTTTGACTTGACTCGCAAGGTTATCAACCGCTCGTAACCCTGTCATTATCAGTCACACCTTTGATTGAAGGCAGGAAAATGAGAGAATGGAGGGCAAGGTTTTGTTGATACTTATTTTAACTCTTGATACTGATTTATAAAAATAAAAATATTAAAAATAGAAAAGAAATATTTATTGTTAATTAAAGTGAATTATTTAATTATTTATTATTATTATATTGATTATCTTCTTTATTTGTTTTTGTTTCTTTGCATATATTTTTTTATATTAAGTATATTTTATTATTATTATTTTGTTTTTTTTTACTTTTTTTGGAAAGAATATTTAAAATTTGTTTCGTTCAATATTTTGTGTAATCCTGAAAATGGACTAAAAGTATTCGTGCGGCCTTCAGGCTTTTCTAATGGATGTTGAAATCATTAGCAACCATTATTCCTGAGGCCCCTGAAGCAGCGATTTTTCGAGTTAAACGGACCAAGTAAACCAAAAGTTAGGATTTATTGAATTATACTTATTTTCAGAAAAATTTCTCTCTAGGTATCTAAAAATTCTAAATATCCGGGGATTATTCAGACGTACCTAATATTACAGTACATATTGAAATGGTTTCTTAAGGGGCTTACAGGACCTAAACACAAAAAACGCAAGTCTTAGAAACAATATAAGTATATGATTGACTACAGTAAACAAAATCAGACAAATATATGACATTCTTCAGGATATATGCTAGGTAGATAGTGTGTTGAAAATATAATACAACTAATTTGATATGATAGAGAAAAATCAAGAAGATACCTCTAAAAACTTTCTCTTTACAATAAAAACCATATATACATACAATCATTTTGATTTTTTGTCAGATTATTCTACAAGCAACATACTAAAAGAGTAGTGTTTTAATTATTTAGTCCATACAATAGATTTTTTGTAATGAAATAATTGCTTCATATTTTGCAATAAATTACGAGCGTTGTGTCATCATGCTTTTCTTTCTTTTCTATGCAGTCCGACAGTGTTAAACAGAAACTTGGTAATCTTTTATGCACATGTTACGCTTTCAAGAATCGACTACGTTGAGTAAGGGATAACGTTACAAAATATTGACAGTTGCTTCATCGCATAATGAGCTCAAGCATAAACATAAAAACAGAGTATCGTTCTTACCTGTACACTTTAATAATGAATACAAAGGTGGGGTAATTAAAAAGAAAATACTCGTAACAGACGAACGATTTCTATTGCCTATATTCGGTACGCGAGAAATCCGCTATGCAACAAATTACGCTTGTCCTAATGGTCAAACTTAGGCTAAATTCATTAGTGAGTAATTTTCTCTGCAAAAAATGAGTTTTACAATTATTTTTCAATTACCAATTACTTCTTTTACGTCAAGTGTGGCAAAGATTTCATGCAACGTACACGTTACGTTTGCTGTGTTTTATCAACTTTACATAGCTCAATAAAATTGCAGCGGATTGTGTGTAGCCTATGAAAACCGCATGATGTGTCCGTCTGGCCGACTCTTTTTGTGCGCGGCAGACTTAATCGCACAAAAAGTCTGTGGTTTGCGTTACCCTCAAACGGTAACCACACACCGTAGCTGTTAACAAGCAAGACTTACGTCTTTACAACCGTTTAATGGAACCCGTGATTACTCTGAAAGATCAGGATTAGTTGTAGGTTTATGGGGTTTGTATACGCCCCGCGGTTTCACCCGCATAAGTTTCCATCCCATGGGAATATCGGGATGAAATGTATTTAATGTCTTAGTCTATGTTCTAATTCAGTCCAGCAGTCATGGTCTACCCATAAGCCAGACATCCAAATCCCTTCAGCCCTTCTAGCGCGAAAGCGTAACGAAGAAACAAAAAATCCAATCTTTTTTCTTTTTATTATAAGTTTAAACTTAAGATTCTATGAGTGTGAGTGACGGTTTTATATTTTTTAGAATACCTAATTAGTATTCATCAGAAAATAGGACAGAAATTTTAATTAGTGACTGTTTGACAAAAAAGACGTTGGTTTTAAAATAACGGGACATTGGCAACCTAAATGCCTTTTTACTGAATCCACTGTCGATTCGACACACCGATTCGACACCTTAATCTAAGCTTTTATCAACACAGCAATAAGGATTTCTAACCTTTAGGTTGTTGCTCAACATTTTTTAAAATGTTGACCAACAACGACAAAAACTTCAAAGCGAGCGTGAAATAAAAATTGCCCAGAGCAAGAAAGCTAATGAAACTTCAGCGTAAAATTGCCTATTACGAGAGTATAATGTCCGCCGAGAATTTCGCTCATACTCCGGAGTTAAGTACATAATAATTCCTTTAAGGAAATGTTTTCAAACGGTGTACCTTTTAGTTAAATAGTTTTCTGAGAAGTAGGTACGGAACCCCGGGTGTCACTTTATGGATTGGTACAAGTTATAAGCTTTAACAGTAGAAAGTATTTTAATATTTTTCATTAGGAGCGTTTATGCCGTACGTCATTTCATACAAACTTTCAAAGCCCTTGTTTTTCGAAATTAATGAACCGATTTTTATAAAACTTCTTTACGCATAAGCAGAATACAAAGGTCTAAAAAGTTAGTAGAGAACATTTGCGAAATGCCTTCTTTAAAAAAAGATAACAGGAAATTTTTGTTACTATGGAAAATTTAAAATCGGTCTAATTTGGTTGTAACACTATTTTTCGAAAATGTTCTCTACAAAATTTTTAGACCTTTGTATCTTGCTTATGCGTATGAAGTTTCATTAAAATCGGTTCATTCATTTAAAATAATAGGGGCTTGAAAGTTTGTATGAAATGCCGTACGGCGTAAACGCTCTTAAACATTATAATATATTTTTCCCTGCATTGAGTATAACACTATGCCATCAAAAACATAACTTGTAAAAAAAGCCAAGTCTCGCAACTCAGTTCTTCTACCGTAAAAACTTTTGCAATATAAGCGCAAGAAAATCTGTTTATTTACGACATCACATTAGAAACCTCTAAAATTATCAGTGTTTCTCTACTATATTATGCATGTATTATACAAATAAACCTTCCTTTTGAATCATTCTATCTATTAAAAAAACTGCATCAAAATCTGTTGCGCAGTTTTAAATATCTAAGCATCCATAGGGACAGACAGACAGCAGGAAGCGACTTTGTTCAGGTACACTGATTCATTAACTGCAAATGTAACTTTGTAATTCTATATATTTATATGGGATTACAAAGTTATTTATGCAGTTGGTGTATCTAGAAAACTGGAACGAAATTGCAAAATATTTTAGTTTTTCCTTGATTTATACACTAAACGCTAATTGTGTTCTAAATTTGAAGCTTCTATGTCTGCTAGAAGTGCCTTAGAATTTTGATGATCGGTCAGTCAGTCAGTCAGTCAGTGAGTGACAAAATTAAGAAACTTTGACTAGTTGTAATTCTTAAACTACTGGTTCAAATTGAATGAAATTTGAAATATACCGTGTTTATACAATACCTGCTTGATTACTGAAAATTCAGGTCTCTAGTTTTATCCACAACGAAGTTATAGGGGGTCGAAAATGGCTTGAACTGCTTCGAGAAAAGGATGGTACGGCCGTGCCGCTTTTTGCTCGACTTGGCGGGGGCACTGCCGTGCCCCCCGATTAAGAAACTTAGAAAGCTTATTGACCGGGAATAGAGCTTTTAAATGCTACGAAGAAGCCTATGAGCGATTAAAATTATCAGTATGAAACAATGGTGTATTTTAGGGAAATTATTCATTTATACTCTTTCATACTGGAAGTATCATTGTGTAAGAGGGATTATTCTCTAATCCTGATAGCCATGTGTATAGGGGATAGGAGATAGGCTTAATTAAAACCTTTAAAGCTCTAGGTTGACCAGGTTTGGCTACGTAACATGCATTTGTCTATATGCATTGCCGACCTACACTTGCACAGCCCGCGTCATAGTCGCGAAGTTTGTAATGTCATTACGTACTTGAAACTCCGCTTTGTGAGCGGAGTCGCTCGGCCTCGCGATATGCCATTTAGATACTACTGTTATTCGAGTCCCCGTGACGTGACGGTACGCGGCGCTCCACTGTCTGTATAATATGTGTCGGTTGTTGTCAATGTCATCGGTGGGATGGGGACGCGCTTTGTGGTCGAATGCGTTTGTAGCGTCAGGTACGCATTGTAGTAGTTTTCCAATTCACGTTATTGCTTGGAGCTTTGCGTGGCTGGCAATCCTGGTTGGTTTGATTCCTGAGTCGATAGTAGTGGAATTTTGCCTGACGAAAATTTCTCATGTTCACAAAGCCCGTGATTGGAATTGAGACAAACAGAGACTCGATAATTTTACAATGATATCTATTTAAAGAGCATTCAAAAACACCGCATAACGTCATCCACATTCTCTTAATCTTGCACTTTAAATAAAGAAACGTTATTTCATTCACATTCAGAACCGCAACGCAGATCACATCAACGCTTATTCAGATATTTCCTTTATCCGGACGCAAGTGTCGTGGCTCGTATACGTGTATTGTGAGCTCAATCCTATCCAGAGGGTTCGCCCGTTGAAGGGCTTCGACAAGCGATCCCGGCTTACTTGATTTATTTCTTGCCCCTACGCAATAAAACGGCTGAATTCTGAGATGTATCCCCTTTTTTGATGATTCTGCGGTTTGACGTCTTTGTTGGTGATTGGCTTTTGATCTTTAACAGTTTCAAGAGGTTTTTATAAAAGGATATTTTTTTTAGTCTCATCTTTATTTAACGAAATTATCGAGTCGGACTCACAACATAATACTTTTCCAGTGATGCAATGGAATATGAACCCATATATCCTATACCTAAGGCCTGTTTAGTAGTTAGCAGATAAAGTTACCCTTTGTCCTAACAGGATTGTGTGGTTAATCACCAAGTAGTGTGGTTTATGTTGATGATTTCCTGGTTATAGCCGTTTAAAGCTCTGCATTCTATAGTTTGTCAGGTTGACGATTCTCTTGAATTATCATTATACAACGTTATTTTTAGTTTAAGCGAAACCTGAATATAGTTTGTTCAGAATAAATAACTGAATCGATTCCAATAATTTTTACGCCATGTCATATTTTCTCCCAAAAATATTATCCAATCTCCGGGCCGAACGGTTAGGTACCTACCTAGGTACTATTATCAATGAGCGGAAGACGGCGCGGGCGCGAGCGGCGCGGGTGAAATTCCTAATGGAAAACCCAATAACACTTTGTCCGACCTGGGAATCGAACCCAGGCGCCCACGCTCAGCAGTCGCTCTTGCAACCACGAGACCAACGGGGCAGTCCGTACTATACGTAACCTCTGCCTAAACCTGCTGGGAGAACAGTCGCGAAGTTAAATTGTATGAAGTTCCTTAACTCTCAAAAACTTAGGAACCCGAAGCTGTGATCTCACACGTCCGCTTCTCTAAAGGAGGAGAGAGGGAAGTGAAAACGGTGTAAATTATTGGCGGCATAACCGACAGGCACAAGCTAGAACTTTGAGTCGTCACTACTTCACAACTAGTTCAGTGGTGAGACATACGGGAATGTGGACTGGCCGGGTTTTATGTAGTAAATTTGGGAGAGGACGCACCCTAATTGCGTACCACACTATTCATCTCAATCTGAATCACTTTGAAGGATATATCTAATCCATTGCTTCATATGTTCCAAAAATGGGTCAGCTGAACTACGTAAATAACGCAATGAATATTGTTGAACTGTCAAAATGAAACCCATTGCTACTGATAGTGTGATACGCAATTACCCTAGCGGAGTAAATGTGAGAGGAGCAATGGTGAATGAAAGAGCAGTGGTGGTCCAGTGGTAATGGTCCCGACACGGATATCGAATGGGTCCCGACTTACGAATTGTAGACCGTGGGTTCGAACCCAGGCAGGCACTTTACTTTGTATATTTAATTTCATCACCACTGCTCTCAAAACGGTGGATGAAAACAACGTGAAAAACATGTCTTAGAACCAAAAAATCGAAGATGTCTGACATCCACTAACCCGTGCTGTGCCCGCGTGGTGGATTACGGCCCACTCCCTGTCACAGAGAGAGGAGGCCGCAAAGGGAACGTTATAGGCCAATTACTATATACCTAAGTATGAGTGACTGAAATGACACTCTACAAAGCCATTTTTGAATTGAAAACTTCTTTAGGTGCATTGGGCATATTTTGAAATGGGAAAAACCATTGAACTCGCGACACTGTTACCGTAACCGACACCGCGTGTGTTTTCTTAATAAGACGATTAAAAAATGTTCAAGTTTTCACTTCTGTCGGCACTCCCGGAGTGCCACTGTTTTTTTTTTTTTCATTTGTTTTAACTTTGCACATAAATCGTATAAAAAGTGAACTCAGCGCCATTTTATACTTTGTGAAAAAACGGACGTCATAATAACGTTCTATTTTAAAGGGTGCTAAAAATAGCTCTACAGTAGGGGAGACTTCTACGCACTTCGAAGTATCGTCCTTGATAATAAATAGAACAGGCACAAAACATAAAAAAAAACACACTCGAATAATTTCGAGAGCACACATCATAATAAATTCTACACGCCTCCCGTTTGTGTAATCACAAACCCGTATGTCCCAAATTTCGTACACCAACCTATCATCCATCCACACATGCGAAACTAACCTTTAGTCCACCCACATAGGGCTAAAAGTTATTTTTCTATCTGCAGGGATAACATTGTCGCTTTATAAGATTGCTCTATTGAGTTCGAGGTCCCACTTCAGGGAATTTGGGATGTGGTTTCAAGAACTTCATCTTACTATTGTTAGTTGATGGCATTTAGGATCCAAAATTATCGATTATGTGGATAATATCGCTATCCTGTTCCTATGGTATTTTATCTCGTCTTTTTCCATGGGTTTATGGGAGTTTTACAGAAAATGGGCGTCAAGTCTTCCGCGAAAACGGTTTTATGATATGAATTTACTGCTCATTTGGGTTAAATCTTATGGTGCCTACAGGAAAAAATGTTACCCAGTGCGGAAACTGTAACCATGAATTCCGCATATACCTACCAGAGAAAATTTTCCCGGTTATAAAAAAAACAGCTATTTCTTAGACAAGTGCAAAACCTACGCGGTCAAAACAATTAATAACAAACAAACAACACACAGCAACAACAAAAAATAACAAACAACACAACAACAAACAACACAACCACAACAACAACAAAAAACAAAACAAAACAATATATTTTTCATAATCGACGACAAATTTCTACGCTAATCTAGAATCATAATTATGCTGAATTTATGGTTGTTACAGTTTGCGCACTGGGTATTTTTTTTTCTGAGATATAACTACTCTATGCTTCTTTGGTACTTGTCAAAGGTGTAGCTTATAAGTCCATGGTGTCTTCAACCGTATGTAGATTCCGTCCCTCCTCTATATGTGATGAGAAGGGCGGCCATTGTGTGGTTTTAGTCAGCAGGAACCCGACATAAAGTTAAAAGCCTTCCCTAGATGGATATTATTCTCATACCAAACGGAAAAAAAGTAAACTTGGGGCTGATTTTTTAAAAGTCAGGTAAATTTTATCTAAGGAATAAATATTGCGGTTTGACAGTTTTTCTGTAGAAAACATGTCAAATTGTCATAATTACTGTACAGAAAAAAGTTATCTGGCTATTGAAAAATTAACATAAATAATATTTTGAACTAGGTAACTGGAGCTAATTTCGTCTGAAATTAAAAACAGAATAAAAACGTAAAATCTTCTCGAACATATACACACGGTATCTTTGAGTTTGGAAACCTTCCACTTTTCTTTGTACAAAGAAAACAGCGTGCTAAGTGTGAACACCTCGGTAGGAAATAAAAGAAGGAATTGTTGCTATACAAACTGTTTACATTTCGATTTCCTAGTATTTTTTTCATATAGTTATTGTTCACACAAACACGAATGTCAGCACGCAGTCACAGCCAACATAAAAAACTGGCCAATTGCGAGTCGGACTCGTACACGAAGGGTTCCGTACCACAAGGCATAAAACGCCGAAAAAAAACGTTTCTTTTATACCCCTTTAAATTTTATTATTTGTTGTTCTAGCGGCAACAGAAATACATCATCTGTGAAAATTTCAACTGTCTAGCTATCACGGTTCATGAGATACAGCCTGGTGACAGACAGACAGACAGACGGACAGTGGGGTCTTAGTAATAGGGTCCCGTTTTTACCCTTTGGTTATGGAACCCTAAAAAGAAACTCATACACAAAAGCTGGCAAAAAAAAATACCCACTAAAAATGTAAGTGCAAAAGCGGCCAGTAAAACGGAAACAGCATTAGCAGTACTGCAGGTGTGGCGTACATTAGTGGCGGTAAGTGCGTCCGTACTTTGCTACGGACACCTTGACTAATGCCTCGGCTTATACTTTATTTTGCAGTGTAAATTTACACGTTATTAGTCCGACTCTGAATTGGAATGTGCGAATGGTAGCCACCATTACACAATTACTAATTAGTTTTTGGTAAATGGTTACACGGATATTTGAAAGGACACATTTATTAACCGCATAAAGCACGGTGTACATACCTGCCTCATCTGCCTGCCTTTTCCCAACTATGTTGGGGTCGGCTTCCAGTTTAACCGGATGCAGCTGAATACCAGTATTTTACATGGAGCGACTGCCTATCTGACCTCCACAACCCAGTTACTGGGTAATACGATACCTTGGTAAGACTGGTTGTCAGACTTTCGGGCTTCTGACTACCCGGTGTACATACCTATGTAACGTTAATGCTTCCCTAATTTATTTATTTATTTCTCATCACAAATTTTGTTATGGACTACTGCTGGTGTATGTTTAATCTTTTGTGAGAGATTGGTGCCCGAAAAAAGCATAAAATACCTGCGTTGCGGGTTGAAATACTGTCACCCTAGAAACAAAATAAACTGATGGTTGCATGTGATGTATTCGAGTATATTGCTGCAATGTATCCTTTTGATATTGTTATAATATGTATATAACTGGTTAAATGTGTTGTATTTGTCTATTGTTGTTGTATATATAAAATGATAAACTGACTGATTGTTGATATATCAACACACAGTCTAAACCGCTGCTCCTAGAGACATGAAATTTGGAGGGTGTGTTCTTTGTGAAGAGTAGGTATCCACTAAGAAAGGGTTTTTCGAAATTCCACCCCTAAGATGGTGAAATTTCACGCGGACGAAGTCGCGGGCAGAAGCTAGTGATATTATAAAAGATACGCTACGTTCATACTGAGCGACGTTTTGTATTGTTGCGTTGTTATTATAAAGTACTTACTGCGATAGATAAATACGGAACGTATGACACAGAAAGAGATAGCTATCTGTAGTGTGTTGCTCGCTGCTATTAGCGGACTAAATGAAACTGCAACAATTGTCTGAATTTGTCTGCAACAATTTGCGCGCTAGTGCCATATAGAATCTACCTATTTAATATAATATCATTGGTGTAATGTGTGTTAAATCCTTCATATACACCTCAGCTTTACCTGCCCAAGATACAGGCTTGCCTAGTGTTGGGGATTCTTGAATGAAAACACGACACAGTAATACAATTCGAGACAACTTACTCCATTTATTGTTCCTTGTTTACATGTTGGCCGACGACTTGCTGATTAACTAACTTTTCATTGCAAAAAACGCTCGACCTTATACAATTTTACATAAGCGCAAGTAGTGACGGTGGTGCGCTTTCTCACATTTGAAACGCCAATTACAATAATCTTTGTTCGTGCCCAACTCTCGATCCGCCAATCACAGCAGTTTTGCCGTCGTTCAAGTCTGGACAAGTTCAGACCTGTCGAGAGTGGAGCACGATCCTATCTAAACATACATATGTATAGAGACTTACGATACTAAACTGATACGCTAGCACATACGCACAATGACACTTATTTACTTTACGTTACCGTTTATAAGGTATATATAAGAGATAAATAGGTACCTTTAACTCTAAACGGAGTTGGAATTCTCTCTAATGACGGTGCCAAGGGGCAGAAAAGAGAAGTTAACACTGGTCGCGCACAATAAAGTCTCTATTATGAGTCACTTGTTGCACTTTCACTTTAGTTTGTCTTTAGCACTGAATGTCCGTTCACAACACATGTTCACAACGTCGTAGCTTCGCAGACGGCGGCGGCGTCGCCAACAGTCTCCCCCTCGGTGCCTTGCACCTCAGCTTGCAGGGGCGACGTCGCTGGCACTATCACGACCAGCCGGGATGCTGGCCGCCGCAGTACGCCCGCCGAGGTGCGGACGTCGACGATCCTGGTTCTTCCATCTGGCCCGGGGTAGGTCGCGCTGATCTCGCCGCGTGGCCACGAGCAGCGTGGCAGGGTGTGGTCCACCAGCAGGACGAGGTCGCCGACGGTGGGATCCCGGTAATGGGGACCCTGGAAGTAACGGGGCGAGAGCGTAGGTAGGTACTCTCGCACCCATCTGGCCCAGAAGTGGTCGGCCAGGCGCTGGGACGTTCTCCAGGAGGGAGAACCGATGAGCTCGGCGTCGTCGAATGAACCAAATATGTGGGCTCCGCTGGACCTCCCTGTCCACGCATAATACGCGTGACCCAGCAGCGACGGGGGACGCGCGGGTTGAGGGGCCACACAGCTGATCCAGCCGCGGCCGCGCTCCCAACACTCGTCTACAGATTCGGTCATCGGCGGACGTACCGGGGCCGCACGATCTTAGTTATATATTTGTAATTGTAAATTTATCGGAATTAAATAAGTAAATATGTAACAAGCGAGTCATCATTTCATTAATATTCCGAACAATTGGCGACCGTCTTCGATAATAAAGAATACTGCATTCAACGGGTCAAGAGTAACAACGGATAACCGCTACTCGAATTTGAATTTAACGGAAAGAAGATTGGATCGGATTGCTGCTTATGCTGCCTTCTGCCCTGGTGGAGTGAAGAACTTTGCTGAGGACTGCTGGACGTCTGGCTGAATACTCAAGGGAAGTTGGCCTACATAATCCTATCCACTAATTCTCATTCTTTCCCTTTGATTTTGTGTGCAGCTAGCCGCTCCGAAAGCGCCAAAGAGATAGCATTTCGTGTGCACGTACTATCTTTTATTATTTACGCTTCGGCTATTGCGAGAGCTTGCCAATACCTACTGCATTCTAATTTTATTTTCTAGAATATAAATTTCATTTCGCTGAAATAATTAGGGTTCAGCTTATAGTTTTAAATGTCCACATATACATATGCATAAAATATTTCTATCCCTAGCTACATAACTAAAAGCATATATCCATTTATTCAAATATTGCCTAGTCATTTTTTTTTCTTTCGCTGACGTCATTTTCCGCCTACCTTCTCATAAGTTTGATTTAACTTTTACGCATTTCTGCAAATTCCAGATAAACTCTAAGGGAACTGCTTAACGTAGCGCCTAGCAATTTCCATTCCGCTGTACCCAGTGCTTGGCTGGTGATTCGCGAGCCCATCGAGCGCTTGTGGCGACTTGGCGAGTGGCGACTGCGGGAAGGCGGTTGGATCAAAGTGCGACGGAACCGTTGTAACTGGTTTGATAATTTCGTTCTCTTGCCTAGTTCATTGTTTAGATTAATTGTTCGAAATAATTAGCTATGGAAGGAAGTTTGAAGGATCTTATGAAAAAGCGTAGCATAATGAAAGGTAGATTGACAAAGTTTAAAGATTATGTGGATACCTTAACCCAGGTGGGCGCGAATAAAATGACTAGTATTCAGGTCAAAGAATTATCTTTACGGATTGATAAGTATACAGAGTTGTTATCAGATTTCAATGAGATGCAATCAGACATAGAGTTACTTTCTTCAAATGAGGGTGAACAGTTAACTGAGCGGGATTTAATTGAATCACAATTCTTCTCTCTTCTTTCCAGGGCTAAAGAATTGATTGAATGTGCTAATCTAGAGAAAAGATCAGTCAATGATGAGAGTATGTCAAATCAATGTTCACATTCCATGAATTCAATCAAATTACCCACTATAAATTTGCCAAAGTTTGACGGAAACTATTTGAAATGGTTAGAGTTCAGGGATACTTTCGATTCCCTCGTTAATAAAAACGACTCGATTCCATTAATTAATAAATATCATTATCTCAGGTCAAGCTTAGAAAATAGTGCCGCTGTCGTTATAAGATCAATTGAGTTTACCGCTAATAGCTATGAAAATGCATGGCAAATTTTATGTGACCGTTATAACAGTAAAAATATTTTAATAAATAATCACCTTAAGTCACTATTAAGTATAGATCCTGTTACGAAGGAATCGTTTAAGGCATTGCGATATTTAATTGATCACATATCAAAGAACTTGAGTTCTCTGCACACTCTTGGGCTACCCACCGAGCAGTGGGATGTTTTAATAATATTCATGGTCTCATCAAAGTTGGATTCCACCACTAGTATGAAATGGGAGGAATACAAGAATAGTCTATCGGATTTACCGTCGTTGGATCAATTTTACTCATTTTTACGGAACCGAGCAGACATCTTAGAAACTACCCACTATAATAGATCTGATAAACAGGAACATAATAAGGCGAACTCTCAAAATAATAAACCAGTGAGATCTTTCTTGGCTGCTTCGGACTCGAGTACTAAGAAATATCAATGCGTAATTTGTAATGGGACTCATTTTGTTCATGAATGTTCGAAATTCAAGGAAATGAACTACGACGATAGAATTCGCGAAGTAAATAAGTTAAAACTATGCACTAAATGTTTACGTAGTGGGCATAAAAGTTATCAGTGTCGTTTGAAGGGTTCTTGCCAGATATGTAAAGGGAAGCATAACACTCTGATTCATAAAAGTGACAGTAATTCTAACGTAGAACAAAGTATACATAGTCCAATAAATGAGCCGGTTACATTATCGGCTACGACGATGACTCATACGTTGTTGTGCACGGCGCAGGTAGAAATCGTTAATGAGTCAAACAATAAAACGATTAAGGCGCGAGCATTGTTAGATACTGGTAGTCAATCGTCCTTTTTAACAGATGTTATGCGAGCGAAATTAGGGTTAAATAAGAGCTCTAGTGAAACCTTAAATGTTTGTGGACTAAATAACATTAAAACTAACATTTTAGGAAAATGTGTCGTAAAAATGAATTCTTATTCAACTGCATACAGTGCTCAGATCTCTTGTTTATTGGTGCCAACCATAACAGGTATTTTACCCAGTGTCGAAATAGACGTCCGAGAATTAGATATTCCGTGCGGTATACAGCTAGCGGATCCAAACTTTTTCCAGCCCTCCACTATAGATGTGTTGTTAGGGGCTGACATATTTTGGAACATTCTTGGAAAAAATCAAATTAAGCTAGGGTCTAATAAGCCTACTTTACAAGAATCACAATTGGGATGGTTGATAGCCGGCCCAGTCGGTATCAGTCAATCCAAGTCTCAGGTCCATTGTTATTTCAATCATCTTTCGGATATTGATAATTCTCTTAAGAAATTTTGGGAGATTGAAGAACTACCTGCAGAGAAAAAAACCAATTCATTAGAAGAGCAGTTTTGCGAAACTGACTTTGTAGAAAACACAAGCCGCTTACCCGACGGTCGGTTTTGTGTCCGTATGCCATTAAAAGAACCAGAAACTAGTCTAGGTGATTCATATTATCTAGCTAAGAAACATTTCTTGAATTTAGAATTAAAGTTAAATAGAAATCCGAATCTTAAGGAGTTATACACAAAATTTATAGATGAATATAAGGAGTTAGGTCATTTGAGTGAGATAGATCGCCCAGAATTTGGTAATTACCTTCCGCATCACTGCGTAATTCGTGAGAAGAGTGAAACGACGAAATTGAGAGTGGTATTCGACGCCTCAGCCAAAACTTCTTCTGGTAAGTCATTAAATGACATACAGGCTGTAGGTCCAGTTGTGCAGTCCGACTTATTCTCAATTTTGTTACGCTTTCGCGGACATAGGTTTGTTCTTTTAGGAGACATTGAGAAAATGTACCGACAAACGGCCTTGCATACTTCTCAACGTCACCTTCAGTTAATTCTGTGGAGGGATTCATCTTGTACGGAACCCGATAATAATAACAATTTAAAAGTTTTACAATTAAATACAGTAACGTATGGGTTGGCCAGCGCTCCGTTTCTAAGTACCAGATGTTTATTACAATTAGCTAAAGAATGCAAAGACGACACTATCGCTAACATTATCAAAAGTGATTTTTACGTAGATGACTTGAATACGGGAGCAGATAGTGAAAGTGAATTACTACATATATATATAAATGTTAAGAAAATTCTAGATTCAGCATGCTTCCCCTTAAGAAAGATTCGTACCAACTGTTTACAGGCATTTGCTGGCGACGATACTATGTTTGACCCGGTAGATCTGACTAAAGAATCCAGTGTGCTAGGTTTGAATTATTCTCCAAAACTAGACATTATTGAGTTCCACTCAAGGGTCGAATCGCCACCACAAACTATCACAAAAAGGTTGTTATAGCGACTATTTGTAAAATATTTGATCCTTTAGGATTAATTTGTGCATGTATTATTAAAGCAAAAATATTTTTACAGCAGTTATGGGTCATTAAGTTAGATTGGGAGGAGCCTATACCACAAAAACTATTAAACACATGGTCTAAATTCATCTCTAATTTGCACTTTCTTTCTAATATTAAAATTAACAGAAATGTTCTCTGTAATTTCGCGATATCCATAGAATTGCATTGTTTCGTCGATGCGTCACAGAAAGCGTATGCGTCATGTCTATACTTACGTTCCATAAATGAAAAAAATGAGGTTACGGTAAGACTTTTGTGCGCAAAGGCAAGGGTTGCACCCTTAAAGCCTATTACTATACCAAAATTGGAATTACTGGGTACTTTGCTGGGAGCTAGATTATGTAATAAAGTTCTACAGTCATTGCGATTTAATATAAGTTGTAAAACCATTTGGACTGATTCAACAGTGGTTTTAGGATGGTTGAAAACAGATGTGAGAAATCTTAAAATGTTTGTCTGCAACAGGGTTAACGAAATTAACGAGTTAACTAATGGTTTTGAACACAGACATGTACCTACGAATATGAACCCAGCTGACTTGGCCTCAAGGGGAGTTGAACCCCAGGATCTATCTTCGTCTTCTTTGTGGTGGGAAGGTCCTCCTTTCTTAAAGAAGGAACGTTTAGAATGGCCACAGAATTCATTCGTAGCTCAAAATATACCTGAGTTGAAGGTACATTCGTTATTATCTGCAGCAAACAGTTCTGCGGACAAGAGCTTATTTATAGATTTCAATAAGTATTCCGATTTCAATAAGTTAAGTAGAATATTCGCGTATGTTCTACGTTTTGTTAACAACTGTAATAAAAATAAACAAAGGTACTCAGGCCCTATAAACTCAGATGAAATAAATAATTCAGTTATGCTATTAATTAAGTTTGGTCAATTACAATCATTTTCGTTCGAAATTGGGTTACTAAAACAAGGAAAAACATTACCACAGAGAAATAAACTATTACAGTTAACTCCATTTATAGATTCAAATGACATTATTCGCGTGGGTGGTCGTTTAAAAAACTCAAATTATAATTTTGATAAGAAACACCCTATGATATTAAATTCAAAACATCATTTAACAAAATTAATAATGATTAATGAACATATACGTTTGTTCCACGCAGGTCAACAGCTACTGTTAGCATCAGTGCGTGATAAGTACTGGCCTGTTGGAGGGAGATGCTTAGCGCGACAAGTAGTTAGACAGTGTATTATTTGTGTTCGTCTGCGAGCGACTACGGTGCAACCGATAATGGGTCATCTACCTGAAGCGCGCACTAATGCTTGTTTCCCTTTCTACTCGTGTGGAGTTGACTTTGCTGGACCTTTCATGATAAGTAACCGTAAAGGTCGTGGTAACCGAATTAGTAAATGTTACCTATGTTTATTTGTATGTCTGAGTACAAAGGCAATACACTTAGAACTTGTGAGTGAATTGAGTACGCAAGCCTTTATTTTATGCCTAAGACGATTCGTGTCACGCAGAGGAAAATGTCATGAGATCTTTTGCGACAACGGCAGGAATTTCGTAGGTGCTAACAATGAATTAGGCAAGCTGCTTAGATCCAGCCGTCAGTCTGTCAGTGATTATGCCACTTCTGAAGGGATAAAATTTGTATTCAGCCCCGCTTATTCTCCCCACTTCGGCGGAATATTTGAGGCTGGAATCAAGTCAGCTAAATTCCATTTAAAACGTGCAGCTGGAAAGGCTGCTTTGACGTTTGAGGAGCTAGCAACGCTATTCACACAGATTGAAGCTATTCTAAATTCACGCCCGCTGACTCCTCTCTCGTCCAATTGTACTGATCCTTCTCCTCTGACCCCAGGCCACTTCCTAATTGGGAGACCACTTACGTCTATTCCAACGAAGCCCATCACCGCTACCAGACCTAACAGATACGAGCTCCTGGAGAAGATCAGGCAGCATTTCTGGGAGAGATGGCGCCGGGAGTACATCTCTGAGCTGCAGCAGCGCACCAAATGGCGCACCGGTCGACAAGAACTCACCAGCGGGGACGTGGTTGTACTCAAAGAAGACCACTTACCGCCATTACAATGGCGGCTAGGGCGCGTGTGCCGCCTCTATCCAGGGGCCGACGGCGTCAGTAGGGTAGCTGACGTCACTACTTCAAAGGGCATTATACGAAGGGCTGTAAATAAATTGTGTCTTTTGCCAACTGCAGAACCAGAACAACCACCAGAACCAGATGACAACGAAGCAGAGAGGGCCGCTTCCAGGCTCCCTACCTCGTCTACATCTTAAAAGCCAAGGCTTTCAACGCGCCGGAGGATGTCCACGCATAATACGCGTGACCCAGCAGCGACGGGGGACGCGCGGGTTGAGGGGCCACACAGCTGATCCAGCCGCGGCCGCGCTCCCAACACTCGTCTACAGATTCGGTCATCGGCGGACGTACCGGGGCCGCACGATCTTAGTTATATATTTGTAATTGTAAATTTATCGGAATTAAATAAGTAAATATGTAACAAGCGAGTCATCATTTCATTAATATTCCGATAAGGAAGTGGTTGGGGGTCAGTGCTTCTTCTTCATTGGGGTCAGTGTCCACGGTAAATAGTGGCCGTGAATTGACCACATGTTCTGCTTCAAGCAGCAGGGTGTGCAGGACTTCTTCTTTCGGTCTTCTTTCGTGGAGCGTTGCTGCTAGTGCGGTCTTGACGGTGCGCACCAGCCGTTCCCAAGAGCCGCCCATGTTTGGGGCTCCCGGGGGAATGAACCTCCACACTATGCCGATCTTGTTGGTAGCCGTTTGAATGGCCTCTTGCAGCTCGCGACTTGCACCTATGAAGTTGGTGCCGTTGTCGCTCATGATGACTTTGGGAGTGCCTCTTCTGGCAATCATTCGCCTTAGGGCCAGCATCATGGAGTCGGTCGTCAGTGATGCGGCCAGCTCCAGGTGAACTGCGCGTGTTGTCATGCACGTAAATAGGGCGCCCCATCTTTTCTCGACGCGCCGTCCCACGGTGACCAGTAGTGGGCCGAAGTAGTCCACGCCCACGCAGGTGAAGGGAGGGCTTGTTCTTGACAATCTTTCTTGAGGTAAGTCGCCCTGGGGTGCCAGTTGTGGTGCCTTCTTCCTTAGTTTGCACCACCCGCAGTCTCTTGCTGTTGCTTTGACGATGTTTCGCAGGCCAGGAATCCAGTATCGTTGCCGCAGCTCGTTCATAACTGTCTGATGATTCCCATGGTTCAGACGCTCGTGTACATGTTTCACTAATAGTCGAGTGATCTCGTGGCGTCCGTCCAACACTATGGGACTTTTGTAGGCGGCCGTTAGGTACTTAGCCGCGCCTACACGGGTCGATAACCTCATCATGCCGTCTTCAAACTTGATGGCGAAGTTCTTGAGCTTATGGACTTGGTCGCTCTGTCTTCTTAAGGCGGCCAACTCTTCTGGGTAGCTATCTTCTTGAACTCGTTGAATTAAGAGTCGCTCGGCCTTTTCTACGTACAATGCAGACTTCTGACGAAGTTTCAATTCTTCGCTTCTTTTCTTCAAGACGAGCGGCTTCTTGTCTTTCTTCTGAGCTCTCTTCCAGGCTGGATCGACTTCTTTCTTGGTGATTCTTCTGGTGCTGAGGGTTTTGTGGGCAATGCTTCGTTTGAAAGCGTCCACAACTTGCAGGAACCTCGCTGTCGCGTGCAGCAGTCTAGTCCACCGTGAGAACCTCCCTGGCTCTGGAACGATGGTGGGCGCGACTTTTCTCACGCTTAACGTGACGGCGTTCGGCTTTTCTTCTCCAGTGTTCTTGAGGGGTTCTTTATCTTCCTGTGGCCACTCTTCTTGGCCCTTGTAGAGGAATGACGGCCCCGTGAACCACCGATGCTCTTTATTGAAGTCCTTAGGCGCGTCTCGCGTGGCATCGTCTGCGACGTTGTGCTTGGTAGGTACCCATCGCCACTCTTTATGTCTGGTTAATTCTTCGATCTCGGCGAGTCGATGCGCGACGAATGGCTTGTATCTTCTGGGGTCAGCCTTGATCCATGCTAGCGCCGTCCTTGAATCTGACCAGAAGTATCTTCCTATGACGTGCAGGTCCATTTCTTGTTGCGCGTTCGTGGCGAGACGACTGCCCAGGAGACAGGCTTGCAGCTCGAGTCTGGGAATCGAGGTGGGTTTCAGCGGTGTCACTCTTGCTTTCGCCGCCAGGAGTTTTACTTCCACTTGACCGTCGGTACGTTGCGTGCGCCAGTACACCGCGCACGCGTAGGCCTTCTCGCTGGCGTCGCAGAACGTGTGGAGCTCCCCCTCGTCGGTGTTTCTTGTTAAACAGCGCGGGATACCCAGGTTCTCTAACTTCTTGAGGTCTTGCAGCCACCTGGACCATTCTTCTTCTCTTGCAGGAGGTACTCGCTCGTCCCATTCCACGCCGCTTCTCCAGAGGTTTTGCAGCATGATCTTGCCCTGGATCGTGATGGGAGCGGCTAAACCGAGAGGGTCGAATACTGTCATGACCGCGCTCGTTGCTTCTCTCTTCGTGGGAGCGCGCCTGCCGTCGATTGCTTCTTCTGGCGTGTTTCTTAACGTCAGCGTGAAGTGTAGACTATCTTCTTTCACGTTCCAGTTGAGCCCGAGTGTCTTCTCCACCTGGTCCTTTTGCTCACCTAGTCGAATCGTGCCCGTGGTGTCCTCGGCTAGGAGCCCTTTTGTGACTTCTGGATGATTGCTCGCCCAGCCTCGTAGGACGAACCCTCCTTTCTTGTGCACCGAGTCGACTTCGCTGGCGATTCTTCTTGCTGTCGCCGCGTCTGGATAGCTTGCCAAGTAGTCGTCCATGTAATGGTTGCGTGTGATTGCTCTCGCAGCCTCTGGATGTTGTGCCTCGAACTCGCTGGCGTTCTTGTTCTTGACGTATATCGCCGTACACGGAGATGACGCAGCCCCGAATATCAATGACGTCATCCTGTATTCCTTGTCTTGCCACAGGAATCGTAGACTATCTCTGTCTTCCTCGTTGATTTTTACGCGCAGGAACATTTCTTTAATGTCTGCCACCACTGCTACTGCACTTTGACGAAACCGTAGCAATACTCCGAACAATGATTGTAACAGGTCGGGTCCGGCTAGTAGCGCGTCGTTGAGTGATCTTCCATTCGACTTAGCCGCGGCGTCGAAGACCAATCTCATTTTCTTCTTCTGCGGGTGGACGACTGCGAAGTGTGGCAAGTACCAAGTCCTTGCGGAGGTAGGTTCTTCTCTGGCTTCCTCTGCATACTCGCTGACGATCAAGTTGTTGATCTGCTCTTCATATTTCTTCTGAAACTCGCTGTTTTTCGTGAATCTCTTCTGTATTCCTTTCAGGCGTTGCGCAGCTGTTGTCTTGCTTTCGGGTAGCCGCTCGTCTTCTGTCTTCCAGATGAGCCCTGTGCTGAATCTCCCGTCGGTCAATCTCTTCGTAGTGGCGTCCAGGACTTGTAGCGCTCGTTGATCTATGTCGTTGGCTGGCTTCTTGTTGGAGATTCCCAGCGCTTCGATGGCGAAGTGATCCCTTATGAGCTTCTCTAAGTGATCGTCCTTGGCGTCGGGTTGTGTGGCGAGATGATTCACGACTCTGACTGGAGTGTTGCTGCTGAACCGCACTCCGTGTAGCACCCATCCCAGCTGCGTTCTTGAGGCGACTGGCTTGCTGCGGTGACCATGCTTGACTTCTTGTGAGACGATTAGATTCCAGTTATCTTGACCGATGAGCACCGTTGGCTTCGCGTTGGGGTACTTCAGCTGGTCTCGTCTCTCTTCTAGATGTTCGCAGCCTTCCAGGTCCTTCTCGTTGATTTCTTGAGGCGACAGGTGCAGGTTCTTCACAGTGTACCCGGTTAGCTTTTCTATGTTACGGCCGAACATACCGCGGATCTTGATTTCAATTTTCTTAGACTTTTGATCCATACGGTGGCCGCCCACGCCTTCTATTCGCAGCTCTTCTTCTGGTCCCTGTGCCCCGATTTGCTTGATGACGGAGTCTTCAATCAATGTGACCGTAGAGCCTTCGTCCATGAGGGCGTAGACGCTGGCGTTCCCTTCTGGCCCCATTAATTCCACAGGAACAATCTTCAAATAGGCTCTTGATACTGTGCCCGCTGCGTTGACCGCGGAGCTTATCAGAGCCGTTGTTTCTTGCGTCGGCGGCTTCGCTGTTTCTTCATAGTGCAGTATCGTGTGATGACCCTTCTTGCATTTGCTGCATGGCTTTGCTTTGCATCTGAAGCCTCGATGTCTTCCTTCTAGACACTTGTAGCACAGCCCGGACTTCTTTGCTTGATCCCATTTTTCTTTGATTGACGCTTCGTTGAACTTGCTGCATTTCAGAAGAGTGTGTTCGCTTTTGCACAGCGGGCAGGAGCTCTTCTCGTGTTCCTTCTTGTTATCTTCTTTGCAGGAACACACCTTAGCTGACTTCGTCTTGCGTTCGCCTTCAGAGTCGTCTTCTGATGAGTCGGCTTCTTGCTTCTTCGCTGCTCGAGTGGTGTGCACGCCGCGGGAGCCCCCAGTACGCGTCCGGAACTTCGTGCCTTCTTTCTTCACTCTGGATCCTACACACTCGTGCATCTCGAATTGATCCACCATGTTGTTGAAGAAATGCATGAAGCTCAGGAGTATGGGCTCATCTTCTTCTTCTTTCTTCGCTCGATACTCGTACCACTTGAAACGTACCAGCGTACACATCTTCTCGATGATTCTACTTGAGATATCGCTTGAATGCAGGTAACTTTGTTTCTTCATTAGTCTCACGATGCTGACGGTGTTGGCTACTGCCCCGGCGTAGCGCACCAATTCTCTTGCGTCTTCTGACATGGGGGGAAGCTTCTCAATGTTTTCTATCTCGCTTCTAATGAGATAAGTCGGACGTCCGAAGCGGCGTTCCAATGCTGTCATCACTTCTTGCGGGTCGATTTGCGTGAACAATAGCGATTTCACGGCTTCCTTTGCCTTGCCCTTGATGGCTCTTCTTAACCTTCCCATGTTCTCTATGTCCGAGAAGAGCGCACGGGTATCTTCGTATGTTGCCTTGAAAGCCATCCAATCGCAGGCGTCGCCTTCAAACTGATGTAACTCGCTAACGTACTTCGGTGCGCGTTGCATGAACGATGACGTCTTACTTTCCGACGCGGACTTGACTGCTTGAAGAATAGCTTCGGCCAGCTGGTTGGTGTGACTTGGTGCGGCGATCGCGGTCTCTGGGGCGGGCAGCCCACTTGGCGGCTCCCCCTCGTTGCGCTCCACACTCTTCGTCGTCTTCACCCATGCCGCAGTCGCTTCGGCTGCGGCGGCTTCGACTTTAGCGTCTTCTTCATCTTCTTGGTCACTCAGGTCCGTATCATCTTCTGCGCGCGCCAGTTCCAGCTTGGTGCTAGCGAGTTTCGTCTTGATTCTTATTTCTTCTAGCTGCAGCTTTTCGAGCTCCAAACGTGCTTCTAATTCCTTTTTCTTGTTGGGATTCTTCTTGGAAACCGACTTGGGCTGCTTCTTGCTTTTCTCCACAATGGTGGCGTCGGCGTCTTCGATCATGGTCGTGTCTTCGGCCGTTGCGGCGCTGTCGGTCACCGTTTCCGACGTGGCGCCTGACGTAGTTTCAGTCGCCGTTGTGTCGCCGCCGCTGGTTTCTTCCTCCGTTGTCGACTTCGTGCTATCTCCTTTGCGGCTTCGCGTCATCATCTCTGGCTTCGAGAAGAGCGTCTTCTTAGCTCTTCCCAGCAAATCCCGACGAATCTTCAATAGGAAATCTTCCTGCTTCCAAGTCGCGACTCCCTAAGGTACTTTTTCTTCTTAGCGCAAGTAGTGGTGGGCCCGCTACCTTAGTCGACGCAAAGTACCTTATCCTAATGTCGTGCTCGAGCGTGGATTCGGCGTAGGTTCCGATGAGATGATGGACGCAGCGATTTGTCTGGTCGTGTGCGGTCGTGGTCCTTAATACGAGCTATACGTGTGTGGTCCTTTTGTTTTTGACTAATTCTGTAACGTTTTGACGAATTCTGTATGCTTTGACCAATTCTGTTAAAGAACAGACCACACGTATCGCGACACTGCTACCTAACCCTAAACCACACGTTTCACTGACCAGACGATAGCACTTGTCTTCAAAATACAGCGGCGGAGTTCTTCAATTCTTCAATGGCGGCGAAACTGCATTTCTTCTGGCTTCAGTCTTGAATCCGGCTCACGAAGGACCATGTATTGTTGGGGATTCTTGAATGAAAACACGACACAGTAATACAATTCGAGACAACTTACTCCATTTATTGTTCCTTGTTTACATGTTGGCCGACGACTTGCTGATTAACTAACTTTTCATTGTTTTTTTTTTTTTTTTTTGAAAATGGCATCTCGCAGTTCAACCGTAGGGGTTGTCGACTGCTCAACCGGACTTTCCTGTGGATGCCACAATAAATTGGGCCTCCAGCCAGGGCATAAAAACTTAAAAACTAAGCGACTACACGCTAAGGGCACCCCCCCGGGGGGTTCGGACCTCGGCTTAGGGCGTCGCTGGGAGAGGACAGCAAGGGACAGGCTGGATCGGAATTATTATTTAATGGGGACGAATTTAAAGCTACAGGCTCAGCGGCGCGGGCTGGCTCGAGCAAGGGTCGGGGTGGACATGGTACGGGGTGTCGCGACGGGCCTCGACGGCGAGGACGGAACGACGGATGTCGGGAGAACTTTTCATTGCAAAAAACGCTCGACCTTATACAATTTTACATAAGCGCAAGTAGTGACGGTGGTGCGCTTTCTCACATTTGAAACGCCAATTACAATAATCTTTGTTCGTGCCCAACTCTCGATCCGCCAATCACAGCAGTTTTGCCGTCGTTCAAGTCTGGACAAGTTCAGACCTGTCGAGAGTGGAGCACGATCCTATCTAAACATACATATGTATAGAGACTTACGATACTAAACTGATACGCTAGCACATACGCACAATGACACTTATTTACTTTACGTTACCGTTTATAAGGTATATATAAGAGATAAATAGGTACCTTTAACTCTAAACGGAGTTGGAATTCTCTCTAATGACGGTGCCAAGGGGCAGAAAAGAGAAGTTAACACTGGTCGCGCACAATAAAGTCTCTATTATGAGTCACTTGTTGCACTTTCACTTTAGTTTGTCTTTAGCACTGAATGTCCGTTCACAACACATGTTCACAACGTCGTAGCTTCGCAGACGGCGGCGGCGTCGCCAACACCTAGTTTCAGGCCAATGTAAAACCTTTGTAATATTTTTGGCAATAAACTTTATAATCTTACTTATTATCATTTACAAGCGTGGTAATAAATCCAAGAACAATAACCCAATTCAACAAGTACACAGCCTACCTACCTGTATTACCTGAACAATATTCCGCCCACGCCTCGACCCTGTAAGTGCCTGTATTTTTCGTGCGACAGTACCTACCTGTTCACAGATAATAACGTGCTGGAGTGGCGTGTAAATGGCGCCATACATCACACAGTGGGCCACTCTGCCGGTTTATTTACGTAGGAATTACTTTTAGAGTGAGGATCACGGTGCAGTTTGGGGTTCTCTTCGTGAAAGATTTTAGTGGTTTCTTTAGCAGTATTATTTTGAGAAATGTTAGCGTTTGATCATCATTAAAATATGTAATCTATGACAATTTTATCGAACCATTTGAAAGCCTGGGCAAGCGTTATCGTGGCCGACCTGGAAATCTCTAAATACACTTCGAACCTAGTCAGCCAGAGCAAAGACAATCTCCACAGATGGGGGGGGGGGGGTTCACGGACGGCTCAAACCTCAAGTGCATATCAGCCCACAAATAGCCTACCTGTCATTCTGCGCTGCAGCCCCATCACCTGTGCACTTCATGATCTATGACTTCGTCAGTGAGCGGAGTCCGTGCAGCTAAATTTTGTGCCAAATATATTTGAACTGTTTGTCATAAATACGCTAGGTAGCAGAGGTCATCATAAAAATTCGTAAATAAAGCTGTCACATTTTTACACACAGTTTATTTTAACGAGTGTCAAAGGACTGCAGTTACAACACACAGCAATCAAAAACTAAATTCAATCCAAAATATAAACTACCGTTCCAAATTCCGATCACATGAGCAAACATTCCGTTCAATGTTGCATCCGACCCTATCAATAAACTCCGAACTGAACTTTATACATAAACCGAACTTCGACTCAACAAAAACGTATCAGCACCAATTTTCGGGACACACACGCTAACCGAAAATGTTTTTCGAATAGGCGTTTCTCCTCCAATATGCTCCATCCGGAACGAACCTACAAAACTATTAAACAAAGCGGAAAAAGCGCTAGAACCAGCTTCCCGTAGTTAGCTTTCAGCGCCACAAAGTGTACACGTTCCACTGCTCATATAGATAGGAACTTTTGGGTAATAGCCTTCCTATTGCGGCTTTTGTTTAAGTGGTTATAGTGATCCGGTTTGTGGACGCGTAATGGAATGGAAAATTGTTATGAATTTGGGTTTAGTAGGTGTTTAGGTTTAGTGCGGTGTTATTGTGGTTGTTACATGCTTCAGTGGTTTTTTGAACGAGGGTTATAATTTGCTGACTTTGAGCCCCAATTTCTCTGTTTAAATTACCTATCTAAAATAACGAAAATTATTTAATTAAAGAGTTGAATGTGAAAGACTGTACGCAAAAGAATTAGGTTCTAATTGCAGCGGCCAGGATGCTGTACAGGCTCGTAAATATTGGTATTCGTCGCAGAGGTAGTGTAAGATAATTTTTATTTATCTGGCAGTATGTAAAGTCGATTTGTAACGATGGCATAATCTGTCTAGATTAAAACCCTACACCTTTAAACAAATAAAGAAAAAAAATTCATTAGTACCAATCCATTAGAACATCATCTTGTCATTTTAAAACTCCACTAAAAATAAGCATCGCATATAATTTTATTATGCTAGAGTTTTATATTTGAAGTGGACCACAGTTAGTCGAGAGCTATATTTATTATTCATTTCAATCGTCCAGTCAAGTGCTCTCACCTTTACGATATATATTCATAAAAACTGTAGCTCCATTAATATTTAATTCGCAATGAATGCAAAAACATGTCGCTCTCTTTAGAGAATTCAATAGGGATAATGAAAGAAATATAATATTAATAGAAAGTGAGATTTGTAATGGGAACATTGTTACAAAAGGTAAATTTCCTTACGAATTAAAATTTTCTTGAAGGTTATGTCAAGGCTTGGCTACTTTATCTTGACAAGGATTTTTGCCCGGGGCTATATCAAAATGAAATGTCACTATATTCTCGTAGTATTTCTTTTCGTTGCTTGTAAAAATCCACGCACTACGTAGATTACAAAGGCTTTTTGTGTCCTTGACCTGTTCAGTTTCTTAATGATGTTATGTTTCAAATTTTAATGAGATATTCATTAAAATTAAAACAGTGGAAATTACCTATAATTCACGCGCGTTATTGCTGTATGTTGCACGTACTGAGCAGTCGAATTTCGTAATTTGTTTGTGAAATCTTTTAAATTGTGCCTATTTGTTTGTCAATATAAACGTTTTTTTATCGGTAATACGGGCTGGTGTCCGAAACTCCACGTCAATGCGCGTATTTTGCGTACGTTTTTTTTTATATATTATACTAAGCTCAATTTCGTATCACCTCGGAATCAATAAATGTTGAAATGAATTATCTCCATTATTATTTTTTTCGTGAATTTTTCCCATGTTTTAATAGTTATTCTGCTATTCGAGGCAGAGACAAATCCAACAAATCAAAGATCATAAAAATCGGTTCAGTTGTTCTTGAGTTATGTGGTGTAACTACTCCTACTCTACTCCTACGCTACTCCTACCCTACTCCTACCCTACTCCTACCCTACTCTTAACCTACTCCTACACTACAAAAAAATCCTATGACCGTCTCCTGGTTCGAAGCTACCTCCCCACCAATTTTCATCCAAATCGGTTGAGCCGTTCTTGAGTAATAAATGGTGTAACTAACCCGACTTTCTTTTATTGACATAGATAAATAATATATAATTATATAAAGATCTATAGTAAAAGTTCTGATCTGTCAAATAATGAAAACTTCTGTTGATGTCAAAATACTCAAAAAAAGAAAAAAAAACGAAAATCAAGAAATAATAAATAAACAATATATTAAAGAATAATAAAGAAATAAATGAAGGAGGTAATAAAGAAATTCCAAGTCAAGAATCAACCAGCAAACAAAAACATAGAAGGAAAAGTGCACAAAATTACAACACCAGCGTTTATTAACTACTTAGACAGAATCCCTTTAAGACTAATACTTTCATCCGTAGCAGGTGTTACGAAGGTAATTTTGAAATAGTAAGCGCTTTATACATTTCATTTCTTCAGAATCTGAGAGCAGATATTTTTATTCGATCGTTATGAGGAGTTTTACCATATCTACTAAATTGGAAAGATGATTATCTTTTTCTCTGTATTGAGTACTGAGTGCTTTACTTTGGCATACTTTTTAAAAGTGAGATGTGTCACAATTTATTGCCTCACTTTCTGCTTCCCTCGGTTTTACCCGCGTAAATGTCGATCCCGTGGGAATATTGGGATAAAAGTAGCCTGTATGTTAATCCAGGGTGTCAGCTACCTCCATACAAAATTTTATCAAAATTGGTCCAGCCGTTTGAGCGTGAAAAAGTAACAAACATACACACACACGCACTCACAAACTTTCGCCTTTATCATAAGTCAAAGTCAAAGTCAAATCATTTATTTCAAATAGGCACATTAAAGGCACTTTTGAACGTCAAAAAAAACTAAATAGAAATGATTCTAGTCGCCCATTCGAAAAGGTAGATTTCGTATGGAGAAGAATGGGCAAGAAACTCCACCGTTACTCTTTTAAAATGTTTTACAAGGTCTTGTATACATAATAAAAAATATATGTGAACACGATGCACCCATAATAAAATTAGTCTACCACAAAAGGTAAAAAGAATTAAAAATTAAGCAATGACAGGTAAATCAAATAAGTGATAGATACATGGTGCTCACATATTTACAAGTTATTTAAAAAAAAAATGCAAAAGTAGTTGAACTTTAACAAGTGTGTGAGCCACTGTAGTCGCAGATTGTAAAAAAAAATGAATTAAAATAAGATGTCATATTAAAATATATATATATATAATATAAATTAAATTTGGAACAAGTTTGATGTTGTCTAGACTTTTAGATTGTTCTATGGAGCAGGACCAGCATGTTTCCAAACATTCTTATCTTGGATATAATCCTCTAATTTGTAATATCCTTGTTTACAAAGTGTACTTTTAATATGAGTTTTAAATTTTCTTTCATTTAATTGCAATATGTCACAAGGTATTTTGTTGTAGCATTTAACACAGTACCCCATAAAAGATGTATGTACTTTAGATAATCTGAAAAAGGTTGATCTTATTTATCTTTATTTCTAGTATTAAAATTATGCCTATCACTTATTTTATTAAAAAGATGTTGATTTTTTCTTACATACATAATTTCTTACATACACATCATATTAGTGTGATTGCTCAAGCGCCACTGCAGAGCATGAGATCCTGGGCTTGATTTCCAGGTTGGGCGAAGTGTTATTTTGTTTTTCTATGGTAGATGTCACATGTCTTCGAATTTTTTATTGTAAGACATGCCGGTTTCCTCACGATGTTTTCCTTCGCCGTTTTTGAGAGCAATGGTGATGAAATAAATTAACACAAAGTAAAGCGCCTGTCCCTCTCACCGAGAGGAGGCCTGTGTCCCAGCAGTGGGAACATTATAGGCTGATTATGTTAAAGCGCCTGTCTGGGTTCGAACCCACGACCTACAACTCGTAAGTCGGGTCCGTTACTACTGGGCCACCACAGCTCACACAAACCACATTTACCAACTTTTTATTTAAATTATCACAACATACAATTTTTTTATTTCATACATAAGAACATGCATTTATTAACCGACATATCGTGTGCCGTGTTTATCGCATTCGGTGGAAAATAAATGGCTTTTTAGTTGGTTACAAATTTGAGTCGACACAGAGCTCAAGATGTTAAATACGGGCCGATGTTTTGGGTGGGAACGTTTTATTTATTTAATAATAATAAAATTGAATTATAGTTTTTCTTAAATCTATTTTAAGTTCATCCATGATTTGTGCCTGAACTAGGTAATCCTGTATTTCAGGCGATTGAAGGTAACATTAATCGATTAAATAATCACATACTTATCATATTACACATACACATTACACACACACACCCCCATACACATTTTACTTATTTATTTATACTTATTTAATTAAAACTGTATAATAATACCTGGCTGTTAGTGTATGTGAGTTTAAATGTTTGTAAACGCACACACAATACAGGAGAAATTCCTAATGTGGGGCAACGTTTTATTTAAAAATAAATAAATAATAATATGTTGTACAAATTTTATTTTAAAAGTAACACGGAACAATGGATTCCATTGCATATACTTTCTCTCACTGAACATAATGCATAATTGTACTCCATTCATCCGCAAACACATTACATTCAGGGTTGGCAGTCAGAAGGGCATTTAGCATTTTTAAAGTACGACAGACTAGGGGTCCGGCCTGTCTACAGTTTTGGATGACGGTTGCGCAAACAGATTGGCTCTGACGGTGTCCGATGTGTTGGCACAAATAATCGGCAGAAAAGGCCATGGAGCTCTGGGCCTTCGATACATCCCCGTAAGGTCTTATAGGCTACAGTGAGTTGATCAAGGCCTCTTGTTACCTTCAACGAGTTAAAGCCCAACATCCCTAAAAGAAAGTTGGTGGGTGGGTACGGTATAGGGGAAGAAATCGTATAATCTTTGGAAGATCGTAGGAATGTTTTCTGTACCTTTCCCAGCAAAAGACCCAAACACTAGTAGGGTTTTTTTTTTTTTTTTTTGGGTTTGGGAAATCACACTAGTAGTGTTTGGGTCGCGGTATAAGGGTGCCAAACAAAGGCACTGGAATCGAGTTTGCTTCGACCCAGAGTGATGTACAACAGCCTAATAACATTTGGATTGCGAAAGTCACGAGCATTTCGCGAAACAAATCCCAAGCACCTAAAAGATTCCGTCAGACAGCGGTTGAAAGTCAATCTTTTTGCGCACAGTTTTCATCCGTGTTATGCGCGTAAATCGCTTGGGACCGTACCATAATCATTTCAAATTGCATTTCAATTTGCAAAGCCGGTGATATGCTGGGCAGGCACCGTACACGGTACAAAGTCGCTTGACATTTCACGTGAATTCACTTTCCATCAACATTGACTTACTGTGTAGGTATACCCAAGGCAGGCAGGCAGACTGTGTAGATTGTATAAGTGTAATTTTGTTTTTCCATTGGGAATTTCTTAATAACAGCCCGGACTTTAGAAAATGGCGGTGTGATATCCCCGTGCCCCCCCGGAAGCCTGCGCCTGATCTCTGTCCGGTCATGTCGGATTGCTATCCCATCGGACTATGAGAGCGATGGAAGAGAGAGTGCACCTGTGTCTGCGTATGCACTTGTGCACTATAATATCTCCCGCGCCGAAGGCTAGTCTCCGCAGAGACTGGTCGCCATGGCCGAAATTCTGTCAGGAGGCCTTTTTAGGGTTCCGTACCCAAAGGGTAAAAACGGGACCCTATTACTAAGACTCCACTGTCCGTCTGTCTGTCGCCGAGTTGTATCTCATGAACCGTGATAGCTAGACAGTTGGAATTTTCACAGATGATGTATTTCTGTTGCCGCTAGAACAACAAATAATATAAAAACTGGCCAAGTGCGAGTCGGACTTGCACACGAAGGACGTTTTATGTCTTGTGGCACGGAAACCCTTCGTGTGCGAGTCGGACTCGCACTTGGCCGGTTTTTTTAGGTATAGTTTTTGTAGTTTCAAATCACAATTTCAGTCTGTATATTTTCAAACACGTACTCGCCCAGAGACATTGCTTTAATGTCATATATTATTATGACATGTTTTTCACGAGCACACATACTGTAATATACCCGTTTTTACTCACTCGTTTTTGTATTAACTCTGAATTATGTTGATTAACACATCTCTCATGATATGACTCGTTTTGAAACAGATGATGAGGTCGTGTTGTGAGTTGTTGTGGTTATGTGACTTTTTATGTTGATGAGGTTGAAACAGAAACATTATGGCTGTGAAGAGTTTAAACTAAAATATAGTAGGTTTACATTGGGATTGAAAGAAAGAAAGAAAATCAGTACATTTATTTGCGGCAAACATGACAAATAAAAAATAAAATAAAAAACCCAATCAAACAAAATAACAATTTGGGAGAAAGTATGCGTCACATCTACGCAAAACGGTCATTGCTCAGCATAATGCTAAGGCCCTATACGAGACAGAGCCCCAGCGCTAATTTTCAGCGACAGCCGGCGTTGACGTGATGACGTCAGCCAGTGCAGCATACGATTATATAAATGCGGATCACCTCGTGGCAGGGGGCAGGGCATTAATGCTGAAATGAACCATTTTGACTCAGCCATGAGGCACACACTATTGTTGTTTGAAACGTTATTTTTAATTTTATAATTCGTGTTTCACGAACTGTGTCCAAATAAACTTTATTCTTTCTTTATATGCTAAAAGGAAGGGAAAGTGGGATTTGATATTAATTAACATTGTGCCAGTCAAGACTCAGCCTAGCAACTAGGACGATAGTTAGTACGGGACGGTCTAACTCTAAAGTATGCACTGTACTTTGAACTCGGAGTTCACGGAACACGAAATGCAAAGCTATTATACTACTGTTGGGTCCTTGGTTAGTTTCTCTGGTCAGACTAAGTGTTATTGTTATTGGGTTTCCCCATCAGGATTATTTCAGCAGCAGTCTGGAGTCTCAGCTGGCCGCCTATCCTATTATTTGGA
This sequence comes from Oligia latruncula, assembly GCA_948474745.1. Lineage (NCBI taxonomy): Eukaryota > Metazoa > Arthropoda > Insecta > Lepidoptera > Noctuidae > Oligia > Oligia latruncula. Next base: position 18,626,135 of record OX419692.1, read on the forward strand.
AAATACTGATAAATGAGAGCCATAATTTAAATAAATAGAAAAAAAAATAGAGGTTATAACGCGACACTATTTCCAACCGCTTCCGCCACGATCCGCGCGCTTCTGGCGGAAACGACAAGGAGGGCGGAATGGAGAAACGAAATGGAGTCGAAGCTGCTAGAACATTCTAGAAGCTTCCTTTAAAGATATATGATGACGCGCAGCCGTCTTTTGACATTAGCCGTCTGACGTCCGTTAACTGGGCTGCGCTCCGAAAAGGGATTCTCTGTTAGACAATTTACGGAACTTTAGCTTCACCCCGAACCCTATTGTTTTAATATATATTTATGCTACTGGAAATAAAGCACTTACAGTACAAATGTGTGTATGTTAAAATTCTCTAAAACCCATATTGCTCTTCTACATCCTCCATGTCGTTGTCAAGTTCCATACAAGTTTTAAACAAGCATTTTTGCTGAGTACACTTAGTTTGATGGGAAAGGGTAATAATTCAGTCGCCAGTCGGCGCATGCGCGACGGCTTGAGTGTTTCATTTCCCAGCTGCTCGCTCGCCTCATGTACTCGCCTGTGAAGTTGCTATCTTTAAAGTAATGGCTGTTTTTATGGTGCTTTTTGGAGGGCGTTTGCATGGTATTGGTGTAAAGTGATGACCAAATTTTTTTGATGAAGTTGGGATGATATTGTAACTGCATTCTGTATAAATCCCTGAGCTCTCGCATCACGTCACCACAGGGGTCCCGCACCGTGCTGCTACTGACTGCGACAGACTGGATGCGGAAGGCGGAGGACAGGGTGTTGTGGCGCAGCCTAGGAGAGGCAGGTCCACCAGTGGACTGCAATTGGCTGAGTTGATTGATTGAATATACCTTTAAATCAGAACACAGCAGTGCTGCTTGGCGACAGAAATAGTTGTCGTGATGGTTCCTTCTCGGATGAGCACCTCTAACCACTCTTCCATTGAATTACACTTTATTATTCCCCATTACCAAAGTCAGATATCTTTTATCTCTACGGCGACTGTTCTAGTAAGTATGGAAAAACTGTCAAAAATTCAAAATCTATTCTCAGGATAAGATTTATTCAAGACTAGCTGGCCCGACAGACCTTATCCTGTTTTAGATTTTAAAGACACGTGGCGTCATCTATTATCATAATAACGTTACTGTTGTTTTCCTCGGGAACAGCACTTTTTTTCGGGATGAAAGGTACCCTATGTCCGTTTCTGTACACCTGACGTATAATTTATATATGACGTATATTTTTGCATATACGTACGTATATGCAAAATTTCAAGATGATTGGTTCAGTGGTTTGGGCGTGAAAAGGTAACAAACAAACAAACTTACTTTCGCATTTATAATTCAAATTCAAATCTTTATTGCATTCACATGTGTATTATAAAATATCTTAATAAATGTTAAATGTTTCACATGGTTGTCGGGCACAACAATTTAGTGTAATATGAAAAGTAGCATGCTTTAATTAATAATTGAAATAAATATCAATGAAAGGTCATTTAAAATTCAATTCTTAAAAAAATGATTTAAGAAATTAAATTTAAAAAAAATTATTAAAGTCAAATAAAACAAAAGTAAAAAAGTAGTAAAATGTCTCAAAAATAAATAAATTCATAAAGTAATCCCATTAGGTCATCATTAAAAAAATCATTTAGTGTGTAATGACATTTATCGACAAACTAAGTAGTTTTCTGAGACGTGTAATAAATATTTTATCGTTTTTTTTCCATTTTTATGTCGTTAGCTATTTTATTATTAAATTTAGGATTTAATATTAGTTAGGATATAAAAGTTTGGTGAAATTCGCCCTTATTTGTCTAATCTAATTGATATTTCAGGTTCAGCCTGACCAATTAAATTACCATCACAGAGACGTACCTACAGCATTAGAGGCAGAACGTTAATAGTCCCACAGCGCTGTCTCGGTTTCATTACAACGCCCGGTGAGGCCTCGTGGAGCTCATTTCCGGCCTCCGGCCTATTACCCGACGAGGTTATAGATTATGATGCTTATCATACGTTGGGTTCCTCTGAGATGGACGGACTCGTATTCCGCGGGGTACCTAATTGCGTAACACACTAACGTTAGGAATGGATTTCATTTTGACAGTTCATCAAAATTCATTGCGTTATTTACGTCGTGAGCAGACAAATTTTTCGAACTTATGAAGCAATGGATTAGCAATATCCTTCAAAATTATTCAGATTGTGATTTATAGTGTATTACGCAATTAAGGTACTGTTTTTTTAGCTCAGTAGTACTGTTCTATAAAGTTCACTTGGAACCTCACTCAAGTGACCGCATACAATTCGAAAGTGATCATTTGTTTTTAAAGTATTTATTTTCTTTTCAAACTAATATATTAAACTAACCTAACAAAAACTATTAACAAACTAAAATTTTTTTTTTTTTTGTTAGCCTAGTTTGTGTCCCACTGCTGGGCAAAGGCCTCCCCTTTTTCCTTCCAAACCTCCCTGTCTTGTGCGATCTCCGGCCATGTTGGCCCTGCGAATGATATTAGATCGTCACGCCACCTTCGCCTTGGTCTACCTCGACACGTCTCACGAATGCACCCGGAGAGATGGGCAAAGATCGTCACTCACTGGACGCCTGAGGCAGGACATCGCCGTCGAGGTAGACCAAGGCGAACTAAAATTTTATGCTATTAAATTCTAAGCGTTCCCACTGCTGGGACACAGGCCTCCTCTCTGTGAGAGGGAGTGGGAACATTATAGGCTGATTATACTTTATGCTAACAATTGTATTTAGTGAAGTGTTTTTATAAGATGAATTTCGAAGTGATGTTTAGAGGATATCACCACATTTATGTCGTTATAGTAAAATTCCTGGATAGAATAGAATCTATAAGATTGCTTGAATTCGTATCGTCCGATTTGCTCAATCTATAGACCACCACAGATGTAGCGATGGGTGGACACATAACAATCAGGTGAGACAGGGATTCAAAAACGATATAACCAACGTTCAAATCTCTAGTTGGACGGTTCACGGATACACCAAATTATGAAAAACGGATTTAATTAGCAAATTATTCACCTCGACAATCGAATACTGGCATTCATTACCAGCCTGGTTTGTAATCAATGCTAGTAGTGATAAATACACAAATAAATAAATTGCAAACCAATTTTCACATGAAATGAAAGTTTCATTTAGTCATCGTTATCATCATAATATGCCAGTTTTAATATACACATTGACATAGATGAATATTATACAAAAACTCAAACTCAAACTCAAAGCATTTATTTCAATTAAACCATTTTACAGGCACTTTTGAATTGTCAAGAAGTAGGTCAGTCAGAAAAATGTGAAGCTAGTTGCCCATTCCAAAGCGTAGGTACCTATGGAGAAGAACGGACAAGAAACTCCATACACAAAATGATTACTTTGTAATAAAAAAAAAAAAACATTTATTTCGGATTCATAAGTGTAGTCCATTTGGTTAGTTACAAACGACTTATAATCTAGTGTTAGTTCCACATCTCCCAGAAAAACAACACAAACTCGGATCCAATGTCCCAGTATGGAGCTGTCCCACCTATCAGCTATAGTTTTCAGGATGTTGTTGGGACTTGCGCTTACCCTTGCGCAGGAAAGCAGGTGGTGGCCCAATGGTAACGGCCGTGACTTACGAGTTGAAGGTCGTAGGTTCGAACCCAGTCAGGCGCTTTACTTTGTGTAAATTATTTCATCACCACTGCTCTCAAAACGGTGAAGGAAAACATCGTGAGGAAACCGGCATGTCCTAGAACCAAAAAATTCGAAGACATGTGACGTCTACTAACCCGCACTGGGCCCGCGTGGTGGATTACGGCCCACTCCCTCTCACTGAGAGGAGGCCTGTGTCCCAGCAGTGGCAGTATTTTAGGCCCCCTGATCTCAAGTGCGTATGCTGTACCTCTCCACAGACAATGCCCCCCCTCCTTTCATCCTGCGCCACATTTGATGATCATATGACTTCGCCAGTGAGTGGAGTTCACTGGGCTAAATTTTGGGCCAAGTTTGTTTGAACTTTTTGCCATCTCTACGCTAAGAAGAAGAATAGTACAGACGCCAGCACATCAAGCTACTACAATCTGTCAAATATCTTTAATAGATTTTCAACTTTATCGCTAAAGCATAAGGTTCAAAGTTGATTGGGAAAATTTTACAGTTTCGGGTAGCTTGATGTGCTGGCATAATTATTAAAGAGATATTCTTTTATATTTGTTAAGACAGAGTCAAATTAAATTAGCTAGCAAAACTCGTAGGTGTGATGAGTATCGGTATCTGCAGATCATCATGTCTGCAGGTTACTTTTGTTCATACTATAAGTTTTTGAGAAAGGAAATAAAAGTTGTTTATTGTAATTTATTCACTGAAATAATCATTTTGTTGGCATTTCCAATATCTAAAATACGAGGCTCTTTCCAACTAAGTAAACCCCAATTCAATAATGCTCCTTTACAAGACAAACATCATGCAACATTCCTTGTCGTCATAAAAAACTTTGTTGCCAACACAAAACCAACATAATACTGTACAGGATGACGTGACAAAAACTCTTAAAAGCTAGCAGACCAACAGATTAAATATTTAAAGCGCAACATCAACACTTAGTAACAAAACTTCTTACATTCCTTCTTGCAGGACACGACGTAAAATACTGCAATGTTCTTCAGCTACCGTCTCACGTACAGTCGAACAATGTGTTTCGTGTACAGGCCAACAAAGGTATTTCACGTTGCCTGCGACTTCAGCTGCGTGTATTTCATAACATAAATATCCAAGATGAATCCTTTATCCTTGTCCAACGTCCAGGCTCAAATTTCATGACGATTGGTGCAGTGGTTAAGGCATGAAAAGGAAACAAACAGACAAAGTCACTTCCGCATTTAGAATATTGGTATAGGTTGGGTGGGTAACTACTAGAACTAACTAACTAACTAACTACTTACTGGGTAACTACTACTACGTTTACTCTTTAGACACACATAGAAGAGTGATATAAAAGATTTGATTAGTCAGGACACTTATTATTTAAAAGTAGTTCCCAGTAAAATGCGTGTATCTAAAGATATAAATCATTATATTTGCCCTCATCGTACACACTATTCAAATGTCATTGTCAACAAAACAGAAACGTAACCATCTCGCCATGGTCGGGCGAATCTAACCATTTAAATATTTGCTTGTATACTTAGATAGATAGAAGGATATAAATTATAAAATTATCTTTATTATGTACGCCTTAATATGGATTCCAGAGATAAAAGTAGAAATTTTACATAGGATAACATAATGGTGGGTATTATCTCTTTGTTTGTCTGTACATGAAAGATGTTAAGATCTCTCCGGTATGTTTGGTTGAGTCTTAAAATTTCCGCTTTCGTGTCCGTTCCCTCACGGCTGTTACCGGTCCAGAGCTTATCTTTAATAGATTATGTAATCTTATGTTCATTCTTCGTACGGTATTCTGTTGAGGAAATAATACAGCTAGAGGAAATTAGGTGTTAGCCAGCAATTTATGATTCAGTGAGTTATTTGTTACTATTCAAACTTCAAAGGGTTGGGGGACTGGGAAACATAAAATAAATATTTATTTATTGCCACTTTCTTACACTTTATTGCCATACAACGTGGCAGTGCCACTAGTCTCTTGGATATTATACAGGGTGTTTGGAAGATGAGTGCAAAGCTTTATGGGAGTGATAGTTGACACCATTTACAGCATTTTGAGCCATACATGTCTAAGACGAAGTTTGTTTTGTTTTTATGTTATTACAAACATTTAGTCAAAAATAACAACTTTAACTGGGAAAAAAATTGCTTTGTATCCAACTTCCAAACATACATAATTATTACCAGTCGACAGCGTTGTGGAGGAATCCCATTCAACAAACGTGTTTTTTTCGGCGTTTTTGCCTTGTGGTACGGAACCCTTCGTGTGCGAGTCTGACTCGCACTTGGCCAGTTTTTCTTCCTATTTCGCTGCAATCTCCATGATTCGTAGACAGTTTGGTATTCTCAATAACCCACTCAAATGAACTCACATCCACACATCACCTCCCCCCGCTGCCACTTGCGCCCCGCTCTTCTATCCCACTTCCATATCCCAGCTCCTAATCTAAACTTTAAAACTGCAAATAAGTACCTTTCTCAAAATGGCACTCTAAGGAATCCAAACATACTTACCTCATTGAGTTTCCAATACTGCCTTTATTTTCCGAGACGAGGCTCCGTTCTTAACCGTCTTCCAGTATAGGCACGAGCTCACTCGCGCCAGTAGCTCGACTGCTATTCGAAAACGCTTTTAGCAAAATAGACGAAGAGAATTTTTTAAAGTAATTATTTGCGCCAGTGGCCTCTTAATGGTTTTCACACGTTCTTGGATTCCAGTAATTGGATACTGAAAGGTTTGAGTCTGGGTTCTACGAATGGATTAGCTTTATTGTTTATTTAAAAATGTTAGGAGTGAAATTGAGTGAGGATTCTAATTTGATTTAGATTTTTTTCTTAGCATTTTTGAGTTAAGCGCTAGTCCTATCTAATTTAATTGCTAAGTTTTCTTAAGGGGCCGGCGGAGCATGCGTAGTTCATACAAACATAATTCCAAAATAATTTGTAAATCAAACATACACACTGATTTAAAGATGAGTTATGAGAAAAATAAGTTTTCTATAGAAATTTGAAATTGGTCATATCTCGTCTCTAAATCCGAGAGTCCTTTCAAAATATATATTTGGGAACCTAGATATTCTGTAATCCAACCGGAATAAATACACACTACCTTACGAATATGTTTGAATTACAAATTATTTTGGTATTACGTTTGTATGAAATAAGCATTTTCGTGCGTAGTTCGCCGGCCCCTTAAGATGTTCAGATAGTTGTTTAGGTTTGTTTAGCTGTACACCTGCAGAGAAAAATAAAAATATATTTAAGTACCTAAAGGGAATTAAATGGAATTGGGCTGGACACATCTGCCACATGTCAGACGATCAGTGGGCCAAAGTTACGACCCGGTGGGTCCCGGTTAATGGTATGCGACATCGTGGCAGGCCCAGACAAAGATGGCGGGACGAGCTGTATTCCTTTGATAAAGATTGGTTCTGGACAGAGAGAGGTGGAAAGAGAGTAGGGACGCCTTTTCCCAGTAGTGGGAAATTACCGGCAAAAAAAAGTACCAACATATAGAAAAGGTAGCAGTGAATATTTACTAAGGTAAGTACGTATAATGTTTTTATTTCATTCACCTATTATGACACTAATCAATCGATATCCGTGATAGAATGCTTGCAACTACGAAACGAACAATACAATCCCACTTCATCTTATATTATACTAGCTGCGCCCCGCGGTTTCACCCGCATAAGTGTTGATCCCGTGGGAATATCGGGATAAAAAGTATCCTGTATGGTAATCCAGGGTGTCAGCTACCTCCATACAAAATTATATCAAAATTGGTCCAGCCGTTTGAGCGTGAAGAAGTAACAAACATATAAACACACCCCCACACACTCACAAACTTACGCCTTTCTATTATTAGAGTGATACGTGTCGATGACAAAAATAACACGAAAAAGTACTATATGACATTTTTTAAATTTGTTTTGCCCGAAATTCAGCAACAATCCCACTAAAAACGAGACAGCTCAAACCACGTCCATATACCCGTCATAAACTCCTCTACACGAAACTCTGGGAGTGTGAGTGACGTCACTCCGGGTAAATTGTCGGGACACGTATTTACCGAGATACCAATAAGAGCATGATTGCTCCGGGGACCAATAGAGGCGCTGCCGCTGCATCGATTACGTGAGCCCGATGTAATGCAATCTTGTTGCTGTCGCAAGTGACTTCAATGCGCAAATCTGATAGAAAATTCAATTTCGCCTATTGATGTTTGAGTAATGGATGTATGGGTCGGTTAAGCTACGCTTCCCGCGGTTGGTCCCTCGGTGGGTGGCCAGTGGCCATCTTTACATACCAAGACCCCTCCGTGCCTCGGAAAGCACGTTAAGTTGTTCTGGCTGTCATTCGTGGATCTCTGACAGTCGTTACGGGTAGTCAAAACCCGAAAGTCTGACAACCAGTTACCGTTATCCAGTGACTGGATTGTGGATCAGAAAAATCTCATTAATTTCGCAGTAAATCTGTTCTAGATTTACAGATAAATATATAACTCTGACATCAAATGTTGGATACTATCTGGACCTACAAACATAGACTATCGTTTAACTGCGAAACGTTTCGAAATCATTTTAAACTCCTCTAAAGTCAACACCTGGAGCTTCATGTAAAGCAGCGTTTGCACAGTATTAAATTTGTATACCTAGTAGGTATGTAAAAATATTATAAATTTTGTTATTGTTGAGGTTCACTATTTAACAGAAACGTTTTTCGATTTATTCCGGTCTGATCCCCTGAACCCCCCCCCTCCAGCCCCCCTCCTCAATCCCCTGCTAGTTCGTCTTCTGTTTTAATCTCTGTCTTATCTACATAGTATGTAATCTTCGTTTGTTAAATGTTCTGCTTTCCTTGTGTGTGATCTTTTGTTTTGATGTTATTGTTTTTTAGGGTTCCGTACCTCAAAATGAAAAAACGAAACCCTTATAGGATCGCTTCGTTGTCCGTCTGTCTGTCTGTCAAGGCCCTTTTTTCAGGAACGCGCGCAGGTAACAAGTTGAAATTATTAAAAAATACGTAAGGCTACCGGTCCACGCAATAAAAAAATACGGCTATTCATGCGACATATTATACTCGCAAATAAATCAAAACCTACAGGGTACATCCCGATAACCTCGACGAAATTTGACAAGAAGCATGGTCTCACAGCACAATTAGAGGAAAAAGCCCGTAAAACATTATTTTGTAGTTTTATCACATAAAAAATATATTTTTGCTATTACAAACTAACATTTGTAGTAGGAGAATTAGCCGTAACATATATCGATGAATCAAAAATTTCTATACGCTCTTTTACAGCTACGCATAATGTGATCATGAAAAGTCAAACCTGTGTTGAAGCCCACTCCCAAGTTTTTGACTTCTGTGACCCGTGCCATAGGCAACCCGTTAATATGATAGGTATGTGATATGTGACTGTTGTGCGCGAGAAAAAGTGATGACAACATATTATTATGATGGTACGGAACCCTCGGTGCGCGAGTCCGACTCGCTCTTGACCGGTTTTTTAAGCTCTTTATTTGTACTCGCTCTCATCTAATTCACTATTATTATCAGACAATATTTGCCAAGTATTCAAAAAAACAATTAAAAAATAACAAATTAGCAACTTCAACTTAGACACACGTTTCATTCAGTCAAAGATAAGTTAATTATCCAAAAGTTTCATCCAAAATATTGTCAAACTAAAGTAATAACTTTCAAGTAATTATTTCAATGTAATTCCAAAGATATAGCCACTCAAGTGTGCTCGGGGCATAACTAATGCCATCAGAAGTCTTTGCCAATATCTTCGCGTAATCTTACAAGATACGAACGTGACCACCTCTCCCCCTCTCCCCTTTTGAATGGGGGACGGGGCAAACCCTGAGGTGTTATTAAAACCGGGTAGTTGGATGTAAAACGGATTTCTTGTATTATAAAAACATTTTTTTCGTTAGATATGTTTTATTAGTTTCAATGATTTATGTCGTTTAAATGCGCTCTTTGAATTAGTATAAAGCATTTTAAGGAATTTGTGATTGGACTACTTTTTGGAAAAGCATACAGGTCCAAAGTTTATTTATTTATTGGAACGGTGTTCTCTAACGGAGCTTGCGGGAGGAGTAAAATTGAAGAAATTAAATTTATTAAATTATTAATATCTGTCACCTCTGACCTAGACTAGAGTCAAAAGCAAAAAAAATCGTCATGTAACGAAAAAGCGTTACCTCCATGGGTGTGTTTATTTTATAATTAGAAAGAGACAAAGGAGAGAGATAGTTTTCATGGTTTTCGAGGGTGCTGAAGCCGATAGCGAAATCAAAGTAACAACCCAAGATGACGGCTGCAAAAAAAAATTTTTATATTTCCACAGACGCCATCTTGGATTTTCAATTTGACCTTCGTTCCTGCCGGGGGTCTCCCGACCCCACACTTTTTTTTAACTCCCCTAAGACTCCCATTAAATAACCTAATAGGATAGTATGGTCTCTTGAAATTAAATGTATAACAATAGTATAATAATTTCTATAAATATGATTTTATTGCATTATTATTATTGTATTTGCATTTATTTTTTCATGGACGCAATAAAATTGATTGTGCCACACAAATACAACTCCAATTAATAATTTTCTATGATTTCAGAATTAAACTGCCTTAGTTGTAGAAAGTAAAAACAAATCTAATTAGATCAAGATAATAAATGCTATTTCCAAGTTGAATTACTACTCAGATACTTAACAAAAGAACCGCTTGCATTTCATCGCATCTTGGCACCACCTCCAAATATTTGCATCACAAAAAAATTAAGGACGCCTGAAGCACTATCGAAGAATATTAAGGAGTTCTCCTGAAGGATCAGTTCATGAATTTCAAGGGGGTAATCGAAATGCATTAACTGGAGTAGAAGCTGCCTTGGAGAACGTAGAAGGCCCTCAAATGATTTATGCGGAACCTTTTCGAAACGCCCGCACGGATATTTGAATCGTATGAATTTGGGTCTAGAGCAAGAATACACTTGCAGTTGATCGCAATCGCAAAATGTGCCGCGTACAGTCTTGTTTACTAAATTGACTACCAACTGATTTTGTCCATAAAGGTATTCCAATCATAATAATTAAAACTTTTTGACAGTTGAAATTGACGTAGTGTGCCATTTTGATAAACAATAAATTTCGCTGATTGTACATGGCACATGTGGCGATTTTGGTTGTCACCTTAATTAAAAGACCACATACAAAAAATCGAATCTTTTCTCTTTATGATATTATTTTGATAAGAGTGCTTTTCTCGGCACTGTACACTGGTGATGTACGAATACTAATTTTATTCGAGATTGTGTTTTATATGCAACCTGTTACAATGTTAAATCTGTCGCACCGCTCTACGCGAAGGGGTGCGGTGCAGTGTGATAATCGCCTCATTGAAAACATGTTAAGGAGATCACCCCTTAACATGTTTTCAATGTACTCATAATTATGGAAAACATTAAGTAAGAGAGAGAGACACGCGTCACACGGCGTGGGTGCGTGAGAGTTCATTTCGTGTCAAAAGTCTAAGGTAACAAGGCACATTACCACATCTCCTCTTGGTAAATTTGACGTACCAGATTTCGCAGTTATGTTTCGCAGAGGTTTATAAAACGCCCGCCCTTCATCACTTCCTAGTGCTTTCGCTGGGGAGAAGAAGTACCAATATCTTTCAATTTTAAATACTGTCTTACATTTCATTGACAGATGGCCTGAGGTGTTTCCACTTCCTGACATGACAGTAGAGACCGTGACGAAGGCGTTTGTGTTGCAGTTGATTGCTCGGTATGGTTGCCCGAAGAAGGTAATAACGGACCAAGGTAGATAGTTCCAATCACACTTATTCCGAAATTTAGCAAAGACGTATGGGATCAAGTTGGCAAGGACAACAGCATGTCATCCAGCCTGCAACGGCGTGATTGAGCGTTTACATCGCACGTTCAAAGCTGCTTTAATGTCACACGGTACGAAGGATTGGGTTGGTTCTCTTCCCATTATACTTTTAGGATTACGGACAGCGTGCAAAGAGGATTTGCAATGCTCACCAGCGGAATTGGTGTTTGGAGAGCAGTTACGAGTCCCCGGTGAGTTTTTCACCTCAACTAATGACAAGGTAGATTACCCAGATTTTGTCAGTACTTTACGACAAAGATGTCCGAGCTACGCCCATGTCCGGCATCAGACCATTCACAGCAAAGGATGTTTGAGCACAAGGATTTACATACCACTACGCATGTGTTCTTGCGCCAAGATCTGCTGCGGTGCTGGGCGGGAGGCAGCGCCAATAGTTTAGGTATTTGCTTTTACGGTGAAAATAAAGGTATTTCAAAAAAACTAACTATCATAAGACCTGCTTTATAGTTAGTTCAGTTAGTATGCAAAGTTTCATGATCTAATTTGAAGTATTTTTTGAATACCAGCGGTTTATTGTTCGGTTTGGAGGTAACTTTGGAATTTTTTTCTATCGAGAAAATTTTATGTAATCGTATTTTCGTCTAACATAAGACCTTACATTAATCCTCAACTTTAGCATATATTTATTTCAAAATTAATGCTGCAGAAATTTCGACATAACGGAGGATCATGTTAAGCCATTTGAGGTAGTATAGGCTCTTAAAGGCGTACATTAAAAAAAACATGTTCATTGTTAAGATTGAATTTATTTTACTGCGTTGCCGACCGACTGACGATCGTACGACGCGATAGTCGTACGATCGCCGGTTAGACGAAGATTGCAAGTGTGTTCCTACTCTTAAGATGGATTTGAATTCGTTGGCAATTATCGGCCGTGATTAACGCCGTGTTAGCTTAAGCAGAGCTTTGATTTTCAGTGTTTGATTGCATCAATATTATGTTCAAGATTATGGTGATTTTGATTTGTCTTGTCTTGAATCTTAAGTCTGTTTGCCAGTAAATTTACATTATTATTTGAAATATGTTATGATACAAAACTTGTAATGTATTCAAACTAGTTTCTTATAATAACTACATAGAATTAAACTTTCGACAAAAATATTTCTTTTCGGATGTTTTTATGTTTTACTAGCTTGAAAATCTTAAAATCGCAAAAACTGCTGTTTAGTACATTTTGACGAGTTATGCGAGCATAAATAACAACTGATTTTTTTTCGCGATTTCAGCTTGGGTCCCTTAATAAAAGTTTTTCATAATGATGGGTACAACGACCCCTTAAGAGGTTTTGCGCATTTAACGTTACACCTTGATATAGGAGTATGTAGGTACAGACGCCACCACATCAAACTACCCGAAACTGTCAAATTTTCCCAATAAGCTTTGAACCTTCTGCTTTGGCGATAAAGTTGAAAATCGATTGAAGAAATTTGACAGATTGTAGTAGCTTGATGTGCTTGGCGTCTGTACAGTCACCAAAGGAGATAAGTAACAAATGTCGTCGGATATAGTTGAAGTTTAGTAAGAAACCGGTGGATGTTTTCGAATTTAATTAAATTAAATTAATAGAAAATAAACACCTCATTTATCAAATTAAATTTCATTCGAAAACATCCATCGGTTTCTCACTAAACTTTAACTACACCCGACGACCTCGGTTACTTATCTCTTTTGGTGACTGTACATATGTAACAACCCTCAGAATAGAGTTATCGACTAGGGCTTTACTTGAGTCGATACTCCCGAGGTATCCTAAATTAATTAAGTAAGTGTAGGTATACCTATACCTACACTTTAATGGCCTCGTGTTCAGTTAAAGGCATGAAAATAGGGGAAAGCAGGCGTTAAGTTCAACATCACATTCATTTATTTAGCTTACACAAAGTTCTGAAGTATACAAGTAGCATGGTATGAAATTCTCACTAACGGAAGACTTAGATTAAACAGTGGGTCCCAAACAAGGCACACCCTGTATCTTGACCCAAACACTACACAAAGTTAATCAATTAATTATTAATTGTAAATTTATCCACTGTCATAACAGCCTACCATGCATACGTGGTGTCCACGCTGAGATATGGAGTAATTTTCTGGGGGAACTCGACGGATTGGGAGTCTGTTTTCAAAGCCCAAAAAAAGTGCATACGGGCAATGTGTAGACTAAAGACCACTGATAGCTGTGAACCATATTTCAAAAAACTTAAGATTCTTACTTTATCTAGCCTGTTCATTTACGAGATGTCAGTCTTTGTCAAAAGTAATATGCATACATATGAAAAATTCCGAAGTGCTAGATATAGAAATAAAGTTCAGACTGTACCCTGCAAAACTCATTTAATGGACTCCAGTGTATATTGCATGACATCTAAGATTTATAATAAATTGCCATGTCGTAATACAGACATTGACAACTCGCACATATTTAAGCGGAAGCTAAAGGAATTTCTAACTGATAAAGTGTATTACAGTGTGAAGGAATATCTAAAAGGGAATCCTTATGGCCAATAATTAATTAATAATCAGATTTACAATTATAGAAATGACATGTGACAAAACAATTATTATATAAACTAGGACTTTATTTATTTATTCACTATTTACTTTGACATTTATTTAATTACATATTGACTAAATACTCCTTGACATTGAAAATACAATAAAAAGGTTAAAATGATTTTCCAATTTGATAATTTTGTAATATTATTTGTTAAGTATGTATCTTGAAAGTAGATTGTAATTTATGTGTAAATTTTGCATGCCCATGTGACGGCAGAGCATGGAGAACATTATCAAAACATTGTGAAACATCTGTACCCCTACCCATGTTGGCAAAAATAAATGATTTGATTTGAAGATATAAGCATTTATGAATAGATAAATGGTATCCATTCATCATGACGTCATTTTTAACTAATGAAGATAAAAAATATATTATCCAACATAAATAAGAAAAAAAATCCATATCCCAAAATAATAAAATCGCAGAACCAATCCCACAAAACAGGTCAGATACATCCAACGTTCCAAATACAAAATATTTACCAGTTACCCAGTGCTTAAAATACATTCTGCATTTATACTTGAACGCGCAATGTCCACGCCTCCTGTGCATTCTGTACAATAGCCAGAAATTCGCAGAACATTGTAATAAGAGCAAAATTGTGGGAAGGGGAACTGGCATCCAAATACCGCGATACGTCGGTGAACGGTGCGGCGTTCGAAAAATGGGATCGGATGAAAAAAGACGTGGTTTTAAGCTCGGGATACATTGTGGGTGAATTAGCTGTCAGTTGCGTTGTTGGAGTGACTGGTCGGGTTTGGTTTTTACAATCTGTAAAATTTTCAACTTTATGCTGAAGTGTAAGGTTCAAAGTTGATTGGGAAAATTTGACAGTTTCGGGTAGCTTGATGTGCTGGCGTCTGTACATACACTGCTACAAGGGTTTTTTAAAGCTCGAATGACTGATAGGATGCGCTGTTGGTAAATATTTATGCAATTGTTTTGTGTAATGTCAGTTGAAATGCAAAAAAACAAGATGGCGGCATGAGTTCTCAAACTCAAAGCATTTACTTGAATAAAACCATTTGAAGACACTTTTGAATTGTTAAGGACTCGGTCAGCCACAAAGATGAAGGTTGCCCCTATTACAAAACGTAGAAGATTCCTATGGATATTTTACTAACGAGTTGAAGAGTTATTAAAAGTTGTACGTTCATTTGATGTTGGGGCTTATTGAAATTCGCATTGAGAGCAATAATGGTTTGGACATTAATAAAAAATATGACGAAGTCAAAATAGATAACTTACAAACATCACACAAATTATATTCAACTAGCTGTGGCCGCGACTTCGTTCGCGGGCATGTTGACAAACAAATAGGATTTCATGGGTTTTAATTTTTTTGCGCGGAACCCGTATTCTTTTTCTGAACTTAAAGTAGGCAATTTTTTCTTTATAACTACAGCTATCTGCCAGTGAAAGTCCTGTCTAAATCGGTCCAGCCGTGTCGGAAATTAAAGTCGTCGGATAGTCGAAAATGTAAATAAATATTTTTTTTCTTTTACTTTCGTATGAATTTTGTAAAAAGCTGTTATTTTGACATTATTTTATTTCTTTGTCAATTTGGCGACCGTCGATAAACGTCAAAACCGCAATACTCAGACCTATTAGCACCTAGGAAAGTTTCCCCTACACTCTAGTGTGTCCCGCACTTTACTATCGCCTACTCCTACCGCCGGAAACGGATGTGGCTCGCGGCTCGTCCTGAGCTGTGTAATTTCGCGCGCTCGCTTTCCGCATTCTATTTTTGAATGTTAGTATGCGTTCCGTTTTTTTTCCTCATGTATGTTCTGCAGAATTCTTTATACTGACCTAGTGTCGCTTGTTAGTAGAGCTTGTGGTAAGCAGAAATGAGTGAAATATGTTCATTTTCATTTTAAGTTGGTCCGTTTTACGCTTAGTACGAATTAGGAGTTTATTTCAGTTGAAAGATGCAGTTTTTAATAAAGTACCTAAATGAAAGTTACACATTTTGTTTAGGTATCATCACAGTCTTATACATGTTTTCCTTTACGTCATTTTTTTCTAGAATCTGTTTGTGTAGGCCAGTATTTATGCGGCTTAGAAAGTAATACTAGTTAATAAGTAAGTAATACATAGTATATAGTAGTAAATAAAATAAGTAAGTAAGTAATAAGTACTAGTTAATATCTTCTTCGTAAAGTCTTCATAGACCACAAACCAATTATATGGAAACAATATCTAAACGTAATGTAATGAAACAATATCCAAACGTAACGTAATGAAACAATATCCAAACGTAATGAGGGGCCCGTGGTTAAATAATAACAGCCACACGGGTCGATCGATCAGGTTAAGCTACGCTTGCCGCGGTAGGTCTGTGGATGGGTGACCATATCTACATATCGAGACCCTTCCGTGTGGAAAGTGCGTTAAGCTGTTTGGGTCGGCTGTCATTCATCTTTAACAGTCGTTACGGGTTGGCAGAACCCCGAAAGTCTGACAACCAGTCTTACCAAGGAGTATAGTTGTTACCTAGTTACTGGGCTGTGGAGGTCAGATAGGCAGTCGCTCAACGTAAAATACTGGTACAGCTGCATCCGGGTAGACTGGAAGCCGACCCCAAAAATAGTTGGGAAAAAGCTAGGTAGATGAAGAGTCTGTACCACATACCCATAAATGTTTTTATAACCATAATCATCTTTCACACAGTTTATCCATCTTTTTTTGGTCTTCCCCTAATCTGATAGCCATCCACATTCATCATCTGCCTGCCTTTTCCCAACTCTGTTGGGGTCGGCTTCCAGTCTAACCGGATGCAGCTGAATACCAGTATTTTACATGGAGCGACTCCCTATCTGACCTCCACAACCCAGTAACTGGGTAATACGATACCCCTTGGTAAGACTGGTTGCCAGACTTTCGGGCTTCTGACTACCCGTAACGACTGTCAAAGATCCACAAATGACAGCCGGGACCAACGGGTTAACGAGCTTTCCGTGGCACGCAGGGGTCTCGGTATGTAAAGATGGTCACCCATCCACAGACCAACCGCGGCAAGCGTAGCTTAACCTGATCGATCGACCTGTGCGGCTGTTATCATTTAGCCACGGACCCATCGACATTCATCGACCATTAATCGAAAAATTTGAACATAAGTGTTAAGAAGAAAATTAGTTTTCAGTCATCAATATAACCAAGGCTACCGCAATCCACAGTCGCGGTCGCGTTCGTCTTATGTGCTTTTAAATTGGCGGTTTTGGTTTTAGTTACCGGTCTAGGCAAATAGGTTGGTGACCGCAGAAACCTCTCTATTCAGTGACGCATGTACCCACACATGTACATACTCTACCTTCAGTAATATCCGCCACCAACTTGCGGTATACCTCGAGAGTTAGGTGAAGATAGATGTAGTGCGTTTCTCCATAATGGGGGAATACATTAGGTCGATTTTCGCCGAGCGGCTGGTCGCTTACCAAATCGCCACCCATTTACACAGGTCGATAAAAATCGCAGGAGACTAGTTCATTTTGCATCAAAATGTCGACCAGGCGATCGCTTGCGACTAAGCATTTTCACGGTCAATTTTACTCAACCGCCGCATGTGACCTGTCGCTGCCCGACTAAAGTCGAAACCTACTCTACTTTTGAACTTGCGATTTTATTCACCAGCGGCCTAGCCGAATTGCCATATAGACAGTCGAATTTCACCATGAAAATCGTACGGCTATAGTCACCTGTGTAAAGTTCGCATATTAATGGTGCATCCATCTAGATTGCAGTCGATTAATCGATGTTGATCGGTATATTGATCGATGGTCGATCATTTATCTGCTAACCTCTGCCGCCCGCCCGTAATAAGGTAAACTTCTATCAAATATATCGACTTACCAACTCAATTACGTATGTTACTATCAAAGTTTATATTTAGTGCTCATGTAGTTAAGTTATATAGCTAATAATTATGAAGTTAAACTATAATTAGTTTAACTTCATAATTATTACAGCCGATGTATTCTGTAAAAATCACACCGTGAAATCTTCGGTGAAGTGAACTTGAAATGAGCTTCCATTCCACCTGATACTAGGGTTTGTCATTATTGACAGCTCATTTGACTTAAGTTTTCACGGTGAGATGTTTATTTCGTTTTTTATACGTATGGATCATCATCTGCCTAGCCTTTTCCCAACTATGTTGGGGTCGGCTTCCAGTCTAACCGGATGCAGCTTCATATTTTACATGGAGCGACTGCCAATCTGACCTCCACAACCCAGTTACTGGGTAATACGATACCCCTTGGTAAAACTGGCTGTCAGACTTTCGGGCTTCTGACTACCCGTAACGACTGTCAAAGATGACAGTCAAGGCTTAAAGTACTTTCTGAGGCACGAAGGGATCTCGGTACGTAAAGATGGTCACCCATCCACAGATCAACCGCGGCAAGTCATCATAATCAGCCTATAATGTTCCTACTGCTGGGACACAGGCCTCCTCTCAGTGAGAGGGAGTGGGCCGTAATCCACCACGCGGGCCCAGTGCGGGTTGGTGAATGTCACATATCTTCCAATTTTTGGTTCTAGGACATGCCGGTTTCCTCACGATGTTTTCCTTCACCGTTTTGAGAGCAGTGGTGATTAAATAATTTACACAAAGTAAAGTGCCTGTCTGGGTTCGAACCTACGACCTACTACTCATAAGTCGTGTCCGTTACCACTGGGCCACCACTGCTCCCAGGCGTGATTTTATGTTATGTTAATTATAGTTTAATCTCATACTCAGTCAGCTCAAACTTAACAACACATAATATACAAAGATCCTCATTTCAGTCGAAAGACGTCCACTGCTGGACATAGGCCTCCCCCAAGCACCTCCACTTCGACCAGTTCTGTGCTTCTCGTATACAACGAGTTCCTGCGGCCTTCACACGGTCGTCTGTCATGATCGAATCAGAAATGAAGAGATCCGCAGGAGAACCAAGGTAACCGACATAGCCCGAAGGATTGCCAAACTTAAGTGGCAGTGGGAAGGGCACATTGCTCGCAGAACAGATGGCCGATGGGGCCGAAAGGTTCTGGAGTGGCAACCGCGTACCGGAAGTCGTAGCGTTGGAAGGCATATTATACAAACATACAAAACATAAATATATTCATTAAACATAAGTAAGATTCCTTTTTGAATAAAACTGAACTACGAACAAGCTTTTATGATCTAATATAAAATTCCCATTTTCTTAATTACCACAGACTATAAAAGGCGCCAAATGAGGCGTAACTGTCATCATAAAGTCACGTAATATAGCCATATTTAATGTATTTAACGAGGAAATGTTGTAATTATGGTAGATATATAATTATTTTGTTATGTATTTGAGTCGTAATCGGTGAATGAGAAATGAAACGTTGCTTTAAATGATAATTTTAGGTGCTTTGTGATTTATTTTATTAACGGCTGATTTTTCCAACGCCAGATAATTTTATCTGAGGAATAATTTTGAAATTTTGACAGTTCGTCCATACAAAAACTGTCAAACGTTAATTTTATTCACGATGTGCGTTGATATATCAGTCAGTCAAGACTGAATTATATACACAGTAGACTTTGTATAAACTTCTAGATAAAAAAATCAAAAAATAGGAATCATTGTTCTCGAGTTTATAAATGCACTAAGGAACAGAAAAATAAACGTTGCGTTTTTATTATATTACTAGCTGCTGCCCGCGACGTCGTCTGCGTGAAGGCTCTACAGCACCAAAAATACCTAAGATGCCAGTGTCGCTATAACATTATAAAGTAAACAACTTTTAAAATAGCATTAAAATATAAGTTTTTTTTTTGCAAGCGAAGCAAGTGAAGAGGAATCCTGCTGAGTTCAGTCATAAGAGGTGACTGAAGGAAATAGAGAAAATAATGCAGGAATACATTCCAGGACACAAAAGAGTAAAAATACGTTCAAAGGTATCATATATACCTTACAACACTTCCCTATAAACTACGTTGGTAGTTATGCTGCCAGGAGCCAAAATGTGTGATGACGCGGGAGCAAGCGACGACGTACAGTTGCCCGTGTGAGAAGCAACTCGTCCTGACGTCGACACCCACTGCCCTCAGTGTCTGCCCCTGCGACTTATTGATGGTCATCGCGAAGCAAACACTCACGGGGAGCTGTACGCGCTTGAACTGGAACGGGAAGTTATGAGGTATGAGGGGAATGCGTGGTATAAATACTGCCTCGCCGACGCCATAACCCGTAAGAATTTCCGCCTCAATGGTGTGTCTGTGGAGCGAGATGACTTTAAGGCGGGTCCCGTTACACAACTTCGGAGGAGATAGGTTCCGAATAAGCATAACCGGGACACCGCTTCAGCTTGATGGTATGCGCTGGAAGTCCACTTGCTGACAGGGAGTTCAGAAATTCCACGGGATAATGTGTGGCGTCATCTTGCTTGACAACAGTGTTTATCGAGGTGTAGACCACTTCATTCCCCTCAATTTCCGAGAGAATGCATTCGTTAATTGCTGCAGCCTGATAATATTTGGGCGTCAAAATGACCCGCTCACACACCCAAGAATTCTGCTGGTGCGGTATACGACTGAATGTCCCCGTACACACAGCGAATGAGTTCTTCTAAGCTGGAAACCACTCTACCGAGAGACGCTGGAAGCACCACCTGTCTACCTCTCTCTTCTGGTAGAGTGCCTTCGCCAAGACTTAGAAGGACATCGGAGAATTCTTGAGCGCGTGCATTGCCGCCGAGCCGAGCTCTCATATTAATGGTCAAGCGCAGCGTACGAACTCGTGACCACAACGAAGATCGTTTCAACGAAGCATTCACCTCGTCAGCCCTCGATCCTCGATTTCGCCGTCTCCGACTTCGTCTCCAGTAGCACGCCTCAAAGCTCGTAGAAAATCTTCAGACAGATGATGGCGATACTTCTCCTACAAAGCTACCGGGTTCGCGACTCCACAAAACACCAAGATGACGGCAAACAGATGACGCATGCGGCTGGGACTGTCACTGACGCTCGCCTCCGCAAGGGTGTCAGCCCAATTTTGGTCACCGTCGAAAAGGTGACGTGCTACGCAGGCTGCGCGGTAAGCGGGAAACTCCACGCCATCAAATGTCCTCAGAAAGGCGAAAGACTTTGCTTCGGACAGTGTGAAGTAATAACCGCAGAAAATCGCATTCGCCGTTATTCGGATGCACGGTATAATTTAAGTTTATAATTAGGTATACGACATGAAAATATATTAATTACCAAGCAATAATCACACAGATAAATACCGAACAAAAGTATTAACAGTCAATGTTTATTTTGTACTAACAACATGAAATTGATGAAGAAATGATCATCATCAATGAATAAAACTTTTTTGTAATACTTAACACCGCATTTTTTTTAAATTGTCTTCCTCAACTCTGCTCAAGATTTTGAGGGTTTTGTTGGAACTTGAATTTGTCAAAACAAACTATACGATACAACTTTTACGAAGAAAATGCACATTACCATCTATGAATTTTAAGAATAACTAACTACTAACCTCACCAACATGATCAAATTTAAATTATTAATTTCCAAAAAGTGTTGACATGTAACTTGATTTGATTTTTATGAAATCTCATTGATGGCGCTGCTTCAAAATTGTCTTATACTACTAACATCTATTTAAAATAATAATAATATGTACAATTATATGAAAAAAAAAATAAGCAAAATTATCATAGGGCATCAAAAAATTCGTCCGCATCGCTGTCAACAGGAACAGTGCCCAAAAGGCTGGCAGCATTGCCACGTTGTATGGCAATGCTAATTCTTTGGCCAAGAAATAGGCCAGCCCTCTGGTCACGTGAAGAGTCGACTAACCGCTTGGCGATATCTCGAAAAACCAAGTGGGCACTCGGACCCCATGGCCCTAGTGTTTCAACCCCAAACGGCTCGAACATATAACTCCCAATCAGGTTGGAATATTTTCGCCGTTTGAGGTTTTCTGCACCTGCAGCAGCCGCCCCAGCACAGCCCACCGTGCTAGGAAGATGGGATGGCGCAAGGGTGTCGACACATGTTGCATCCCACACCAAAGGTCTGCCTAACTTCCAGGGCATTATGGTCATTCCGTCTGGTCTCTTCCCATCGTCGCGTGCCAGGCCGTTGGGTTCTAAAACAGCTGGCACCCCGGCGGTGACAAGAGCACGGCGGATGATGTCATTAATGCTGGCGTGCCGTGCTATCCGGCCTGCGCTCCTACTACAAGATAGGCCATGGTGCCCGAGGCAGTCGACAGCTTCACCGCACTGACAGCGATGCGGAGCCCCGCAAGGAGCGCCCAAACGCAGACAGGTAGCGAGCCGGAAGGTGGTGTCACCCAGCATAGTGCCTATGTTGGGTGACGGGAGTGCTTGAAGCCAGAGACCCGACTCCCACTCACCCACAGCCAGCAGGCGAGCACGCTCAGCAGAATTGGTGGACGTATTAATAAGATTATTCCGTACCAACCTGCAGAGCGGCTCATCCCACTGTCTCTGGGAAGATGGGTTTACGGGCCGATCTGTATCCGGGCAAGCCGCTTTCCAGGCGTTCACCGCGTCGGTCAAGCACGGCACTTCAGAGTTGACTAGGCAAGGGGCTAAAATTTTCCCGGTCAACTTTTCAGTGCTGTGGACAGAAGACAGGAACGCCGGTAAGCTAATACTGGTAATTTTGCGGACGCCGAGGCCACCAAAACGGATGGGTAGTGTGGCTTGAAGCCACGCTCGGTCGTCCAAGGCCACATTTAGAATGGACGTTAGCGTGCTGCGAATAATTTGGTCAATTTTGTCCAAGAGGTGTGGTTGCTTCCATAAAGTGGAAGAGCGTAGAAAATACATAAAATTTGGGCCAAAACAACAATATCTAATCAGGGTGAATGCCGAATGTAAATTAATTTTGGAGAGTCTGTCCGAAATCTCGTTGAAATTTTGAATTTTTTCGTCGATGAAAGGAGTAAAACTATCTTCGAAAATCGGGGAACCTAGGAGGTGCAGTGAACTTTTGTCTAAAATTTTGATTTGTGGGGCTATTGCATTAAATTTATCTAGAGTCAATTGTCTGTCGGTTATGTCAGAAAGGTAAAGTTCACATTTTGAGGGGTTAAGGTCCAAGCCAATAGATTGAAATTCCTGTTTGAGGAGTTGTAGATCTTTCAAAACAGTGTCTACGTCACCTCCTAGCGTTCCATCGTCTAAGTACCACACGTTAAATTTTGAATTTAGTTTCTGAATAATTGGATGAATAGCCAAACTGAAAATGACTGGCCCGAGAGGGTCACCTTGTTGGCAACCAACTGCAGATTTCAAAACATTGTCCTTGTATAATAATTTGGAAGGGTACCTGTAACATTGCCACATAAAACCATAAATTTCGGGTAGTTCCTTTTTGACTTCAGCCAACAAAGTGTCCCTGTTCACAGAGTTAAAGGCATTTTTAACGTCAACCTTGAGGATGACCTCACCTTTGTTGGACTTTAAAAATGTTGAAAGGGCATGTACGGCAGCCTCACAGCCCCCTTTCGAGCCAAAACCAAGCTGCAAGGGCTGAAATTTAGCTGTAAGCAATTCGCTGTATAGCTTACAGCAAATTTTAGCTGCCGTACGCCTGTAGGTGCACCCAACGGCGATGGGACGAATGCCGCCGTCTCTCTTGCGCAGGGCACATAGATTGGCCCCGTACAAGACATCGACGACGGCCTCGTTCACACCGCCGGTAAGCATGAGGTTAATCATGGCCGCAAGCTCCTTCAAAAGCGACTCACCAGCTTCCCCGGCGCCTGAACTCAACAGATCCTTTAGGTGTTGTGGAGTCAGGCCGTCGAGGCCGCCGGCGGAACCACTTCGGAAGGAGCTCACGGCTGCAAACAACTGGGGGGCCGAAACGTTGAGGAAGGTTGAATTTAGGTCGGGAGGGTCGGGGGGGTCGGGAAAGGTGAGACCATCCGCAGGCGCTGGATGTTTACTCTCTAGAGCTGTTAGTGTTTCTGGAGAGTAAGGCGCCACCACATCGCTGCTGAAAAGTATCCTGGCCGCACCCCTGATGTCACCTTCACTTAATTTGGATTCGACATGTGAACATAATCCTTTTTGACTTAAGTTATGGAATGCAGGTAATTTTGGATCTAAAATTAGGGCCGAATTGTTACAATTTTCTTTAATTTGGTTAGTTAATGTTTTTTTAGTTGCCAAATTTTTTTGAACATGCAGAATCCTATAAGGGAAGGTAAGTAATTGCTCCCAGGCACTTTGTGAGTTCTCCTGGGTCGCAAGACGGATACATTGCGCCAAACTCGCTGCAACAGATCGTCTCGCGCCCCGGGGAACTCTCTTTAATACAGGGGTAGAATTTTTTAATTTTGCTAATTTTTTCCATAAACTTTGTTCTAGAGGTGTTGATGTTGGGGATGTGGCTGGGGGGCACAATGGTACACTATGCGATTTGTGGATCTTGCCATAGTGTATCCTCAGCCCCCGTTCGCCTTTAAAAAAGCGTGCCTGTGAGCAATGTGGACATCTCACCAGCTGAACATCAAGCGATGTGGTAGGCTGACTAGCACAGTTTCCGGCGTCGCTACAGCCGGCATTGAACATATATATATATAAAAACACTTAAACTTACAGTAAAACTTACCTAAAGAATATAAAAATAAACTATTTAAACACGCACTCAAAAAAAATAATAATTACAAAATGACACAATAGGATAAATTATTGTCAACTGGTTTTGACACAGACACAGAGTACTTAGATAAGACTAGGAGCAGCATCATATTGTAGTCTTTGACACAGAGTACTTTTTGATAGACTGGTTTTGACGACTGCGGCGCAGTCGCGCTCGGGGCCTGGGGCTCTGCGCATGCAGGGCGCAGCCTTCGCACCCGTTGCCTTGGCTGCAGGCGTCGCGTCGGGAACTCGGGATGAGTGATAACACAGAGTACTTTTTGATAGGTGATAATATTTGCCGGCGGAATACAGTATATTTCTGAGTAAATCGTTTTGATATTATAATAATATGATACACGATTTTTGGATTCTGAGGAAATGATTTTCGCTTTGAAATAAAGCTCAGATTCATTTTTTCACTACTAACATTCATTAAACTATGTTTCTCTGCCCAAGTTACTTAAATGGCGTAAAAGTTTTTATAGTGTAAAGCTAGATTCTATAATAGCATGACTTACTCAAAAACAACATTTAAATATGCGTCGTTAGATTACACGCTGTCACAGAATGCGTAAGAAAAATAAAGATTCACAGCTCCTCCTCGTAGGTGATAGCGTGATAATATGTAGCCTATATGTTGACCCGACCTCTTAGTAATATTCATGCAAAATTTGAAGTAAATCCATGCAGTACTTTTTGAGTTTAGCCCGGACATATATACAGACAAACAGACAAAAATTCTAAAAACTATATTTTTGGGTTCGATATCGATTGTAGATCACGCCCCAAGTATTTTTTTTATATATTCTATGTACAGTTTTGCCTTTCCTACGATTTTATTATATACGATTTTATTATATATGTTTATATTATTTATTTAAACATTATCATTATTTATTTTTTTAAATAACACAGACATAAGGATCAGAATTATTTCGTCATAAAGGCAAGCCCGTACGACGTGATTAAACACATAATAATGTTTTAAAGATCACAATATGATTTCGTTAGTACTATATCGCGCCAATAGATGTCGTTACATGTTTCCACTTATTGCAATAAAAATTGTTATAGAATGCTTTAAATTGATTATATCTTTTGATAGACTGAAGCGATTGCGATGAAACAAAAACTAATCACTGCTCCGAGTTCTACACTATATTTGAGTATAAATATGAACCATATTGGTTTGGTACTTTTTACGTTGAGCCTGTTCAAAATCTGTCACATCCAAACAGACAAACAGACAAAAATTCCAAAAATTGAAGAAATGGCATCTGTTGGTTATCCTATAACAGCCCAACTATTTTTTTAATTTTTATTTTCAATGTACAGAAACGCCTCGTCTACAGATTTATTATATGTATAGAAGAAGATATAGATAGAAGATAAGCAAGAATGAAAGGATAAGAACTCGTCAAAATCGGTAAACAACTTTCAATCGAAAGTTATAGAGAACTTATAAGAAAAGGGTCGTTGAATTGGAACATTTTGCGAAAAAAAAACTTATTTGACAATGAGTGACGTTAATCTTGATGAAATAAGTTTTATTCTGGTCGCTTCGTTTCCGCCACGAATTAACCAGTTTTGTACCGAAATAAATAAAGCATTGCTTTAACCGACACATTTATAGGCGAAAATGGTGGTTGTATATGATACGAGTACACAGAATTGCATAAACGTTTGGTCATCAAGCCTTGTTATGAATAGACATTATATTTAACTACTGCAGTCTACAAGGACATAAATATATATTGGTTAGGTTTCTAGGCATATATGCAACGGCATATTTTGAATTTGATACTAACTACACTTTAGGGTTAGATTGACAGGCGACAGATCGCTTGATCGACTTTGAATATAAGCAGTCGATGTCGATCTATCGTTATAATCCATGCACCACATTGGCTCGACCTCAACGGTCGATGTCATCGGTCGACTTCGATCAAGCCGTATGTGCGGCCGACGAGAGAATGTCTTCTAGATATCTGTTAGTTTCATACAAACGAATACGTGTTTCGCGAATTTGATCTTTATTAGCTACTAGAATTATTGTCGCACTGACAGGTGTCAAAAACAAATTTTCTTTACGGCCGGACAGTAGTTGCACCTTTAACTAGGTATTGTGAGAGTTTTACGAGCTCTCAGTACCAGGACGAGTGAATAAAACCACAGTTTGTCATATTACTTCAATAATTATTATTCTTAGAAGACGGTTCTACATTTATATCCTTCTCATTTAGCTTTTCAGCCAAATCTCATTCCTACTATTGTTTTTTCTATTATTTTTATAAATAAACTAGCTTCTGCCCGCGACTTCGTCCGCGTAAAATTTCACCCTCTCCCCATTTACCCCCTTAGGGGTTGAATTTCGAAAAATCCTTCCTTATTCCTTGTCTATATTATATAGGGAACCTCTGTGCAAAATTTCAGCTTTCTAGGTCCAAGGGTTTGGGCTGGGCGTTGATGAGTCAGTCAATCAGTCAGTCAGGACTTTTTATTTATAAAAGATAGATGTTTCTCTCCTCCTTCCTTCAAAATGATTCAGATTGAGATCGATAGTATGTTACACAATTAGGGTCCTGTTCTGCCTTGAGTTCTACTTGTATCTGTCCAGTAATATTGCTAACTTCATGTATGGTAGCCGGTGTGGTTTTGCATATAAGATTTATGTCGAAAAATACAGGAATAAAGTAAATACATTTATTTGGCACAGGCTCATAACACAAAATGTTACTCCAGGAAAAAGAGTGAAAGAAAACAAATAAATAGTGTAAAGTGCGTTGGGAGAAATTAGCAGGAAAGTGTGCCTAGCGGCTGCGCCAAAGAGGCCCAATATAACAATATAGGTGCCTAAGTGGTCAAAGTTTTATCCATAAACAAAACCTCACTGATCCTATCCACACGACATAAACTTCATATCTAGCCAGGCAAAAAACTAGGTCGAATGTAACACCCCATCCCCATTTGCATTCTAAATGGCACCGGTGTGTTTTTGTTTGGACAGCGGCAGCTGGCAGTCGTTCATGACAGCCGGCCATGTTACACGGTGCGCGCTCGAATTGAGTTTGAGGATCGAATCTGACTGTCAGTTTGGACTGATACTGTTTAAGTGAGATTGAGTAATGGGGTATTGTGAGATTGAGTAATAGGGTATTGGAATTTATTTTTTGTTTAGTATAGCAATATGGTTTTATATTCGTCGGTTTCTGCGAAAATAGACTGACATTTTGTTACCTTGAGAATTTTTCTGTCTATTTTCTTTGTGCAAAGCAGTCGTTACGGGTAGCCAGAAACCTGTAAGTCTGACAAGCGGCATCATGTTAAGTCAAAGTCAAATCAAGTAGGCCATTAAAAGGCAATTTTGAACGTAAACATGAAGAAAATGGAATTGATTCGAGCTGCCCCTTCCAGAAGGTAGTTTTTTATGGAGAAGAATGATCTAAGGGGTATCGTGCTATCGGGTAACTGGGTTGTCGAGGTCGAATACTCAGTAGCTCCACGTAAACTACTGGTGTTCAACTGCAGCCGGTTAGACTGGAAGCCGACCACAACATAGTTAAGAAAAGGCTAGGCAAATGATGACACTGATATTAATTCGTCCGAGCAAAGGTAGGATTGCTATCTAGTAAGGAATAGTTATACATTACTAAGACTTAATTTAAAAAAAAAACAGTGGCACTCCGGGAGTGCCGACAGAAGTGAAAACAAAACACAACCAGAATACTTTGCCATCACTCACTGACAGCTTTAATAAAAAAAAAACACTCCATAATTAGTATGCCTTTAACCTTTACGATACAATTACAATCAAAACCAGTGCCTTGGACAAAGAGCTTTTGCCGCACATTACCACAGTGTATCAACAGTTGAACGGCTGAACTAAACCAAACACAGAGAGCACACCCGCATTCAATACGTAATGACTAGTGTGTAGGCTGTGGCGCCATTGTCATCTGATGTCCTTTCAAGGTAAATAACGAAATATAAAGAACTAATTTGCTTATCCGTTTATCTTAGATATATTTATTGCTTCCACATGTGAACTTGGTGGTAGATTTTACAGAATAGTCGGGCACAGCAAAAGTAGGAGAGAGGAAGAGGGCTTTTATTTGATTACTTTATTGTTATTATAATAAATATTGTAGGTACCTACCTAATTATTTTATAAAAACATGTAAGTAATTTAAAATTTGTCATTTAAATAATTATACATTGATATTATAATAGCATTTATTTAATAGAAATTGTTTTAATTTATTTATGAATGTATTAAATTTTTGTTCTTCTTTAATTATTTCTGGTAATTTATTATATATTTTAATTGACATGCCCAGTGTATTTTTTTGCGTGCTTTTTCTTGGCAAGAAATATAATTAATGCAAATCAAATGAGCAGCTGCCTATAAAAAAGATGCATGAAAGAAAAAAAGAAAAGAAAGAAAAATGGCGTCACATGGACACTCAAAAAATATGAATTTTCAAATTAGAACTACAGCGCGGCTATGAGATCATTTAATGAAATTTGCTAAATGTCTATTAAAGTAATTAAATAAACAATTATACAAAAAAATGCAATTTTCCGTCTTGTAGGATACTTGGTTACATAAAAATGTGACAACCTCATCGCCACACTGTTAAACAACTTTTTTTACACAAAAAAAAATGTATAATTCGATAAGTTAAACAAATAAAGCTAACAAAACAATTCACATCTCAAAAAGAACATCCCATCTCAAAAATAATTCCTAACAAAGTTACTTCCAAGTGATATCATCGGACATTACAAAGTTTTTCCCGCACGAGGGCACAATCTAAAGTGCCAGTAAACAGCATGTCTCATCAAGTGCACTTAACTCTGCAAACGTTGACGTTGATGGAGACAACACCGTGTCACTATGTGCAGGGAGGGATTAAGGGTGTTTAAAAAGAAGTTTGGCGCGAATTTTAAAGGCTTAAAGGTCGTTAGAAACAAATGACAATCCAAAATTTGGTTTTCAAATCTCAAGTCAATTTTTATTACGGTTACGGTTCGTTGTTGATAGACTTGAATATTTGTCCAATTAGTTTTTATGAGAGTGGTCCAATGAACTATTAATCGATAAAAAACATGTATTTACCTATCTATATATCGTACATATTATTATTATAAATTGAAGTCGCTTTTCGTGTCTGTATAAAATGATCGCGTTGTTCTCATAAACTACGCAACGGATTTTGATGCAGTTTCCACTATAATTTAACCTTTTGAACGCCAGAGCATAAACGCACGCGCGTGTTCTCCACGCCAAGCCACAATTTTAAATATTTAAGGTATACAAATAAAAACACACAAAAGTAATGATTTAATTGTTTATTTCGTGATAAAGTGCACCGCATTTTTTGTCACATATTTGTGTCGCTCGTAATAGGATAGGCGACACACGACTGGCGTACAGTTCAAAGGGTTGAAGATTTTATTCCGGAATAAAATCTTACTAAAACTAAAACTGGCATAATATAATTACTAATTTTCGATGTTTTGTCAAGTTGTAAAACCCGTGCAAAACAGGCAGGTTGCAATTTTTAATAAATGATATTAAAACACTACCGTCAATGAAAATTGTCAAAAGTTACATTATTTATTTATTTATTGAGGATCTCCATTACAGGACACACATAATATACAATATAAAAAAAATGGTTGTTGCACATATAACTAGGTGTAAACACTATAAAAATAGAGAAAATAAAATTAATAATTATGTTATGCATTTTCCGTAGAACATGGCTAAATATTCGAAACCAGTCTACCCCATTATCTAACGGCTACTATCACACCATTTAAACTCAACGACTCAAAAATAACACGCCAACAACGAATCCAATATGAAAGCTAAACAGACAGTCTTGAAACGGACTTTACTTTCGATCCTTTTGAAAACGTAAATACAACACCACTTGCACGGAAACTTTTGACAGTCCTAACAAATCTAACTTGAAACTTAGTTGACGTGTACATTGTTCCTAAGTTGAGCTGGAGTACGGGCCTGTATTTAATCAAACGTCTTTCGGTTGATAAGCCTCAACGCGTATTTTGAGGTCCTTAGGATTTCATATGTAGGCAGGTACGCTTTGTATACGTTGCATTGATTTTATCTTATGTCAGGTTGAGATTTGTGTGTAAAGGGTGAAATTGAGCATGGAATGAAAGTGAGAAAAAATAATTTTACTGACGGGGAAATCATGATTATGCATAGAGAGGTATCCTTTTAACCTTTTGACCACCACAGTCATCAATCGTTGAACCGCCGAATTTCAAAACGGCCCTGTTTTTGATAACGGCTAGTCGTAATGTAATATGGCGGATTATACAATCCGAATGCGACATATTGATGACAAACCAAAATGTGCCCACCACGCCATGGTTCGACTATATGACAGACTTTGACGCCGAGGGGACGTTTTTAGGGTTCCGTACCCAAATGGTAAAAACGGAACCCCGTCCGTCCGTCCGTCCGTCTGTCTGTCACCAGGCTGTATCTCAAGAACCGCGGTAGCTAGACAGTTGAAATTTTCACAGATGATGTATTACTGTTGCCGCTATAACAACAAATACTAAAAACAAAATAAAATAAATATTTAAGGGGGGCTCCAATACAACAAACGTGTTTTTTTCGGCGTTTTTGCCTTGTGGTACGGAACCCTTCGTGTGTGAGTCCGACTCGCACTTGGCCAGTTTTTGACGTGTGGCGGTCTAAAGATTAAAGAGTATTGCTACCTTTGAGTATTCAATTGAAAATACTTAATAAACTCTACTTAAAATGGTTTTGGAAGTAAAAATTCAGTAACATTCATTCACACGAGCCTAACATGGCAAAATCAGCCACATATTCCCACTGCTGGGATACCGGCCTCCTCTCTGGGAGAGGGAGGGAATTTTTGATTCTGCCGACATGCCGGTTTTCTCACGATGTTTTCCTTCACCGTTTTAATAGCAGTGGTAGGTAATGATGACATTATTTACACAAAATAAGCGCCTGTGGGGGCTTTGCGTTACCACTGAGCCACCCACGCTCGCTTTGGACTACCTACCATTTAAGTATTTTTTTAACCTGATTCTTAATTTCTAAGATTAGAAACATCTTAGCAGTTCAACTGGCATAAAGGGGATTACTTTCAATAAAAGTCTACTTTATTTTTAATCAAAATCGATAGTCAAAATCGGTCTTTCTTTGAGGTATTTAATTACATCATCATCTACCTAGCCTTTTCCTAACTATTATATATGTTTAGAGCAGTGGTGGCCAAGTGGTAACGGCCGCGACTTACGAGTTGTAGGTCATAGGTTCGAACCCAGACAGGCGCTTTACTTTGTGTAAATTATTTCATCACCACTGCTCTCAAAACGGTGAAGGAAAACATCGTGAGGAAACCGGCATGTCCTAGAACCAAAAATTCGAAGACATGTGACATCTGCCAACCCGCACTGGGCCCGCGTGGTGGATAACGGCCCACTCCCTCTCACTGAGAGGAGGGCAGTGTCCCAGCAGTGGGAACATTATAGGCTGATTATGGTATATATGTTTACATGTTTACTTACTCTATGCTAACTATGTTGGGGTCGGCTACCAGTGTAACAGGATGCAGGTGAATACCAGTATTTTTTTCATGGAGCGACTGCCTACCTGACCTCCACGACCCAGTTACTGGTTCCCTTGGTAAGACTGGTTGTCAGATTTTCGGGTTTCTGACTACCCATAACGACTGTCAAAGATCCACAAATTACAGCCGGGACCAACCGCTTTATGTGCTTTCCGAAACACGGAGGGGTCTCGGTATGTAAAGATGGTCACCCATTCACAGACCAACCGCGACACGCGAAGCTTAACCTGATCGATTGAGTTGTGCGGCTGTTATAATTTAGCCACGGACCCTTCTGGTATTCAAACATATAACAAACATTAAAAATAATGAGGTATTCCATTCAGAGCACGGATGTATCTACTAAAACATCAAATTACTGATCTACTCCTAAAAATCTCGCCTTTAAAATTCCACAAAGATGGCTGGCTAATTTCGCGTTGTATAAATATAAAGTTGACGGCGGGGGCAAACATTTCGGCTAAGTCTACATGGACCGAGTGCCAAGTCAGCTAGCTGAAACTGACCCCGCGCTGAAGTTCGCTGGTTAATTAAAAACCTATCTTGACGTTAAAAATCACAAACGCTTTTTGGTGAGGCCCTAACGTTAGCGGTTGATTTAATAATAACTGTATTTTTTTCAGCCAGTTATACAAGCAGGTTTGTTGACGGTCTGCATCAGCATCTACAGCGCCACAGGCGAACTACGTATAAGACTGACGTCACGCAAAATCCTGCATCGCGCAAGCAGAGTTTACCGCGCAACTAGCATATATACAACGTCCTGACATCAATGGACACGGCATCCCGGTCGGATGATCCTCCTTTTTCTATGGAGGATGAGTGAACTTTACACCCTGTTCCACATAATCTTGGTTAAAACTTACTGTACAGTAGGCTAAACGCCAGTGGTAACAAAATCTGTATAAGCTGACCTCGTCGAAAGTCCGTACTACGCCAGGCCAACTCAAAGGTCAAAGTGTTACCATTGAGCTGCGGTCGACTGCACAAGCAATCGTCATTTTTTGTGGGAGAAAACTGTACAGTCATCCCGACTCTCAAAACTCGGTTATGAATGACTTGTTTGTTTGCGCAGGTTTATAACTTAACCTTTTTGCATATCCTTGTAGTGTGTGTGTCGGCGTAATAAACGACTAGCTCCTGTCTGTGCAAGTCAATCATCTCCATTTACACTCAGCAATAGTGTACATACCTTTTTGCAGTGAAATAATTTACGTAAACGGATCAAAACATCCAGAAACTACCTCTTGAAAACCAAAATTTTCACAAACTTTAGAAAAGTACCTAGTTACATTTCAAAGTACCAAGAGAAAGAACAACATTTTATTTGGGACAAGCACGGGAAATACGAACAACGAAAAGAACATTAAATCTAACAAAACCATAAAAACAATATTTAAAAAAAAGAGAATTAAACTTTGCACGCCATCGTGTGCACTAATATTATAACAACTAAAACCGTACCGTATCGCGTGCGACGACGTGTGGACACACCACTACGACAAGGTCGAGTCTACGACCCGGTCGAGAAGCAACCACTAGTAATTCATGTACTCTCGCGCATAAATGTACGCGAAACCAACCCAATACAATAGTTGATTTCAAGAGGAGTTTTCATATTACGCTACCCTTCAAAAACTTTTAAGTTTATCTAAAAAACAAAAAAAATAAGATCAGTGTGAGGTCAAAAAGGCTAGCATCTCAGTATGAGGCTGCGATATTTGAAATAAGGATCGTTTGTCTATCACCCCATTGTTGCCTTATTCTGCTAGAAACATTTAACACCGTGTAAATAATGTTGAACCGTTCCGTGTGGACGAATAACTTATCGCATCTCATAAGCCCAGCTTGGTCTTTATCTATTCAGATAGGATTAGATACTATAATTTTGATTTGATTTGGATGAGCAGTGGTCGCAACTTACGAATGTAGGTTACGACCTACATTCGTAAGTCGCGGCGGTTCGAACCCAGACAGGCGCTTTACTTTGTGTACATTATTTTCTCAGTACTGCTCTCAAAACGGTGAAGGAAAACATCGTGAGGAAGCCGGCGTGTCCTAGAACCAAAAATTCATACCAACCTGTAATGGGCCCGCGTGGTGGGGTACGGGCATACGGCCCACTCCCTCTCACAGAGAGGAGGCCTGTGTTCCAGCAGTGGGAACACTATAGGTTGATTATGCTAAACAGCTTTGGACCTAAATAAGCTTACTCATAATTGGAAGAAAAATGGTTAGTGGAATTTCTGCTATAGAGCTTTCTTACATGATGTCGATACAAAAGTGACGGTACAACCGGTTTCGCCTTTTATCAGTCACTCCTATCCCTTTAAGTCACGTCAAACGGTTAATCAAATGTAAATACAGTCATGGAAATTAACCCCTTTATTCATAAACGTTGCTTAAAGTTAAGTATTGTTTAGCGACTGTTTACCATACATTTTTGAATTTTGAACGTTTTTTAACTTTAATAATCGTTTAACGTTCTGCCCATGCAAAGCTGGTGGATACGTCTTTGAATGAAACGTGGCGATCATCACTGGCTGCTTAAAATGGATCCCGGTACAAATGCTGTATCCACAAGCAGGAATAGCGCCACCAGTGGTTCGCAGAGCGGTGGCAAGCTCCAGCGAAAGAGCCAAAATGGTCTCCGACACACGACACCCTTTGCACGACAACATCCTTGTGCCACAAAGGCTGAAAAGCCAAAACAGTTTTTTAAAGTGTGTCGTCTCACTCACTGGCGAACCATCACAAGAAAGACTGAAGCTGTGGCGCGACAGTGTTTCCTTACCCAAACCGTTCGTCCCACCCGCTGAAGACCTTCCACCTGGACTTGAGTTACCTTGGGTAACCTGGAAGTCTTTAGACAGACTCCGGACCCAGGTTCGCCGAAGCAAGGAAAACCTGTACAGGTGGAGATTCATAGACGACTCCGCCTTGGAGTGTAAATGTGGTGCTGTTCCGCAAACGATGGGACACTTAATATCGTGTCCTGCGTGTCCTGTCAGCTGCACGTTACAGGAACTGGTGGACGCTGGTGATGGCGCTAAACAAGTAGCCGAATTCTGGGCCGAGTACATTTAGATTGCTATCGACACGCTAAGAAGAAGGTCGAATTGACACGTAAAGCCCTGTTATAGTTTTTCCATACAACTGTCAAATAATGACGGTTTTTGTGAATTGAACATACAATTTAGGTTGGTAGTAGCTAAACAATTAATTTCGTTTCCAAAAGAGGCACCCAACCGCGACGGTTAGTCGGTTACGCATAATTTACCAGATTACTCACGAAAAACAATTAAATTAAAAATTTCGTAATTATGATCACCGAATCACCAGACGAGGGAATAAAAAAGAGCTATGATAATAAAAAAGTACACTCTATTACTCTGATCATTAAGCCAAGTTTTTATACCCTGAAGCCCTCTGTTATAGTGTATTTAAAAAGTTGCCGTCATTACATTCAACGTCCAAATTATCTTGCCAACTTTAAATTGAGGAAATTCGTATGTTTTTTCTCTCTCTTTTTTTGTTATTTTGTTTGGTTTATTTTTATAAGAAGATGACAAGTTGGACTGAAAGTCGAAGGACTTTCAGTCCCTGGTGCAAAAACAACATATTTACTTCTGTTCCGTAAACAAAGATTTTAATATAATATTATTTATAACGTTACTGTGCTAGCTTCAAAGAGTTGATGAAAGTGGTGACTTTTCAATGATTTATGTAATGTAAAAGTAAAATATAAAATCAAAATATTTATTTCACATAAACCTACATGGGCACTTATGAAACGTCAGAAGCTAGGTGCACGGTCCCAATTGATCGTTTCCTATGGAGAACAGCCGGCAAGAAACTCCTTCAAACTTTTTTTTTTTAATCGTTGCGTCACACTAGGTATTTCTCCTGTATTGTGGGTATGTTTACAAACATTTAAACTCACATACACAAACAGCCAGACCCAGAACAACAACTTGTATGTCATACAAATATTTGTTCCACGCGGGAATCGAACCCGCGACACGCAGCGCAGCAGTCAATCGCTTAACCACTGTGCCAATCGTACCGTCGAACTCGCTCGTGCATTTAAGTACGGTGCTCAAATACACGATCGGCATGTAGTCACGCGTCTCTGGGTGCTGTTGCCTCTGACGTCGGCGCGTGTCGCTCGTGCGTATGCACATTTCGTACGCTCGACGCACTAACGCATCATCGGTTGAGTGTCATTTGTAAGGTCGAATATTTTATTGTCTGTTGGAGTTATGGGACCGACGATACATTACGCAACTTCTATAAGTTGTGCAACAACCCTAAGTCTTGATTTTAAGTCCTTGGGCAGTTATAAGTACCTACTTAGCTGAAAATTGTCTGAGTGGCCAGAATTATTTTTGGAACACTTTGTCTTTAACGGAGTATGCGGTAGGAGTAAACCGGTAGAAATCGTCAGGTAACGAAAAAGCGTTATGCGACTTTCATAGTTTTGGGATAGTTTGTCTTAAGATAGTTTTCATGGTTTTCGAAAGTGCTAAAGGTTAAAGCCGATATTTTCATTTTAACCAAAATGAAAATCCAAGATGGTGGTGTCAATTCATTATTTGGGGGGCATCCATTAATTAGGTACGTGAGGCGTTTAGGGGGAGGGGGGTCAAGCCGATTCTCACCCAATGAAGCATAGATTAACGTATTTACACTAAAAATACACATTGTGAACAATCTCACGTGAGATTAGAGGGAGAGGGGAGAAGGTCAAGCCAAATCTCATGATATCTCATTAGGGACATCACGTAATTAATGGACGCCCTCTTATATACGTGTCTGTATAAGTTCGTTCCTGCCGGTCGATTCCGTAAAAATCTCACCGTGAAAACTTAGGTGAAGCGAGTTTACTCCTTTTGTTCCGTTTACGTTCATTTGTTAAAATTTATTAGTCGTAATTAAAACGCTAATTTCCGAGCCCCACCGTTACATTCTGATCACGTAAGAGAGTTGAAAGTTGGCGGGTTTGGCCGACTTTTATTAAGCACATTGTTGCGATAGTTCAAGTTTAGAAAAGTAATAGGAAGCGTTGCTTTACTTATTTGATCCTTATCTTTCAGCTTCACTTTAGGGGTGAGGATCTTTTTTATTTCTTCTAATTTGTAACTTGAGAAAGGCCGTGACGTGGTATACATTTTGGCCAGTCTGCAAATTTGTAACTAAGTTAACTGTTCAGATGTCAAAGTCGAAGTTGAAGTATTTATTTCAAACTAGCGGCACGCCCCAGCTACCCACGGGTGCAATTTTTTGTTCAAAATTTTTCTTTCATACAAACCTTGTCCTAGCTATTATATTATTATTATTATTTTTTTTTTTGTGTATTCGGTATTCCGAATACACAAAAAAAATATCCAATTTGGTGCAGTCATTCGGAAGTTATGCGCATAAAGATATTTCGGCGACTTTGTTTTATATTAGGTAAGGATAACCACATAGACAATTTTGAACGTCAAATTTTTTTAATAAATTCTATTTTATTATAAATTTTTAATTGATTCTAGTCGCCCCTAAAAGAAAAAGGTAGTTTTTGTGTAGAGAAGAATGCGCAAGAAAATCTACTGTTTCTCTTTTAAAATGCTTTACGAGATTTTGTATACATTAATTAAATAATTGTATTTAAAGACGAAGCACCTAGAATAAAATTACTATGCCACAATAGGTTAATACACTCGAAAAACATAACCCTCCTTCTGGCAGAGTGGGGTAATAAGGCACGACTGTACTAAATTACTAATTTACAGAATGCGTCATTGCTACGCCGTAGCACATGCTATGGTGCTACGGCTACTTAGCTACGCTGCACTGTCGTAGAAGGCGCTACGCACGTATTATGCCAGTCGCACTTAGCACTTTCCTCCGAGTTTATTATGCGCACAGCCAAAATTTGGAATTCTCTGCCGGCGTCTGTGTTCCCTTCCACATTTAACCATTTCCACATTTTTTAATTTTTTTTAATTTAAGTCGGGTACGCTCGTCTTCTGGGCATGCTCGTTCCATCATAGACCTCATCCATCGCTTTCCATCAGGCGTGATCGAGGTCAAGACCTCAATCACGCCTGATGGAAAGCAAAGCAAAAAAAATATATATATACAGGGTGTCCCTGGAAGTATGGATGAAATCGAATAGAGGCGTGGGCGAAGTCATTTCCAAACTTTTTAACCCTGAGAATGTCGGTGAATTTTTTACGATTCAAAAGTTATACCAATTTTTGTTTTTTTCAATCACTTCGCATACCAGACCTAGTGTTCAAAGAAAAAAATCTTGAAAAAAAACTATCAGGGCTATCAATTTATTTTTTAAAAGCCAATTGAGTCTATTTTTTTAATCGACAATAAAACGCAATATCTTCGTAGATCCGCGCGCGAGCTCCGAGGAATCGGTGGCTGAAGAAAGAAGATTTTTTTTATTAATTATTTTTTTTTAAATCATCAATTCTATTAAAAAATTTGCTTACGTAATATTTGAACGACCCCTTAGGTATAACAAGAAAGATTTATTTTTCGCCTTCCATTTGTATAGTTTAATAATTTATGTAATTTAATATATAATATATTTTAATTTAAGTTACAATAATCAGCGGTCGGTGATAATATCCTTACGAATAATTATATTAAGGACTGGTTTTTCTATCGTCAGATAACTTTTAATCGTGGAGCAAAATTGACGTTTGACAGTTTTTTTATGAAATAACTGTCACAATTTCAAAATTATTCCTCGTATAAAGTTATCAGATGATTGAAAAATCTGCCCTTAGTATGACTTCACATTCCCATTAACTTAAAATGCCAATAGAATCTAATAGCCTCCCCGACCGTTTTCGATCACGGTGGCCAATCTCAATGGAGATTAGCCAGGTACGCAGGAGATATTTTAGTGCACATGTGTGTGCGCAAATACAGGTGCATTCTCTGTTCCTTTACTCTCATAGTCCGATGAGACGGCAATCCGACACGACCGGGGAGAGTTCAGGCGCAGGACCAACGGCTTTACGTGCTTTCCGAGGCATGGGGGGTATTAAATCGCCAACTTCCAAACTCCGGACTGTTACTAAGAAATTCCTAATGGAAAACCCAATAACACTTTGTCCGACCCGGGAATCGAACCCAGGACCCCACGCTCAGCAGTCGCGCTTGCAACCACGAGACCAACGGGGCAGTCAATAGAATATACAGTCTCGTGAGCGAACCTGGGGGATTTCGTAATATTCGATACAATGTCAATACATCCTCTTCGTTAATCTGGTAGACACCCTCAACATTGCCATATCACAGAATCGAAATAACCAAAATTTGCTCAATTCCGCCGATCCACGTAATCTTTCAACCTAATTCAA
This sequence comes from Oligia latruncula, assembly GCA_948474745.1. Classification (NCBI taxonomy): domain Eukaryota; kingdom Metazoa; phylum Arthropoda; class Insecta; order Lepidoptera; family Noctuidae; genus Oligia; species Oligia latruncula. The sequence goes on from OX419692.1 coordinate 18,665,991, forward strand.
CCGAATCGTCTCACTCGGGTAATCGATTTGGAATTTTCAATCAGTCCGATAAAATCGATTCGGTGTGAGATCGAATGTCAATTGGGTACACACGATGACACGTTAGGCTGTACTGTTCCAGTCTAACATGACCTCTCGTTGTATGGAGCATATTAACATCATCTGCCTGCCTTTTCCCAACTATGTTGGGGTCGGCTTCCAGTCTAACTGGATGCAGCTGAATACCAGTATTTTACATGAAGCGACTGCCTATCTAACCTCCACAACCCAGTTACTGGGTAATAATAAGGAGGGAGGAAGTTACGGAGGGGCATAATGTAACGGGTGTAAAAAGACGCTTGACGAAGCCGAGAGTCATTTGTACTCCTTTCATTTTTATTTTTTTTTAAACATTGCCCCACACTAGGAATTTCTCCTGTACTGTGGGTGCGTTTACAACATTGAAATTCACATACACAAACAGCCTTATAACTGGGCCATACCTGGTAATCTTCTGGATACGGAGATATTGAAGGTCAAAGTTTATACTTTTTTTTTCCTTCACGAAATCCTGTTTTAAATATTACAATTTAACATTAAATCCCCCCTACATGTCTTGTACCGTTTCATGTCACAATGTTTTCCGCACTGTCGTAAGTACAAAAGCAGCGATTTTTCAGCAAAAATAAAAGTCAAAGCAATAATTTAGTTTGATGTACAGAATGCGTAGATGGTTGGCTTTGTGATGGGTCTTTTTACACCCATTTGTGTACAATGAGGGGCCAACTTATACTAGGAATGCGTAGCTTGATGTGCCGTGGGTACATTCGTCCGCTGGGTGCGGAAACAGAGCTATCACCCATAACGATTGATTGGACGATTCTATTCGATTTGAAATTTGAGGAGAACCGCTCGGCAACGCTTTGACGAAGCTTGATTACGAGTAAAGGCATTGTACAACGTATACGTAGGTAGGTTTTGGTCCTTAAGTACCTTCTTTTTTATTTTTATCCCTTTGTCCCATGCAGAATGTTATGGCTTGACTTCTCATTTCGGTATGGTCGTAAAATTCGACGTAAGGAAAGCTTCCTGTTTGTGTAAATAAAAGCCTTGAATGTAAATTATGGGTGCGTTGTTTGTGTTATTTTTATATAGTTTTACGTAGCAGGCTTTGATTGTATAATATCGTAGCAGGCTAGTAAACTATCCGGAGGACCTGTCAATGTAAAATGGTGATCATCACGACACAAGAGGGGCAATTTTCGTAATTTTAAGAATGTTCACAGCCTCAATCTGTCAAAAATACCTCTAATTTCCCCACATTTTTGACAAGTTTTTGGTATTGATTGTCGCTGAGATGAGATTGCGACTAGATTTTGAACGTTTTTAATTACGGGAATAGGCCTTCTGAAGCACAGTTGGTAAGCTAAAGAAATTGCAGATGTTACCAATCATAATATCAATATACGTTATTCATGATAATGTAGCAATGTCACGGACACTAACATTTTCGTGAACCTTGTTTTTTGTTCCTATCCTAATAAAATATTTTAATTTGATTTGATAACTAAGTAACATTATTTAGTAGTTCGTGCAGCAAAATTTTGGGCCAAAGATACTTTTTACCATCGATACGCTATGAAGAAAAAGTAACTTTATGTTAAAAAATACACAACACAACAACAACAACATACACACAACACAACATCACAATACGACAACAACAACAACAACACAACACCACACAACAACACCATGAACAACATCTTATACCTGTACCTACATTCGTAACAAATAAAGTTCTGATTATGATACTGAAAAATTGGACTAAGGTATTTAAGATTTTTGTGGTTGACAAACAACACAACACCACAATACGACAACAAGAACAACACAACACCACACAACAACACCATGAACAACATCTTATACCTGTACCTATATTCATAACAATTAGAGTTTTGCAATGATTTCAAAAGTAAGGATACGCCCGTCTGAACATTTTACATAGAAGTTCTTCGTTCGAAGTTCGAAGTTCGCGCGCACCACTGTCAACTGAGTCGCGTTGGCCCTAAAACCGTCATTTTAGGGCCAGCGCGTTGGTGCCATTTAGTCGCGCCGTTAGCCCGGTCCTTACGCTAGTAATATATTATGTCAATGGAGTTTTGATTCTGATTCTGAAAAATTGGACTAAGGCATTTAAAATTTTTGTTGTTGAAGGCAACAACAAAAATCATAAATGGTCTTAAATGGTCATAAACAGATCGGTTAAGCTGTAGGTAAACACACAGACAACAGTCAGAACTTCGTACTTCGTTACCAATCAATTTTATCCGTCATTGATTCGACCACGGTCTTCCCTTAAATTCCATCGTTGTATACTGCGGGTAATTCCCTTGTCGACAAACATAGAACCAGCCCCAATGGATTTGCTTATCTAAAAAACATCTGACAACCCAACATACTAAAAGATACTCTATGACCGAAAGTTATAAGGTTGATATTTGGGTGGAGAGACAAAAAAAGACAATTTCTTTTGTGATGGAGGTAAAGTTGCATATGACGTGCAATAGGACTGTCACAACCTCAATTTGGCGTCTTATTGTTGGAATTATTTATTAGTTTTCTGCTCGAAGTAACGAGCATAGATTAAGTTTGTCAGATTAACAGAATGGTTTGTTTTGTGATTCCACACAAAACCACTTTTTTTTATAAAAATAGGATTGTGCGATATTAATGACTTCACACGATCTTACAGATTACTAAAAGAAGCGTCATAATCATCTGCCTGCCTTTTCCCAAATAAGTCTGGATCGGCTTCCAGAATCATAAAATGATAACAGTATGAATTATAATATGGCGAATACAGTCCGTGTTTTTCTTTTTTTTGCTGCACTACGTAGGTATAATCAAAGAGATTGGGATTGGATTTCGATTGGATTGATTGATATTTTAGCACAGACAAAAAAAATAACTGAAAAATCTTTCGCCAATGGGATTTGTTACGATTAACTTAACAGTTAACTGTCCATTATGATTTATAATGCTATCCTTTTATGATTCTGCCAAAGTGGCCTTTTTAAGCCCCCTGTATTTTACTTGAAGCGACTGCCTATTGGACCTCCACAACCCAGTTATTGGGTAACACGATACCCCTTGGTAAGATATTGATTGTCCATACAAAGCTATTACCTTTTCATATAAATGTCTACATTCAAAGGTGCCTTTTAATGGTGTACTTGATTTGACTTTGACTTAGAACTAGGTACCAAAAGCAGAGTAAATAATAAGCATAAGTATAATCAGCCCATAAGTTCCCACTGCTGGGACACAGGCCTCCGCTTGGTGAGAGGAAGTGGGCCATAATCCACCGCGCGGGCCCAATGTGGGTTGGTAGATGTCACATGTCTTCGAAAGATTGGTTCTAGGACATGCTAGTTTCCTCACGATGTTTTCCTTCACCGTTTTGAGAGCAGTGGTGATAAAATAATTTGCATAAAGTCTGTCTGGGTTCGAACCTACGACCTACAATAAAGAATAAATATTATAATATTTTATAGGTAGGTTCTAAATCAAACTATTGTCTGCCTTGTTACTGTCCTCTAGTCGTTTATATCGCCCATGAGACGTGACCTTTCAGTAATCATAGTTTAGAACCCGGAGAGGTTTATTCGAAAACCCTCTGCGAACTTGCTCTCCTAGTAACTGTGAACTATCAAACAGTTTCTAGTAAATCATAACAACATTAGTGCTATTACTGAATAACGTTGACGTAATAGTTCAATATTGTTACGAAGTTTAAAATGGACAATTGATTGATTCAGTTTAAAGATATTTAAGTAATAAGTTCCTTTCTGAGTTTATCTTTGACATTACTGACTTTGGTGAAGGAAAAAATCGTGAGGAAACCTGTCGAACTATTCTGTAAAAAATCACTCGGAAAACTAAGGTTAAGTGAGCTTAGAGTGAACTGTCAATGGAATCAAACCGACCAAGTGACTGAGCGCGTTTAAAGTGTGAAATCATTAACCTCGTTCCTTCTCTGTAGGAGAACAGGCTTTTGCTCTGCAGTAGGACAGTAATAGGCTGGAATTATAAGTACTAGATATGCCTCTTCTTCCTTAAGAATAGCTCATCATCATCACATCATCATTTCAGACGAAAGACGTCCACTGCTGGACATAGGCCTCCCCCAAGCACCTCCACTTCGATCGACGGTTCTGGCACATTCGGTTCGGGCACATTGCTCGCAGAACAGATGGCCCATGGGGCCGAAAGGTTCTGGAGTGGCGACCGCGTACCGGAAGACGTAGCGCTGGAATAGCTCTTGCTGTCGTATAAATATTTGGCAGTGACCGAGGATTTTTATGGCAATTTTTTTAATCTACAGTCAACTTAAACTATCGTTTGTGTTTTTTGAACAAGATCAAGGCCCTATTTCATCAAACTCTGATAGGCATTTATGCCATGAAACCAAAAATGCAAAAATTTTAAAATGATAAAAATCTATGTAACTTTGTAAAGCCCAAAATCCGAGTTATTCGTATCAAATCCCATTGGTGAAGGATTTTTCAGTTTTTTTTTGTCTGTGCTAAAATACCAATCAATCCAATCCAAATCCAATCCCAATCTCTTTGATTATACCTACGCCGTAGTGCAGTGAAAAAAAGAAAAACACGGACTGCCTTCGCCATAGTATGATTCATAATGTTATTCTTTTATGATTCTGCCAAAGTGGCCTTTTTAGGCCCCCAGGTTTTCAGAAACTGGACGTTAGTGACGGGTCTGTTCAAACAAAACATATTCTATGTCTATTTCAAACAATGGACGTTTGGTGTCCCGCTGTCAAAGGAAGAAATTACAGGCCGTGGGTTGGAGCGAAACAAACATTGTGTAGCTATTGTAATGTGTGTTCGTGTGTGTTAATTTAGTGGCGATAATGTCTGTTATCACAAAGGGAGTGAATAGGACTGGCTGATGGGTTATTTTTCCTTTTTTCCAAGTGGACGATGAAACGTTTTTTGTTTTGTTTTAATTGGTACAGAGGTAACTAATCAACTATAATAGTTGGGTGCATAGATTGTTGTTTCGTAACTAGGACAGTAAATGCATCTACAATTTAGGAGAAATCCCAGCGGAAGTCAGAGAGCATTCGTTTCATATTAGGTATGTAATTTCATTTTTTTTTTAACTTTTTAATATCACTCATTCCATCAAAAAAATTGTAAAAACATAATTTAGTGCCCCAGCATCTCTTAAGTTTTCAAGTCAAAATATTGAAGTACAATAAAAGTCATCATAATTTTTATGACGAGTACTAAAATATTTTATTTCTACAGCCATGTGTTTTACGATACGTTGCATGTTTTCTGCATATGTTAGTCGTTACGACGTGGCGTGGCCCGGTAGCCTTAGCACATGAGTAGGTAACCGGCAGAGACTAAGCTTCATACAATTTATTGAAATTGCCTTCAAAAGCGGCGGTATTTAAATCTGGAGTCGTGACAACAGCATAGTCAATCAAAATCAAAATATTTTATTTCACATAAGCCTACATGGGCACTTATGAAACGTCAGAAGCTAGGTGCACGTAAGGTGCACATAGTGTCAGCGAATACTTCACAAAGTAGGTACCGTAGAGATACTTATTTGGTGCTTACATGCAACCTTCGCAAGTCTGTTAAAAGTTATTGGCAAGAGATACGAGACAAAACATTAATTTAGTTTAAGATTAGACACATTCAATGCATTAAAACGGAATACCTACTTGAGTGCGAAAGCCGTATGTGAAAAATGTAGGTATTAATTTGGAAAAGAAAATCAATGTTCTTGGTTATCGCCGTAAAGTCGTCCGAAGTAAGTTTTCCTAAGTAACATCACAGTAACGTGACATCGATTGAACAAGGCTTCGCAGTATGATATTTACGCAGTAAAATCGTTCGCAGTACAGTTTTTCGATGTAACGAAATATCGCAGTAACAAGGCGTCGATTTAACAAGGCGTCGATTTAACAAGACGTCGATTTAACAAGACGTCACAGTATAGAGATGTCGTTGAAAGGTTTTCGAAGAAACAAAATTCGATGATACGGCTTTCGCACTCAAGTAGGTATTCCATTTAAAACACAGCTCAGCCAGTATGTTAGACTTCTGGAGAAATAAATGCGTTGGGTGGGTCGGGTTTCGAATATGTTGATTAATCTGTAACTGGTGATGTCGAACTTTATTTAAATTTTAATTAAGATTAGTATCTATTGTTCTCAAATAAGTGACATGTTATGTTTTCATTGAGAATAAAGTTTCTTTAAACCTGATTAGTAGCCAGTAGGCGTCAGGTTTGGCTGACAAGTCAAAGGAAGAAGATATACAAAATGTTAAAAGTTTTTAAACTAATAACTTTTTGTATATTTTCTTCCTTTGACATTACACACAGTACAGTACAGTTGCCATCCCCCATGACAACAGTACCAGGATTAGCAGTGAGCTGCAGTTAGCTGTAGTTAGCTGTAACTATTATTGAAGCTGCAGTGACCGCTTCAAAGAGACCACATCAGTACATTTCCTTAACAAGTATATAAGTGATGTATATGATAGGCTATATTATGCGGCTGATCAGATTTCAGGATTGCAGTGGTAGCCCAGACTTACGAGTTGTAGGTCGTAAGTTCGAACCCAGGCAGGCGCTTCACTTTGTGTAAGTAATTTCATCAGTACTGCTCTCAAAACGATGAAGGAAAACATCGTGAGGAAACCGTCATGTCCTAGAACCAAAAATTCGAAGACGTGTGACATCCACGAACCCGCACGTAGATTACAGCCCACTCCCTTTCGAAGAGAGGAGGCCTGTGTCCCAGCAGTGGGAACATTATTATGTATATCTCAAAGCGACACCCCCCTAATTTGGCAGAACCTACTATAGTTACACCCCTGCCTAACCCTTCGAGAAAAATAGGCGTCATGTTATGTTTATGTTGCACATCTGCGTTCGGTCGATTCCACATTTTTTTTTTAGTTTTTAAAAACATTGCCCCACACTAGTAATTTCTCCTGTATTGTGGGTGCGGTTACAAACATTTAAACTTAGATACACAAACAGCCAGACCCAGAACAACTACTTGTAGGTCATACAAATATTTGTCCCTTGCTGGAATCGAACCCGCAACACGCAGCGCAGCAGTCAATCGCTTAACCACTGCGCCAACCGCGCCGTCATTTAACCCGACTGCCTTCAAAGCTAGAGTGAACAGGCATCTTCTGGGCACGCTCGTTCCATCATAGACCTCATCCATCGCTTTCCATCAGGCGTGATCGAGATCAAGAGCAGGCCCATTCAGTAATAAAAATAATGTGTTTTAGCCCCCTGCTACCTTCTTTTACTGGCTAATATTTTTACCACGGTATGAGCTGTTTTTACAAATTTCCAAAACATGACGAAATTCCGCTGTGATAATTACACTAATTACGTCATTTCTTGATCATTTTAATACTAAAGCGTCATTATTATTATTTTTGGGATACATGAAGAAGTTTCCTCGTGTAGCGCAGTTTGATTCGTCAGTTACTCAACTGAACCGAGCACTGGGCGCATCCTGGACAGTCACACACAATACCTTATTTGACTGGCTAATTCTTTCCTTGTAGGCCAATTCTTTCCTTTCCTGGTAGGGCTAACGCCCGTCTGGCTTGCGGCCATCCTCCCACCGGAGTCCGGCGTCAAGGAGCCTGCTGTGTTTCATCGATGCGTGGGAGTTCCAGTGCCTTAGGTATATTCTGGGCACGCTCGTTGCATCTTAGACCTCATCTATCGCTTTCCATCAGGCGTTATCGAGGTCAAAAGCAATAAAAAAATATAAATTATGAAGCTTGGACTCTGTAGCAACATCCACTCCTGTGTCATAGTGACCTGTTTTCCTTGATATCAAGATATACGAGCCCGACTTTTCCTTTATTTTTGTTTGGTATGCTTGGAGTACCTGTGTGTCCTTTTATAGCTCGGGTATACGACAAATTGGACCTTAGTAGTTTATTATTTATGTTATGGTGAAGTTATAATTTATAGAGGAATAATAGAAACCTTTGAAGTTTCGTCTGGTTTAAATTATACAAGAAAACACTCACAAGCCTGGTTTATTGTGAGTGTTTGACACGACACGGATATCATTATCCGTGTTGGGATAGTCAGGGGTTTATATATAAACGATAATTGAAGTTAAGTGACATTTAAACAACAAAAATGTATGGTTAAACAATCACTAATCGCTTAAGTTTAAGCAAAGTTTATAAATAAATTGGTCAATGTAAAAGTTGGTACAAAGTCGATGGACAAACGTCGGATGACACTTCACCTTTTATCTAAAATTCATCTGCTGTAAGTGTATCGTAAGTCCCTAGTAGTGTCAATATCCTCATGTCCAAGACACAGCAAACATAGTAAGCTGCCTCCAAAGTGGCCATTTTATAAAACAACCAATATTATCATACTGGTCCGTAAGTAGCAAACAAACTATCCATGTAGCTTGTAGGTACTGAAGCGGTGTTCCCGTGTTATCGCCCCGCGCGCCCCCTAGCGGGTAAGTTCGGAACTGAATTTAGTAACTATGAGAATTTATCGGTCTTTCACTGTGTTCGCCACGGTTTTGTTATGGCACAAACTGTAGTTTGAAAATTGCAATTTGAATGTTGAACTTTCCGTTCTTAGCTGGATTCGGAGCTGCAGTACTGTTACAGTGTATTTTACAACGTTTCCTATTTACTTGTGTCTGTAGATTGTACTAATGCTTGTTTGATTTTATTTTTATGTTTCGAGATATTATATTGGTTGTTGCCATTTCGTCATTATTCTTGGAGGAAAATGATGTATGGGTTCTAAGATTTCATTTTAATTTAGAGTAATACCAGAAGCTCTGCCGTTCTTACCATAGAAATAAGTCTATTTGTCCTAAAGTATGTCCTAAAGTAGTAATTTTTTTGGGTTTCATACCCAAAAAGAGCCTAGAGCTATTACTAAAGCTCCGCTGTCCGTCCGTTTGTCACAGGGCTGTATATTTTGAACCGTCATACTTGTCACAGAGCCGCTATAACAACAATAAAAATATGAAGTGTTAATAAATATTGTACGGTGTTTCGGAACCCTTCATGGTCGAGGCCGACTCACCCGAGGCCGCTTTTTAAAAAATTTAAAATATATTGTACGCTAACCACTTTACAATTAAAACCAACCGTACAATCTGTAAATATAAATAAATAGAACAATATTTTGTCACCGCGAAAATCTCACCCCTCATTACACGCACAAACATACAGAGCCAGAACAAATATGTGTAAGGTCTACCCTCACAAATATTTGTCCCAGTGCGTAATCAAACCCAACACCCTGAGTACATAAAGGGGAGTCGGCAGCAGCCCATTAACTTGTCAAAATATTACAATATTTTACAATCAACTTCCGCAAAAACACTCCGAATCCAACCACCATTGTATTGTAATAAAGAAATTTTTCCCGCTTTCAAAATAAGTAGACAAAATATACGCCTTATAGATCCATATCTATCCAACTCTTAGGGGAACCTCAAACCGATCCTCCGCTTATTTATACATAATCATAACATATTTCTGCGTTTTTTTCCGTCAAAACAAAAAGAACTTTCCCTTAACACGCGTATTTCGTGAAATATTTTTCAGGAAAATAAAGTCCTCTAAAAGTTCTAAACATGGCGGTTCCCAGAGGTCACATATTGTTACCACTCGATCGCGGTACCTCGTTTATGGGGACGCAGTTTGAGGGCAGGACTACAAACTACGTTTGATAAAAGGTTCACTATTTTAGTTATTTTCTGATAGAAAATAGATGTGTTAGATACCCGTTTTACTGGGTTAAAAGTTGGGTAAAAGTGAAAACAAGCTTAAACGTCAAACGATGTATGGGTACACCGATGTTAATCATTAATTAAAGCTATAACCAACGTTTATATGTAGTGGGCAAATGTCAGACAATAGTTACTATTCGAACAAAACGGATATCCAAAATAAATCACAGAATAAAACAACATATACTTTTTCAAACTAAAAAAGATTAATAACTCGTCGATCTCTTTGTAATGGAAATTAAATGCTTTTTCAATACTTAAATGGTATTGGCAAGGAACATTTCGAGGTAGGTAGGTATTAAAGTAAACATTGCATTAAGTAATGAAACAATTAAAATGTGTTGTTACTCATATTACTCGTTAAACCAGAATCATCATGTGTTCAACTCATGATTATTTGCGATGAGTATGTAATGATTAATTTAAACTAGCTTTAAAGTGTCTGAAAAATATTAGTGTTCTATTATGGGCTATTGACACAAAACTCACAAACACACTCTCTACTCGATTATTTTAGTGTAAAAGGCACTTTAATTAAACGTTAAATGAAAAAAAAAGCTGGAATACACTTTTGTGATGATTCCAGATGTATTCTTACTACACTGCAGATATTTCAAAATTTAGTAGTGTCTGAAAATGTCGGATTAACTAAGAGACGGTGAAAATTTTGCCCATTTTTTAATAATCCCGAACCCACATCCTCCTTGGGTATTAAGATTTATTATAATAATTATGATACCTACGAGTACTTCTGTACTTAAACAAATACCTATCTAGTGCATTCAACTGTATAATAATATTTAAAATAAATTGTTTATTCAAATTTATTTTCTACTGAGCTAGTTTGCGGACGATCCCTGAGCGAACCTTTTGGTTCCCTTCCATTCAACTGACGTACAGATATGAATGAGTGTGAACATTAATAAATATATATCGACTTCTGATTTCGAAACAACTTTGACATCCACGACATGTACCTATATTTCTTAAATAAACTTCCAAATATTATTTTTATCACATCTATTCAAAAAGAGCTAGTGTATTCTTCGTAAACAGGGACTAAAATAGCTCTTTAATCCCTAGGGACTAACAGTGATTTGAATTTGGAAAGTGGATATTGTTAGTAAAAGTTCCAATCACCAAAGAGATCGATCACGAACATTGTATGAACAAGTAACAGGATGTATGATAAAGTAAAACGAAAAAAAACGGTTTGTGAAAAAATAAAAAATGCACGAAAAGCATTCTACCTTCGTTCGCAATCGTTTACTCAAATTAGGATTTTACTTAGTTTTATAAAAAATTTGTATGTAATTCCTCAAGCTTGGAAATCTTTTCAAGCATGTTTGAGAAAAAAGCTATTACATATTAGACTCAATGTTTCTAACCTAACTTTATACATAAAATCTAACAAAAGCCAAAGAAGCACCAAACAGCGACACTCTTGATTAATTCAGTACGATAGTAAAGCGTAATTATATCAAACATTAGAATCAATAACTAAGGAGAAAAGCACTATCATCATCTGCTTGCCGTTTCCCAACTATGTTGGTGTCGGCTTCCAGTCTAACCGGATGCAGCTGAATAGTATTTTACATGGAGCGACTGCCAACTGCAAACTATAACCTAAAGTCGCGAAAAAAAAATTTATGTGTCAGTTTTTTAGAATGAACTTAAAACCTGCTTTGGTGGTGGTGATTTTGGAAAGTGAAAATACTTCTACATTTTCGTAACAAATTACAAAAAAATAAATAATTTGCCTTGTTGGTGGGTACTGAACCAAACTATCACTATCCACAATATGCCACACTACTCATATTTACTGGATACCCCCGCACTATTTACTGGACACCCTATAGAGTCGTGCAGCGAATATCTTTCAACATTCAAGAAAACTGGCTGATTTATGTTGTTTTTAAGTATCTTTATGAAAGTGTTTATGCCTCCATTAGAAGCCCATAAAAAAGTCTGCGAAAATTTTGAGCGTCTTTTTTTTTTTTCTTTCCAAAGGTAAAGCTTTAAGTTATTCAAGAATTTGATACTTTACCTTACCAGAACTTAAACGTCACATAGGAAAACTGGAGCTGTATATGCAACGAATTATTTATTGGTGTTATTTATTGGGATTATTGGTGATCTGCTATACAGGTATTCCTAGTGCAGACACCAGTCTCTCACAAACTAGTTTCTAAGCTTGTCTAAATTTATATTATACCATTGCTTGTGAAGAGAAAATAAATTATTTGAATTTGAATTTATTCAACCAATACAGAGTACTAGCGGTTGATACAATTGAGGAGTTGTCCTCAACTGTATCAACCGCTAGTACTCTGTTCTCCTGGTCATTAGTCTGCAGGATATTATCTCTTAATTTATTCAAAACTGCTTGAAAATATACAAACTAATTCCTAAATGGACGTAGTTCTTCTAAAATGTCCCAATTATCATCACCATGGTGAAGTTTTCGAGCATCTCTGCCTAGCCTTTTCCCAACTATGTTGGGGTCGACTTCCAGTCTAACCGGATGCAGCTGAATACTGGTATTTTACATGGAGCGACTGCCTATCTGACCTCCACAACCCAGTTACTGGATAATACGATATCCCTTGGTAAGACTGGTTGTCAGACTTTTGGGCTTCTGACTCCCGTAACGACTGTCAAAGATCCACGAATGTCAGCCGGAACCAACTGCAACGGCTTAACGTGCTTTCCGAGGCACGGAGGGGTGACGGTATGTATAGATAACTTACGGAACCTAAAAAAGGCTTAAAATTTTAGTTCATTTGTCGCCCACGACCCGCATTGATAGATTTGTGTTGTTTTCCTTTAGCTGCAAAACAAAACAAATTCTTTTCTCTAACCGAGATTCGTGTCTAAATTCCAAGCTCATTTCAGCATTCAAACCGACAGTAAGTTCACAGCAAAGTTTACCAGCGCCAAGAACCATCAGTCTCTAATCAAATCTGCGCGTCTAAATCAAATCATTTTGGACAATGTTCATCAGTATGCAGACACCCAATAGATAGGTACGGAAGGTTTGCTCTAAGCAACGAGCGACAACCCACGCACACATAGACACGCTTCACGTACAGAGAGCGCACGCACTTTCGAGAAGGCATTAGTTTGTGAAAGTTTAAGTGCTCATATACATGAGCGGTGCGTGTATGTATGTTCGCGTCTGTGTGCGTGCGCCTATTTTCGGTCGTTTTATGTAGCCGACCGAGCTCGTGGTTAAGTTATAATAGTCGCATGGGTTGATTAATCAGTTTATGGGTGACCATCCGGTTTACACCGACACCCTTCTGCGCTTCAGAAAGCACGGTATGCCGTCGGTTCCAGCTGTCATTCGTAAATCTTTGACAGTCGTTACTGGTCAGTCAGAAGGCCGAAAGTCTGACAACCAGTTTTACCATGGGGTATCGTGTTAACTAGTTACTGAGTTGCAGCTGTTAAATAGGCAGTTACTCCATATAAATTTGGGTATCCAGTTGCATCCTGTTAAACTGGAGGCCTAGTCTTTTTCCACCTATTTGTGGAACGCAAAAGGGCGCCCAATGAAATCTTACTTTTTAAATGCTATTACACTGTTGACAGCTTTATTAATGATAATTCATTTGCTGATTGACATGTGTATTATTACTATGATTGACATATATATTATTATTATGGTTTGACATACTTTTACTCCGTTTGACATTTTATTTTATTTTTTATTAAATTTTTTATGATTGACATTTTTATTTTATTTTATTATGTTTTCAATTAAGTAGATATGTTAAACTGAAACTGTATGTACACTATTTGCATGCCCATTGGACGGTAAAATGTGGAGAACTTGGAAACATCTATGTGTCTTTCTACCCATGTTTGCAAAGGAATAAAATGATTTGATTTGATTTGGTGATACTGTATGGAGCGAACCTTCTGACCCAACTATTCTGTGATGCAGAGGACACAAATTCTAACTAGTGTTGGTTCATCTCATTATTGTTCTTTGCTTAGTTAGTTAGTCGACTTGTTAGTACCGTCACTACTTGATTTACTTAAGTCTCCTGGACTGTTTGATCTGAAGTGTGAACGTGCTGGGTTTGTGGGAGTTTCACTGCATTATGGCGAGGATTTTACAAAGGTGCTAGGAACCTACGAATTCTTGAGTAACGAAGTTGTAATATTTAAAAAAAGCTCAGAAGTTAGAGTTAGCACATTAACTTTCTCAGCTGAGTTATGTATCTTCTATTTTAACTTCAATGAACCGATTGGCAAGACTAAACTCAGCGACGAACAATTGTATGTTAACACCTACCGACAAAAAATCAAGATGTTTGAAAACTGTCATATCTTTGTAGTTCTTTAATTGTAACGTCTAGTCTGCGAACTAGGTCGTAGGTTCGAAACCAGAGGCGTTGCACGGGGGGGTTCCGGAATTGGTCTTTTAAGAGGAACCGGGACCATCCCTATGTGCTGATGGTGATCACCGGGGTGGTTTTAGTGAGGTAAAAATCCCACACTCCCCGACCTCCGTCCCCGGAGGTCGGGTGCCTTTTGAAGGTTTCCCCCCTACAACAAAAAAAAAAGGTTCGAAACCAGGCAAGCAGTATACTTTGTGTAAAAATGTTCTAGAACCAAAAAATCGAAGACGTGTGACCTCTACCAACCCGCACCGCCCATTTCCTCTCATAGAGAGGAGGCCTGTGTCCCAGCAGTGGGAACATTATAGGCTGATTATGCTCAGAAATCAGAAATCATTTATTTGCCAATAATGTATTTATACAGATATTATGATGGTTATTTTGATGAGAGTCCCGATACATTTTGCCTTATGGCATGCAAAATTATTATTATAACTAGCTTCTGTCTTTCTTAAATTTCTTAAGTTCCACCGACCCACCCCGTCGCATCTCATCGCCTGCCCGCGGTATTACTTCGTTTTTGCTTAGCGTTCTTTTTGACTTTTTTTCTTTTTTCTCGGCTCATATGGGTCATAGCGTGATGGTAAACAGCCTTCCTCAAGAATTGGGCTATCAAATACAAAAAGATTTTTTCAAATCTGACTGGAAGTTCCAGAGATTACCCCCTACATACAAACTTATTTACCTCTTTATAATCTTAGTATAGATAATAAATAAAATATATATACAATACATATAAACATATATATAAATATATTTTGCTACTTCTGTGGTGGGTAGCGTTGCGAACAAACATATCAATATCAGGGAAGGAATAAACATCTACTAAATGAAAACACTTGTCTATACGAGAATGATATCATAGTTGTAAAGAGCAGCTTTATTCAGGTCACCCAAGTGTACCTATCATCCATTTTATCCAGTTTTCTTTTCATAAAACTCACTATGGTATTGTATATTATTACAGTCCCCACCGCAAGTGGTCGCGAATGGAACGATAACATGGATGTGTTTACCCATATTACGAACTACATATCGTGGACGACACAAAACAAGAAAGAAGGACACGAGGTCCGCTATGCAATAAAAACCTTAGAGTTGTCAGGAAATGGAGGGCCAACTATCATCAGCCCTTGTCTTAATTAGAGATGGCGCTGCATAACTTGTTCTTTTAAACATCTTTGTTAACCGTCATATTATGTGGATCTTGACAGTCGTTACGGATAGTCAGAAGCCCGAAAGTCTGTCAACCAGTCTTACCAAAGGGTATCGTATTACCTAGTAATTGGGTTGTGAACGTCAGATAGGCAGTCGCTCCATCCTGGCCGCAGTGGTCGGCAGGGCGGCGCCGCGTCAGGTCTCCGTATTGGGAGACCTGAATGCCAAGTCGGTGACCTGGGGCAACCCGGTCACCGACCCTCGCGGGCGGGCGGTGGAGATGTGGGCAGCCTTCTCTGGGCTCTCCCTCCTCAACAGAGGGAACGTCCAGACATGCGTGCGGCGGCGGGGTGGCTCGATAGTGGACGTCACTTTTGCCACCCCTGCGTTGGCCGCGCGCGTGCTGAACTGGCGGGTAGATCTGGTGGAGACCATGTCGGACCACCGCTACGTGCGGTTCGACATCTCCACCGGTGGCCCCGGAGAGACGCGGCCCCCCTCGGGGCAGTCAGCCTTTCCACGGTGGGCTCTCACCCGCCTGGACAGGGAGGCGGCGGCGGAGGCGGCGTTTATCCAGGACTGGCTTTCGCCGCCTTCCGCTGGCCTGGACGTGGACACCGTGGCGGGACACCTGAGGGAGTCTCTGACCGAGGTGTGCAATTCTAGCATGCCTCGGTCAGGCCGACCGCTGCCCAATCGGGCGGTGTACTGGTGGTCGGTGGAGCTGGAGGGGCTTCGAGCGGCGTGCGTGGGGGCCAGGAGGGCCTACGCGCGGAGCCGGCGGCGGCGTCGACGAGACCACGCCCACGAGGACCACCTCTATGAGGTGTACATAGAGGCAAAACTGGTCCTCGAGCGGGCCATCGCCGACGCCAAGGACTCGGCGAGAGCGGAGATGCTGGAGGGTCTCGACAACGATCCCTACGGGAGGCCATACAGGGTGGCGCGCAACAAGCTGCGCCCCTTTGGTCCCCCGGTGGCCGAGACCCTGGAGCCCTCTTTCCTGGATGGGGTGGTTCAGTCCCTGTTCCCGTGCAGGGACAACTTCACCCCACCAGTGATGGACCCTCCGCGGGGGATGGCTCCGACAGCTGAGGAGGAAGAGGAGGCCCCTCCTGTCACGGAGTCGGAACTCAGCGCGGCGATTGTGCACATCCGCGCCAAGAAGACGGCTCCGGGCCCCGACGGTGTCCCGGCGAGGGTGGTGGCAATTGCCGCCACCCAAATGGAGGAGCGGTTTCGGGACCTCTTTAGCGCATGTCTTGCGTCTGGGAGGTTCCCGAAGCCGTGGAAGGAGGGGCAGTTATGCCTCCTTCGCAAGGAGGGCCGCCCTGCAGACTCGCCCTCGGCATACCGACCCATCGTCCTGCTCGATGAGGTCGGCAAAATGTTCGAGGGGATAATCGCTGCCCGCCTAAAGAGCCACCTGCGGAATGTGGGGCCGGATTTGTCGGACGCTCAGTTTGGTTTTCGGGCTGAGCGTTCCACAGTAGACGCGCTGGCCCGCCTTAAGGGCCAGGTGAAGGAGGCGATGGAGGTGGGGGACGGATTGTTGGCGGTGTCATTCGACATAGCCAACGCCTTCAACTCTGTTCCCCACAGCACCATCCTAGAGGCGCTCCGATTCCACGGGGTGCCTCTATACATGCGGCGTCTACTGGCCAGCTACCTGGAGGATCGGGCGATCGTCCTCGTGAACAGGGCTGGCCAAGTCCGGCGGTACGCAGTCGAGGCCGGCGTTCCACAGGGGTCAGTCGTGGGACCTCTCCTCTGGAACGTCGGCTACGACTGGCTCTTGCGGGGAACTCTCCTCCGAGGCACGAGTGTCGTCTGCTACGCGGATGACACTCTCCTCACTGCCCGGGGGGAGAGTTTCAGGGAGGCGGCCAACTTGGCCTCGGCGGGCGGATCCTTGGTCGCAGGGAGGATCCGCCGCCTAGGATTGACGGTGGCGCTGCACAAGACCGAGGCCGTGTTCTTCCACGGGCCTCGGCAGTGCCAACCACCAGACGCCCACATCTTCGTGGAGGGCGTCCGAATCGAGGTGAAGGCCCAGATGAAATATCTGGGCCTTGTACTCGACAGCAGGTGGCGTTTCGGCCCGCATTTTAGCGGGCTATCGACGCGCCTGCTGAAGACTGCGGGCGCCCTCTCGTGGCTGCTCCCCAACTTGGGGGGGCCCAGCGTGAGATGCCGGCAACTCTACGCCGGCATCTTGAGGAGTATGGCCCTTTACGGGGCCCCTATTTGGGAGGACTCCCTCCACAGGAGGGAGAACGCCGCCGCATTGCGGGCCCCCCAAAGGGTCATAGCCCAGCGGGCGGCGAGGGCCTACCGCACGGTCGGCTTCTCCGCGGCATGTGCTCTGGCCGGCACCCCGCCTTGGGAACTCGAGGCGTGGGTGCTCGCCAGAGTATATGAATGGACGGCGGGGCGAAGGGCGAGAGGAGAACGCCCAGCCCCGGAAGAGCGGGAGGCCGTCCGGCGGGAGGCAAAGGACGCCATAGTCGTCCACTGGACGCGGGACCTCGCCGCCGCAGCCTTCGGCCGCCGAACCCTCGACGCGATTGGGCCGGTCCTGCGAGACTGGCTCGAGCGGTCGCATGGGTTTCTCTCCTTCCGTCTGGTGCAGGTGCTGTCCGGACACGGTTGCTTCGGATCGTACCTGCACCGTATCGGGCGGGAGGAGACGCCGTCGTGTCACGACTGTGGCGCGGCGGAGGACACGGCACAGCACACTCTCGAGGTGTGCCCGTCGTGGTCCGAGCCGCGCCGCAGTCTCACCGCGGCGATCGGAACGGACCTCTCGCTCCCCGGCTTGGTCAACGCCATGCTAGGGGATGAGGGGTCCTGGGCGGCAGTCGCCTCCTTCTGCGAACACGTCATATCCCAGAAGGAGGCGGCGGAGCGCGTGCGGGAGGAAGACCCTCTCGCGGCGCCGCTCCGAAGGCGGAGGAGGGGTCGAAGAAGACGTCAGTATGACAGTCATCTCCGACTCCTCCCAGGTGGAAGCCAGCAGGCGACGGGTGCGGGGGCACCCTCGCCTGTATTGCACAGGCTTCCACCAGTGCCGGACGGGAATGGCCAGGTGTTCCCGGCCATTCCCGTAGCCCCCCAGACGGGGGGACATGCGGGGCCCGCCAGCTAGGCGGGCATGCGCCGGGGGGGTTGTGGATGCAAAGGCTGAGCCGGATTCCCATGACCTCCCCATCAAGGCGATGAGGGAACACCGCTGAGTTTTAGTGGGTATACTGCCACCCTGGCAGGGAGTCCCACATACTCCGTCTCTTCCCCCGACGAGCGGAGATGCGTAACGTCATTTCTCAGCGGAAAAAAAAAAAAAAAAAAAAAAAAAGGCAGTCGCTCCATGTAAAATACTTGGGAACATAGTTGGGAAAAGGCTAGGCAGATGATGTTAGCCGTCCTATCAGTCCCGAGGGGCTCGTGGTTAAATAATAACAGCGGCACAGGTCGATCGATCAGGTTAAACTACGCTTGCCGCGGTTGGTCGGTGGATGGGTTATCATCTATACATACCGAGAACCCTTCGTGCCTCGGAGAGCACGTTAAGCCGTTGGTCCCGGCTGTCATTCGCGGATCTTTGACAGTCGTTACGGGAGTCAGAAAACCGAAAGTCTGACAACCAGTCTTACCAAGGGGTATCGTATTACCTAGTTATTGGGTTGTGGACGTCAGATAGGCAGTCGCTCCATGTAAAATACTAGTATTCAGTTGCATCCGGTTAGACTGGAAGCCGACCCCAACATAGTTGAGAAAAGGCCCTAGCCTTTTCCCAACTATGTTTTTTCCAGATGATGATCAGTCACTCCATTAATTCTAGCCATATCATATTTCACACAATCCATACATCTTTCCTTTGGAATGGAGTGCCAATATAATTATTTAGCCCGAAAAGAGTGAACGGAAATTTAATATTCGTTTATTATCTACATAATTATATTTTCCGGCACAGCACGGCCATGTTTGCAGTATTTTCAGTAATTAATCATGCTGAAACACTCTTTGTTATGCATGAAAATGAAACTGATCGATTTCGACGCAGATATAATGTAGTTATAGTGATAGCTTAGTTAGTGGTTTAACCTGTCAGGTAAGTAACGGGTGACGATTTAAACTTGAGCGCATCGAGGTTCTGGAATGGCGACCTCGTACCGGCACACGCAGCATTGGAGGGTCTCCAACAAAGTGGAAGGATGACCTGGTAAAGACCACAGTAATCCGCTGGATGCGAGAAGAACTAAACCGGTTAAAGTAGCAGTCCTTGGGGGAGACCTATGTCCAGATGTGGACGTCTCTCTTTTTTTTTCCGGATGGGAAATCATCAAATGACCCCTCCCGCTCTGGGTGGAGCGGAAGGGAGTGTCAGACTCTTACCGACTAAAACCCACCCGTGTTCCTTCCTTAGCCCTTTATGTTCCGGGCCAGCGGTAACCCTTTCGGACAATCCCGCTGAAGCAGTGGACGTCTTTCAGCTGAATTGATGATGACATCGAGCGTTAGAAAGAGACTGTAAAGATTTATAGAGCTACGTTTCTGCCACTCATAGACTGTCTGAGACTATGAGTGACAGAAACGAAGTCTATAAAGCCGATCATTTTCCAAAACTGCCATTTGCGCAGCTGTCTCCGTTTGCCTGAGCAGTTATTCCTGTTATTAAGATAACCGACACGCTATTTGGTTTTTACGACGCCGTGAACTTGACTTATCATTGCTCATACAGTATTTTTATATTCACAGTGTGTTTGTACACTTGTTCAACAGAAGAGATAAAAATACTATACCGTTACGAGAGAAGAATCACGTGTTGTTAGGAGTTAACATTCTGGATGTTCTTACTACTCGTATGTACCCTCAACGCGACATGTTGCAACTTGTTTCATGAAATGTCATCTGTATGCGACATTGCTTTGTGAAAGGAACCTTCTGTATTCTCTGTTACCTTGCATTATTATTATTTAACTACCCGCTAAAATAATGTAGGTACATAGAAAATATATTATAATTTTGAAGATTAAAAAGGCTTTTCATATTTTACTATGGGACATTTTCCCAACAGATTATATTACCTGCCTGCTTTTAGACGCTGTCACTCTGGTAGAAAATAATTCTACCCTGTTTTCTTTTTCGATTTACCCTGTAAGCGTAGGCTTTAGGAAAAAAGTAAGGGTTCTGTCATCGTTCTAAAAATTTGAGGTTTTATTGGAAAAATTGTTATTTGTGTTTTCTATTTTTAGTACTAAAAATAAAGGAGTTTTCGATTTGTTTTTATTTCGTTACGTGGTGATCTTTAGATGATTAAGTCACCGCATAATTATTTACAAAAATAAAACCGATTTTACAAATGTGAGCCTGAGCAGTGGTGATGAAATAATTTACATAAGTAGTTTATACATTGTGGAGTATACAATGGACAAATACAGCACACTACACTGCTCTCAAAACTGTGAAGGAAAACATTGTGCGGAAACCGGCTTATCCTAGAACCGAAAATTCGAAGACATTTGACATCTACCAACCCGCACTGGGCCCATGTGGTGGATTACGGTCCACCCTCTCTCACGGAGAGCAGGCCTGTGTCCCAGTCCCAGCAGTGGGAACATTATAGGCTGATTATGTGATAGGTATTTACAATAATAAGACCGATTTAACAAATAATAGTCTGAGGAGTATACATTGGACTAATACAGTGACAACATTTCGAAACTGCAGCGGTGCTATTCTGTCAAAAGATCACCGTGATAACTTAGGTGAAGTGAGCTTCAAGTGAGCTGTCATTCCATCTGTTGCTAGGGATTGACACTATTGACAGCTCACTTTAAGCTCGCTTCACCTAAGTTTTCACGGTGAGATTTTTACAGAATAGCATTACTGTATTTAATATCTTTACGTGCTTTCCCTTTCTTTGGGGCTTTTAGGGTTACGAAAAACATCAAGAATGACAAGTATATGTTTTATTTTTCGTTACCCTATTTTATGTCCCACTGCTGGGCAAATTTCCTGTCTAGAGCAATCTCTGGCCATGTTGGCCCATCAAACCTCATTAGATCGTCACCCCACCTTCACCATGGTCTAATTCGAGGGCGTTACCCGTACCCGTTACAATTATTACATTACACAAAACAATTCCTTCTACCTAAATAAAATACACTCCTCATCTGTCGTCCAAAAAACATGTCCACAACGTCCTTATGTCACATTATACCCTGGTCCTTTCATAAAAAAAGCAATACTGCACCTCAATTTGCCCATCTGTTCCGATCCCTTTACGTCCTTTATCACCAGGCTTACATAACAATACACAGGTTCATAAAGATAACAGCGGGAGCGATAATTAGCGAGCACAGACACAACCTGTTGACGACCCTGTGGGGACTTTCCCTGCCGTGATACGTGCTGAGTTCCGGGATTGTCCTGACTATAATAAATAATTATAGGTCGTTGGAAGGATTATTTAGATTCGGTCTGTCGTAGGGTTTACATTTACCATTCACAAATATGTATATATTAATTTGGTATAAAATTATTTTGTGAATGTGAACTTTTCGGTTTTAGTAAGTGGTTCACATTTGGGACGCATGTCTGATATTTTTCGAGTACATTAGAAAACCCTACACACGTATGCGTCAGTAAAACTTGCTGAGTAGTTAATCTTTTTTTATACCCACACAGTTTTTTTTTCGTGTTTTATGAACTGTATCCAAATAAACGTAATTCTTTCTGTCTTTCTACTGCGGTAATTAACCAGTATCGTCTCGCTCGCACTGACTTTCTGCTTCTGAGAAACTCCTGGATAAGACCACAACAAAGGTAATAAAAAACTTCACCTCATGTTTTTTCGTAACCAGTTCCAGTTCCATTTACATAAAGGTATGTCCATCACAGATGTAAATAAATTTACTGCCGGCCAAGTTTAATTAATGGGGTTCGTCGACCTGTTTATGGGGCTATAGGGAGACGTAGGCTGATGTAACTCTTTTAAGGCGACTACATGACCTAAAGCGCAGTCTTTGTCGGACTGCATAGAAAAGAAAGAGAAACGCGATGACACAACGCTGGTAATTTATTGCAAAATATGAAGCAATTATTTATTTACAAAAAATCTATTGTTTGGACGAAAAAATTAAAACACTAGTTTTTTATTATGTTGCTTGTAGAATAATCTGACAAAAAATCATAATGATTGTATGTATATTAGTAGGTATGGTTTTTATTGTAAAAATAAAGTTTTTGGGGATTATCTTCATGATTTTTTTCTATCGTATCAAATTAGTTGTATTATGTTTTCAACGCACTATCTACCTAGCATATATCCTGAAAAATATCTTATATTTTTCTTATTTTGTTTATTGTAATCGATCATATACTTCTATAGTTTCTAAAACTTGCGTTTTTTGCGTTTTGGTCCTGTAATACCTAAGCCCCTTAATTAGTTAAAAGAGTGTATAAGTACGGTATGAATATTTATTCTAAACTAGCTGCTGCCCGCGACGTCGTCTGCGTGAAGGCTCTACAGCACCAAAAACACCTAAGATGCCAGTGTCGCTATAGCATTATAAAGTAAACAACTTTTAAAATAGAATTAAAATATAAGTTTTTTTTGCAAGCGAAGCAAGTGAAAAGAGTTATATGGGAATCCTGCTGAGTTCAGTCATAAGAGGTGACTGAAGGAAATAGAGAAAATAATGCAGGAATACATTCTAGGACACAAAAGAGTAAAAATACGTTCAAAGGTATCATATATACCTTACAACACTTCCCTATAAACTACGTTGGTAGTTATGCTGCCAGGAGCCAAAATGTGTGATGACGCGGGAGCAAGCGACGACGTACAGTTGCCCGTGTGAGAAGCAACTCGTCCTGACGTCGACACCCACTGCCCTCAGTGTCTGCCCCTGCGACTTATTGATGGTCATCGCGAAGCAAACACTCACGGGGAGCTGTACGCGCTTGAACTGGAACGGGAAGTTTTGAGGTATGAGGGGAATGCGTGGTATAAATACTGCCTCGCCGACGTCACAACCCGTAAGAATTTCCGCCTCAATGGTGTGTCTGTGGAGCGAGATGACTTTAAGGCGGGTCCCGTTACACAACTTCGGAGGAGATAGGTTCCGAAGAAGCATAACCGGGACACCGCTTCAGCTTGAATGCGCTGGAAGTCCACTTGCTGACAGGGAGTTCAGAAATTCCACGGGATAATGTGTGGCGTCATCTTGCTTGACAACAGTGTTTATCGAGGTGTAGACCACTTCATTCCCTTCAATTTCCGAGAGAATGCATTCGTTAATTGCTGCAGCCTGATCATTTTTGGGCGTCAAAATGGCCCGCTCACACACCCAAGAATTCTGCTGGTGCGGTATACGACTGAATGTCCCCGTACACACAGCGAATGAGTTCTTCTAAGCTGGAAACCACTCTACCGAGAGACTCTGGAAGCACCACCTGTCTACCTCTCTCTTCTGGTAGAGTGCCTTCGCCAAGACTTAGAAGGACATCGGAGAATTCTTGAGCGCGTGCATTGCCGCCAAGCCGAGCTCTCATATTAATGGTCAAGCGCAGCGTACGAACTCGTGACCACAACGAAGATCGTTTCAACGAAGCATTCACCTCGTCAGCCCTCGATCCTCGGCCATCGTACACTCATCCCATACGATCAGAGAGCAATCCTTGAGCACGTGTCCCTTATCGCTGTTACGTGACACACCACAAACAGGCGTTTCGGCGCTCTCTAAATCGATGGGAATTTTAAACATGGCATGTGCTGTCTTGCAGTCCCGGAAGCAGTGTGGCAGCGATTCCCGACGACGCTACAGCAATAGCAATTTTGCCTTGCCTCCTGACCTCTGCAAGTATGCCAGTGGTAACAAATGTTTTTCCTGTACCACCAGGAGCATCCAAGAAAAACATTTTACCCTGGTTTTGCCAAACGCTTTCAAGGACGGTGTCATAAATTTGTTTTTGCTCTGAAGAGAACAAAGCGACATGGTCATTTCGTATGGTGGTCATTTCGCCGTCTCCGACTTCGTCTCCAGTAGCACGCCTCAAAGCTCGTAGAAAATCTTCAGACAGATGATGGCGATACTTCTCCCACAAAGCTACCGGGTTCGCGACTCCACAAAACACCAAGATGACGGCAAACAGATGACGCATGCGGCTGGGACTGTCACTGACGCTCGCCTCCGCGAGGGTGTCAGCCCAATTTTGGTCACCGTCGAGAAGGTGACGTGCTACGCAGACTGCGCGGTAAGTGGGAAACTCCACGCCATCAAATGTCCTCAGAAAGGCGAAAGACTTTGCCTCTGACAGTGTGAAGTAACAACCGCAGAAAATCGCATTCGCCATTATTCGGATGCACGGTATAATTTAAGTTTATAATTAGGTATACGACATGAAAATATATTAATTACCAAGCAATAATCACACAGATAAATACCGAACAAAAGTATTAACAGTCAATGTTTATTTTGTACTAACAACATGAAATTGATGAAGAAATGATCATCATCAATGAACATAACTTTTTTGTAATACTTAACACCGCATTTTTTTTTAATTGTCTTCCTCAACTCGGCTCAAGATTTTGAGGGTTTTGTTGGAACTTGAATTTGTCAAAACGAACTATACGATACAACTTTTATGAAGAAAATGCACATTACCATCTATGAATTTTAAGAATAACTAACTACTAACCTCACCAACATGATCAAATTTAAATTATTAATTTCCAAAAAGTGTTGACATGTAACTTGATTTGATTTTTATGAAATCTCATAGATGGCGCTGCTTCAAAATTGTCTTATACTACTAACATTAATTAAACTATGTTTCTCTGCCCAAGTTACATAAATGGCGTAAAAGTTTTTATAGTGTAAAGCTAGATAATAGCATGACTTACTCAAGAACAACATTTAAATATGCGTCGTTAGATTACACGCTGTCACAGAATGCGTAAGAAAAATAAAGATTCACAGGTCCTCCTCGTAGGTGATAGCGTGATAATATGTAGCCTATATGTTGACCCGACCTCTTAATAATATTCATGCAAAATTTGAAGTAAATCCATGCAGTACTTTTTGAGTTTAGCCCGGACATATATACAGACAAACAGACAAAAATTCTAAAAACTATATTTTTGGCTTCGATATCGATTGTAGATCACGCCGCAAGTATTTTTTTTTTATATATTCTATGTACAGTTTTGCCTTTCCTACGATTTTATTATATACGATTTTATTATATATGTTTATATGTTTATATTATTTATTTAAACATTATCATTTTTTTTTTTTAAATAACACAGACATAAGGATCAGAATTATTTCGTCATAAAGGCAAGCCTTTACGACGTGATTAAACACATAATAATGTTTTAAAGATAACAATATGATTTCGTTAGTACTATATCGCGCCAATAGATGTCGTTACATGTTTCCACTTATTGCAATAAAAAATTATTTTTATCTTTTGATAGACTGAAGCGATTGCGATGAAACAAAGACTAATCACTGCTCCGAGTTCTACACTATATTTGAGTATAAATATGAACCATATTGGTTTGGTACTTTTTACGTTGAGCCTGTTCAAAATCTGTCACATCCAAACAGACAAACAGACAAAAATTCCAAAAATTGAAGAAATGGCATCTGTTGGTTATCCTATAACAGCCCAACTATTTTTTATTTTTTTATTTTCAATGTACAGAAACGCCTCGTCTACAGATTTATTATATGTATAGATATAGATGTCGGGCTGGAAATAGTGTCACTGGAACGCTAGCGGGAAAACAATGATTCGGGAGCATAATGGTAGGCGAGACCGACGTCGGTGTCACACTTTCTAAGGCAACATCATTTCATTTGATAGGAGTTTTGCACGACTCATAATGCGAAGCTTTAGAGAGTGCTTCACGATCGAAAAAACATTTTTGCCTCCTTTCTGCAACTGTTTATATTGTTATACTCCTGCTAGTACACAAAACCTACTTAATGTATATACCATTTTATAGATGTTTTAATGCAGTAGAAACGAAAAAAAAACAACAAAATATTAAAAAAAAAATTCATTCCTGTCAATCAAGTGTGAAAACTGAAAACACTTTACCTACCTACCTGTCAGCCAATAATGTTCCTACTGCTGGGACACAGGCCTCCTCTCTTCGAGAGGGAGTGGGCTGTAATCTACCACGCGGGCCCAGTGCGGGTTGGTAGACCACTGGGCCACCACTGCTGCTCAAACTGCAATCTTTTTTTTTTGTTTGTTTTAAGTAGCTACCGTATATACTTTCATATGCAATTTTGTTTGTTATAAGTAGCTACCATAGATACTTTCATTATACAATTAGTTAAAAGCTATTATTTTGAAATTATAAACAGACACTTAAACTTTATTTATTTGTATCTAAAGATAACCTACATTCGCACTTATGACACGTCAGAAGCTAGGTGCACGGTTCAAATTAGTCGTTTCCTATGGAGAGGAAACACAACGATTACTCTTTTAAAAATAAATGGCTTTAACAATGTTAAAAAAAAAACAATTCAGCCCCTCTCACAAGTTGGTAACAAACTCGGCAGAACAACATTATAACACATTACCCCTAATAAAGATAATGCATGCGACCATGTTAATGACAGACACGCCGGTCGTGACCTGTCCACGACCCCGTTGGGTCGTGTGGTTACCCCCTGACAGATCCCGGACTCCGGGGTCCCCGGGTCCCACAAACCGGGATCCGTATTACTACGTGTAATTAGTTTTGTTTGCTTTTATTATTGAGTAGGTTTTGTTTTAACCCAAAAAACGACGCAGTTTTCGCCCATTAAACAATGGGCGAAAACTGCGTCGTTTTTTGGGTTATGGTGTAAGAATTATTAAGTTTATTAGGAGGTACCTTAGTAGTACGAAACTGAGATTTTAATCAAAATCTTTTTTTTCTAACTTCACATAAACCTACATGGGCACTTATGAAATGTCAGAAGCTAGGTGCACGGTTCCAATTGGTCGTTTCCTATGGAGAAGAGCCGGCAAGAAACACCACGGTTATCTTTTTTTTAAATAATTGGCTTTTACAATGTTTTCAAATTGCAGTATTAATAGGGACAGCGTAGGCCTGTCAACAAGTACCGGGTACTTAATAAAATAAGACTTTTTGTGCCATATTTATCGAAGAGCCTAAGTTCTACGTACACGAAGGGTTCCATACCTACCAAAATGCAAAAACGCCGAAAGAACACGTTTGTTGTATGGAAACCCCCCCCCCCCCCCCCCTTAAATATTTATTTTATTCTGGTTTTAGTATTTGTTGTTATAGCGGCAACAGAAATACATCATCTGTGAAAATTTCAACTATCTAGCTATCACGGTACATGAGATACAGCCTGGTGACAGAGCCAGACAGACGGACAGTGGAGTCTTACTAATAGGGTCCCGTTTTTACTCAAAATTAAAATAAAATAAAAATACCTACCTCTGTTTTGGCTATCATATAATACACTTGTGTCGTAAATCAATTACCTATAGGTATAGGGTGACAGGGAAACTCGACGTATTCCGTGAAAGGTTATGCCAGAGGTCATTAGCAACAAATTAAGTCCTAGTTAACTAGGGTTCAAAACTGAGTGGTGACCAAGCTGTGTCGGTTCTTCGAAATTTTCTGACTTGTTACCAAAAACAATTAATTATGAAAAAAATATTCCACTCTAATCATTTAATTTATACTTTTCTGAAAGCTGAAAAATGAGTGACCATTTACAAAAAAAATACTTGCCCAAAACTTACATAAACTCAGAAATAAAAGGTCTTTAGTAGCAATTTTTTTAAATAAATTAGTTAAATAAATAATAATAATATATTTTTTACTGGACTAAATTTATTGCTAATTACCTCTAGTATAGACCCTTTCAAGGAATACGTCGAGTTTTCCTGTCACCCTGTATATTTATTATATACTAGCTGTGCCCGCGGTTTCGTTCGTGTTGATGTCGGGTATCAATAATGTGTCGCTTAGAAAAGGTGTTCTCCTCCATTGAAAAGGAAGAATCTTTTTTCTCTTTTTAAGTTTTAATTTTTGCGCTATAGTATGATATTAGCCTTAGTTACTCCTTATAACACCACCTATCAGCCAGTGAAAGTCACGTTAAAATCGGTCCAGCCGTTTCGAAGACGAGCCCGATCAAACAGACAGACAGATAAAAAAAATTTAATTATTTTTTGATAGAAGTACCGTGTAAACTTTCATATGCCTTTAGTAAAAAGCTGTTATTATGAGATTACAAACATACACTTCAGTTTTATTTATTTGTATGTATGTACTATGGTATGTACCATACCTATATGTAAAGATTATAAAGATATTATATAATATTTCTCACAATAGCTGTCCATTCATTTAGCTATGATCCCATGGAGACCAGTAGCAGTGTATCAATGTAATCTGCTTCTCATAATAAATGTATGAGAGATTTCCCTCATACATTCATCATAATACACACAATTAATTATTAATATTGTGATTAGCTATTATATTATTAATACAGTTGGCTTATTCATTGTTTAACAAGCGTAATAGCTTCAAGGTATTAGGATTGATCATATTCATTTAGATAAGTGACTTTGAAAATGTTAATTTTCTCATTTACTTAACTCCATCTATTCTGAAATTGTAAAACGGTACTATAATTATAACGGTAATATTTCACTGATCCTCCAAAACCTTTTTGCGATTCTAATGATGCACACTTTTTTGAATAATCGAGCCTCTTTTTGATATTCTGGCGTTTTTTCACAGTTGTTTGCAGTAACTGAGATAGGGCACCAAGACCAGACGGGTTAGGTTAAGTCATTTCTCCATGATAAAAAAAAAAGTTTGGAGGTCTGACCAACCACGCGCGAGCCTACTTAATCGCATTAACTAATCTAGGGCGCCCGACCAAATGAGTCTGGGGTGAAAACTGTGACCATAGAAATGTAAAAAACTCATATAACTATGACTGTGACCAAACGCGCGCGAGCCGAGCGAGCGAAACGAGCGGTGCCGTGGCAGCAGCCGACGAGCGCTACTTCCAAGTTGGTCGTAGTTACTTGGCTAATTAGTATTTTTAGGACCTCAAAATAGGAATTATTTAAAGTCCAGAAAAAGAGGCGCAGTAATTATTTTTCAGTAAATAAAATAATTATATTAGTGTTCAATTATAATTTTAGGAGCGCAAAATCAGAAATATTAAAGGTTCGATTAAATACATGCCTAATTACAATACAAAATAATACAAGGTAAAGATATGACCTAAGTTAGTACTAGAGACAGATTCTGATATTCTGCTAGATTTTTGAGAAAATGTGGATCGCTTTTCGTGATGTACCTACTCCACAGTTGCGAGGCTTAAGCCGCCATGTTTGCAAAACAATAATCCTGTGAAAGCCGTTTGGTAGTCTGACACCAAACATGCAGATTGTAGCACACAACTAAAATACTGTACACTCGTATATTTTTGGCTTTATCAACGAACTACACAAAGCTAGGAATCTTCAAAGTTATCCCACTACCCCATTAATATTATGTTTGAATGTTTGTTACACAATTACGCAAAAATGGATGATCGGATTTGGATGAAATTTGGCACCCAGATTGTTTATAATCGGGATTAATACATAGGAGACTTTTTATCCTGGTAGTACGTCCCCGTGGGATAAGCTGCTGGCAAAAACTAGTTATTAATAAGAACCTCTAATTCGTAACTTTACAATCAAGAATTCCAACTCAAAGCATTTCTTTCAAATAAACACTTTTGAATTGTCAAGGCGTCGGTCAGTCAGAAAAATGAAGCTAGTTGCCCATTCCAAAGCGTAGTAGGTACCTATGGAGAAGAACGGGCAAGAAACTCCACGGACTCTCTTTTAAATCAAAATAATATTGTTACAAAGTATTGGTTACATCACTCATGTTAAAAATTTTGCATGTGAGAACGATGCAGAACGTTAAAAGCGTCCGTAATGAAAATATAAAAAAAAAACAATTCAAATATTAAAGTAAATTAAAATAAGGCATGGCAGCAAAAAGATGACCAGTCCCTACTGACGGCGCCCGTTCACAAACATGGTGAGTATGTAAGTAACTACGGTTACTTACATACTCACCATGGCGCACTCTACGGTTGGCGCAGTGGTTAAGCGATTGACTGCTGCGCTGCGTGTCGCGGGTTCGATTCCCGCACGGAACAAATATTTGTATGACCTACAAGTAGTTGTTCCGGGTCTGGCTGTTTGTGTATGTGATTTTAAATGTTTGTAAACGCACCCACAATACAGGAGAAATTCCTAGTGTGGGGCAACGTTTTTTTAAAAAAGAAAGAAAGAAAGAATCTAATTATAAAGACTACCTAATCATGATCATGTATCCGCACATCGATCGCTTTTAATATGGTTACCTATCCGGCAGCGCAGAGCGTTGAGGGCATTGACAACCCTGTTTTCTATTCTTCACAAACCCACTTCTCCTTCTTATCTGACTTCTCTTTGTCAATATTTATGCTCTGCACACATCAAGAATCTTCGGTCCGAGAATAATCGTCTTCTTCGTTGTCCATCTCATCGCTCTGGTTTTATAAAGTCTTCTTTTTTTGTCCAGGCGGTTTTCCTTTGGAATGCGCTCCCTCAGAATATCAGGACGGTAACCAATCAGTTCACTTTTAAAGTGAAAGCTCGAGAACACATACACAAGAAGTTGGCAGATTCGTCTCAGAATTAAGTTTTTTCAGGTTTTCTTGTTTATCTCTCATAAATTTTATTTTTTTTTGGTTTTATATTTTGTTGTATGCACGGATATCTATGGTTGTATGTGTGTTTATATGTATTTATTCTTATATTCTAGTTATTAATATTTGCTAAGTTGTTTTCTGGTATTGCACTCTACTGTGTATTGTCTCTGCATCACCCTAAGGTAGACTGAAAGAAAATGCCCAAGGCATTAAGTCCGTCTTTGTACAGTTTTTACTTGTGCATAAAGTTTTAATAAATAAATAAATAAAACTAATCAGCTTTATTTATTTATTAGCAATCGACAACTCTGAATAATGAAAATAATTAATACTAAAAGCTTTAAATAATGACGTAATAATGAAGCTTCCTTGGATCCTATTGTCCTAATTATAACAGACTAATCTGCTTTGATTAGCAGTTCCGAATAATGAAAATAATTAATGCTAAAAACTTCAGATACATAATGACGTAATAACGAAACTTCCTTAGATACTATTGATCGCAATATAAGCCATAATAAACCATTAAGTAATTAAAGAAAATTAATCTTCTTAACGAACACGGAATGATTTCATAACCACGCATAATATTATATCGAAACTCCTTGTCTAAACAAAAGTATTCTGAACTCTACTTCCGAAAGATATTAAACCTTATTGCTTGTACGCATAGTTCAGAATTGAGTGAGGTTAGTATTACACTTGAGGCCAGAAGTAAGTACACATTTTGGTATGTTGGAATGGCAAGCATGTGAGCAAGAGTAGCGAAGCTTTTACAGAATTTAGTGGGAATGGCTCCTTCGGGACTTGAGCTGGGGAAATGGGCAGCCAGTGTGGTATATTATATTTTAAACACAAACCACATAAGTAACCGCTGTTAAGTAGTTACACTGCGGTGCAAAGAGGTACGTGTGCTTATATACTTTAATGTGGACGTAAAACGATTTATCTATTGTGTGATAAAATTATGAAAAACATATGACCTAAAGCGCGGTCACGCATAGAAAAGAAAGAGAAGCGCGATGACACAACGCTGGTAATTTATTGCAAAATATGAAGCAATTATTTAAACCTATTCTTTGGACTAAAAAAATTAAACACTAGTGTTTTAATATGTTGCTTGTAGAATAATCTGATAAAAAATCAGAAAGATTGTATGCATATTAGTATGGTTTCTATTGTAAAAAGAAAGTTTTTAGAGGTATCTTCATGATTTTTTTCTATCGTATCAAATTAGTTGTATTATGTTTTCAACACGCTATCAACCTAGCATTTATCCTGAAGAATATCATATATTTTTCTGATTTTGTTTGCTGTAGTCTATCGTATACTTTTATTGTTTTTAAAACTTGCATTTTTTGCGTTTAGGTCCTGTAAGCCCCTTAGGTGTGCATACAAACGAGCGACACGCGTCAACGACAGGCAACTGCAGCCATCGACAGCAGTCAACGCGTGTCGGCGGCTGCCTTCGACAACGTGTGTGAGCACTAAATTTATTGCATGTTAGTCGTCACGAATTTTAAAAAGGATTTTTTTTCAAGCTTGAACTTTGATATATTTTTGCTAATGGAAACTTGGTCGACCCAAGTGTATGTTTTACTGCTGAAACTGTCCTTTAGATTACAAAGAATAAATGAATAGAAAGAAAGAAAGATTAAAAAAAGTACTACTAAAACAACAACAAAACTACTAAATACTGAATGTGAGGGGCCCGTGGTTAAATAATAACAGCCGCACAGGTCGATCGATCGGGTTAAGCTACGCTTGCCGCGGTTGGTATGTGGATGGGTGACCATCTTTACATATCGTGATCCCTCCGTGCCTCGGAAAGCTGGTTAAGCCGTTGGTCCTGGCTGTCTTTCGTGGATCTTTGACAGTCGTTACGGGTAGTCAGAAGCTCGAAAGTCTGACAACCAGTCTTACCAAGGGGTATCGTATTACCCAGTAACTGGGTTGTGGAGGTCAGATAGGCAGTCGCTCCATGTAAAATACTGGTATTCAGCTGCATCCGGTTAGACTGGAAGCCGACCTAAACATAGTTGGGAAAAGGCTAGGCAGATGATGAAATGAATAATGAATATTGTGTCTGCCAGCTCTTATATTCTATTTGATTACTGCAATCCGACAAATGAAAATTTTTGTTAGAATTTCCTTTAAAAACAAAGCAAAATGAAAGGAGTTTCAAATAAATTCACTAAGTAATCACACCATCAGTAAAGATACAAACGGTGTTTAGACAAACACATTACCCGATCTCATTACGGCGGAGTACCAGGAGCGCATGACAGACAACAGGTTACTCAATTCAGTTGGAACGGTGTTTGTTCGTCACTCGCAAAACATTCCCTTGATTGTCGTTTCTAATCGCGTGCTGTTGAAAATCTAATCGGTTTGCGATGGACGAGGGGCTCGTTTATAATGACAGATGTGTACAGCAGGTAAAACAAATAGGATTTCAGGTTATAATTATGATGGGTGGCAGGAGAGTATCATCGCTTGTCTGAGAGTATCTCATGTATAAATTTATTTCCAAGGGTAGGCAGAAGTTTTTGTTACATTAATTTTTCCAGTGCTGATTAAATCTCCCGTAACCAGGGGTGAGCCTTTTGCATATAACCTGGCACAAATACTGGGAGCTGCTACTGAGAAATAACTAATAGAAAAACTTAATGACATTTTGCTTTACCTGGGAATCGAACAGGATAATTCGGTCAGCAGTCACACTTGCGGCCAATAGACCAAAACATTTTGGACATCATCATCATTTCAGCCGAAAGACGTCCACTGCTGGACATAGGCCTCCCCCAAGCACTTCCACTTTGACCGGTTCTGTGCTTCTCGCATCCAACGGGTTCCTGCGGCCTTCACAAGGTCGTCGGTCCACCTTGTGGGAGGCCTTCCAACCCTACGTCTTCCGGTACGTGGTCGCCACTCCAGAACCTTTCGGCCCCATCGGCCATCTGTTCTGCGAGCAATTTGCCCTGCCCACTGCCACTTAAGTTTGACAATTCTTCGGGCTATGTCGGTTACCTTGGTTCTCTTTTGGACATAGGTTTTTCCTAAATACTGCCTAAATAGTTCAACACTGAAGGCAGAAAACGTTTCATTTTTCATTTTATCTCGCTATTTAAAATGCCGTCAAAAGACTCCCAGACTTAATAATCAGCTTCTCAAATAAAACAAAAGAACAATAAAATGGAACCGCCCAGTTTACTTCAAAATTAATTATTAACTTTTTGTGTGTTTGACAAAAAGCAATTTTATGTACACCCAAAAGTTTTAGGTCACCACGACTCTTGAGGTAAAATATATGTAACGTCGCATTTATTTTTAGGAGTGCTTCAGAAAAAATCTGTAGACGTGAAAATATCCATTAAGCTGTGGGCGACAATAATCCTAGATGAGAATGAAAAAATGTCTGGAAATGCCTTGTTGAACACATGTGTTTTCAATATTTCTTTTAGAAGCTACTTAAGGAAAGAATCATAAAAAAATGGAAGTGGCCGAAAATCTTGTAAAGCTTCTTTCTTCAAGTACTTACAACTATTTGCTCGTCCATTTTCAACAAAATCTGTTTATGAGATTTTTTTATTTTTTTGGAATACTTAAGTACTTCGTATTTTTTGTTAAGATCGGGCATCCATAGATAACAATCACCCATCTCTCCACTAGTCCAATGCTTACCCTAGGATGCATATCCGGGACGGCTCTTAAATCCTTCCCTATCCTACGGGCACGTCTTCCCTACCATTACCGCGCCCCCCGGTCTACTCCTTGATATGCAATGGTCGCTGTAGCACCATGAACATGAGGCTACAGGGGCTAGTGCGAAGCTTGGGGTTCATTCGATTAATCGAGTCTGGTTTAACCACGCTCTGCACCACATTCTTTTATGTAGGTAAGTATCGTTTAATATGTTTTCATAATACTTAAATTCAGTTATGGGTTGGCCCCGACTGTCATTCGTAGATCTTTGACAGTCATTACGGGTATTCAGAAGCTCAAAAGTTTGACAAAGAGTCTTATAAAGTCTTACCGTGTTACCCAGCAACTGGATTGTGGAGGAATAGGCAGTCGCTCCATATAAAATACAGCTGCAACCAGTGAGACTGGAAGCTGATCACAACATAGTTGGGTAAAGGCTACTGAAAAAAATAATTTCTTACTACAGCACATTAAAGCGATTTCATTAAGACTTACTGACTTTATACAGTAAGAAGAAATGTTTGTAAAACAGCAAAAGACAAAACAGTAACTTTTAATTATTGAACATACTATTTACTGAAAAAAAACAAAAAAAAGGAAAACCACCATTACTGTAATTTATGTGTTTCAATGGTTTGAACGATATCACCAAATTAATAAAACAGCTGTTAATTTTGTGACCTTTTAGCTACATAAAACGTTAAACTTTACTGTCATGACGGTAACATTTTGCCTCAAGCTTTAACTGTTTTCGGATCAGTAAAAATATTGTTTTGAACGTTAGGCTCATATGGAACTGTTTAAAGCAGTTCAGATTAATGTTTTTTCATTTTTATTTACTGCTTATTTCTTTCAGTGTAGGCAGATTGACTCATTATTCTTCACACTTTGCTTCATTCATGTTAAGTGTTGCCTTTATCACCCTTTCACATATAGCGTGGGATCTATGGACGCGCAAACTAAAACTATGAATTCAGCACATGATTCTAAACTTGTGATGTCGTTCCAAAATCGTGGGCCACGACTTCGATATGCAGGGTGGCACGGACATCGACGCACAAACTGTTACCATGGATCTAGCACATAATTCTGAACCCTCCTAGCGTAGCTTTTCACCAGAATAAAAAAAAAATTAAATGCTGTTTCATAGAAAATTGTGTAGCTGTATCTACAACTTGGCTAATCATGTGGTACAACGCCACATGCTAACTACTTGTCATACTGACGTCAAACAAAATCCTGCATCTCGCAAGCAGAGTTTACCGCGCAACTAGCATTTATACATATACAACGTCCCGACATGAATCATCGGGCAGTTGCCCGCCAGACACAATACCTGTCTGTTCGGAGGATCGTCCCTTTTCTATGGAGGATGAGTGAACTTTACACCTTGTTCCTCACCTTTTAACCGACACCGCATGTGTTTTTTGTTTATAGGACGATTACAAAAATTCACACGTAATTGTTCAAGTTTTTACTTCTGTCGGCACTCCCGGAGTGCCACTGTTTTTTTTTATTTTTATAATAAATGGCGAAAATTTTCATCGCATCGGTGTTCAGATTCTGAATCATGTACTGAATTCATGGTACCCTGAATATCGAAGTCATGGTCCAATATTTCGTAACAACATCACAAGTTTACCCAACACGCTTTCATTCAGTTATTAAACTTTGCCCTATTATATTCGAGAATGACGTCAATATGAACAAACTTAGTTTATTATATAATATTGATGTACACAGTGTACGAAATTCAGTGGTTTGTTTTACATTAAACAAACGGGCAAACGATGTAATTACGTTTTCAATTTAGGCAAATAATAAACATAAACTGATCTTTCTACACTTGTACAGTGTATACAATTATACTTCACGTACCTACGAAAAAGCATAGAATAGAATACTCTTTATTATGTACACCATATAAATTACAGACATAAATATAGAAACTTTACAAAAGGTGACACAATGGGCGGTCTTATCGCTAAAAGCGATCTTTTAAAGACAACCTTTGGATGGATTAAAAAGGGGAAGGGCAGACAAATACTGTAGGTAGTCTGTGCTGTACCATTTACATAGTACAATGACTACATACATAAAGTATATTATACTAGCTTAGTTAGTTATTGTTTTAATCGTTCCAATAATTTCATGGAATTATACACTTACATTATGTTTAAAATAGCATTACTGTGTGATCTACACTTTATACACCGATGGCACGGTTGGCGCAGTGGTTAAGCGATTGACTGGCGCGCTGCGTGTCGCGGGTTCGATTCCCGCACGGAACAAATATTTGACCTACAAGTAGTTGTTCCGGGTCTGGCTGTTTGTGTATGTGAATTTAAATGTTTGTAAACGCACCCACAATACAGGAGAAATTTTTAGGGTGGGGCAAAGTTTAAAAAAAAACGGCGTGGCAAACTCAAACTAAAATGAATTCAACACAGATTCTAGACTCCCTAGTGTGGAAATTTTTCATCAGGTATCGAAAAAAATCATCTTTTTCCTACGATGTGCAATACCTACGCGGCCATAATGCACCTATAGAACAGCATTTTTTTTAAATAACCTACGAATTGAAACAAAATAATTTTTTTATTTCTGTAAGTAGATCTTAGACAAATGAAAGAAATAAATATTTAAAAATATATAAATATAAGATATAAATGAGATCTGCACGTAAATTTTTTGCCGGTCAATATTTTAAAACTACATGGTGCTTCCTTGCTGACTGATCCCTGAGACAAACACAGAGCTCATGCCGCTCATGGTCTCTTTTAAAGTCCAAACATTATATTATTAAGATGTTACGTGAATCTAACAATGCAGGGCCATGTCTGGAAGGGTCTGTTGAAGAAACCATTGCATCTTTGAGTTGACCTGTCTAAACAGACGGCATGGATACATCAGTGATCGTGTAACCTATTTTAGGGAGCTCAACGACCCGTCACACGACGCTACCAGATCTGCAGGACATTTGCGTAGGCCATATATAAAATTCTCAAAACCGCTAGACAGTTAAAGTCATGTATTGAATCTAGCCTGCATGGTACTCACATTCACAGTTATAGTTCTCTTTAAATGTCATCAACAATATCATATGTTGTCACGTAAATCAATATAAGTAAAATTGTCATTGATATAAAATAGTTTGTTGCTTGGCATTGGAGAAGCTTCATTAATCCCAAACCTTTTAAAATGTCATCCAAACAATGTCAATGTCATCCAAACCACTTTATAAAAACCTTTTAGAAAGACTTTCTGTTGAATAAATAATTTAAAATTATTGAGGCTCAATTCTATAACAATGGCTTGGGAGTTTGTAGTAGAAACGTATATTTTGGCAATTAAATTAATGACTTTTTTTAAGCCTATTCGAGAGCACAATAAGTAAATCTTTGTTTCTAGTATTTATGCTATGAATGTTGCTGTGTTTAGAAGGGCGTATTATTTTATTTCACGTATTTACATAATAAAAGAATTAAAATTAATCTAATTAAAGTGGTATCTCAGGAAAAGCTAGTTTAAGTAAAGCTAGTTGAAAATTGAAGTTTTGATCTCATTCTCTTAGTGATTTGGGGTAAAACTGAGATAACGAACTAAAACATACTAATCGAGCTGTTTCTACATTAGTCAAATGGCGGATTCTGTAGACCGCTATTGTGTAGGAATTAAAGTTATTTTTCCATAAACTCATATTTGTTTACATTTTTGGCAAATAAATCGTGAATGCAGATTACATAATAAACTTACTCCCTTTTCCCATGGTACGCAGGAACTACAGAACGCCACCTGCTACGATCCTTACATACTTTCCTCTTGCCTCGTTTACATTCATCTATCTGGTCATACACACATGCTGGTTGCGAGTACTACCCACCTAACCTTTCTGGCTAACATCACCCAATCACACTAATATTATAAAGGCGAAAGTTTGTGAGTGTGTGTGTGTTTATATGTTTGTTACTTCTTCACGCTCAAATGGCTAGACCAATTTTGATAAAATTTTGTATGGAGGTAGCTGACACCCTGGATTAACATATAGGCTACTTTTTATCACGATATTCCCCCGGGATCGACATTTACGCGGGTGAAACCGCGTTGTTGTAAGTATAATGCAGGAAACGCCCGCAGGGGGACGCCCTAGAAAGACTTCTAAGGCGTCCGGCGTTCCATCTGCATCTGCCTTGTTAATTCCTTTTGTTAGTCGCCATTAATTCATCCTCCAAACCATCTAAGCATACTCTCTCTCTTATTATTTTAATACAAAAGATGTGAAGGCCGGTCATGAACTTTGAAAAGACTTCGTTTAAACCTTACTGATTAATGTTATCGAGTCGCAAGTTTCGGGCTAAGGTCTTCTAATAAATTATTGTCGAGTCATTTGCTGTCTCTTCATGAACGTTCATGTTAATTAATACCTTCTCTGATTAGGAAGGTCTGTGTTATTTTATAATTCTATTTCTTGGTTAAGATTGAGTTACTTCCTAACCGCAAACGTAGAGAATTTATTCTGGGTTTTCAAATACAATGACGAAGAAAATCTTTAGATTTTAAATTAAACACGACAATAAATCGGGAAATAATAAAAATCTTTCGTTAAAATCTAGTCGCAGTCTCAGCTACAAACAAATGTCAAAAATGTATGGAAATTATTTTTGACATTTTGAGACTGAGATCAGGGGGCCTAAAAAGGCTACTTTGGCAGCATCATAAAAGGATAACATAATGGACAGTTAACTGTTAAGTTAATCGTATCAAATCCCATTGGTGAAGTATTTTTCAGTTATTTTTTTTTGTCTGTGCTAAGATCCCAATCAATCCAATCCAAATCTCTTTGATTATACATACGTAGTGCAGCGAAAAAAAGAAAAACTCGGACCGTCTTCGCCATATTATTATTCATAATGTTATCCTTTCATAATTCTCCAAAGTGGCCTTTTTAGGCCCCAAGACTGTGAATGTTCTTAAAATTACGATAATTGCTTACAAATGTTGTACCAATTTTTTTTTGGTTTTGTAACTTTCAACGTTTAACATTTTCTGTAGTTTAACATTACAGTGATTGATCAAAGCATATTTCACTTGATTGGTCTTATCAAGAGCTTATTCAGCCTCAATAAAAATACACAGCAGCAAAATATTCGCTACCGTAATAAAAACAACATCATTTTACATCATTTTCGAATTTGCTCTCTCGACTTTTATTGGTTCACCGAACATTTCGCCTCCGCAATAAACATGGCACATAATCTATTAAAAAAGAGGGTTACCTTAATGTCAGATGTCAAAGTCATAAGGTAAAAGGTTGCATAAATATATTTGCAGTAAAACAGAAGTTACGATTCTGTAAGAACGACATATTTTATATTCAACGTGGTTTTACGACAGTTCATATTTGATACATGCTGATGGAATCAATAATGCTGTTTTTATTTCTCATGTCCCATGTCCTAGTTTTAATGCCCTTGACGGCCGGGACATAGAAGATGAGTTAGGTTGAAAAGTGTATGGGAAAACAAATTCAATTTCATGCTTTAATGGCTTTCGTGGTAACCAGGACATTATAAAATAGACTGACACTGATGATGGAGGTTTAACAATCAACTTATGATTTTGAATTTAAACGAAAGCGTTCCACAATGATCTGAAACCCTAGTAAAGTATTTTGGAGAACTTCCATAATCAATTTATTTCAATTTTATGAGATATTTGATTATATCTGTAATTTGTTCAATATTACCTACGTAAGCAATCAGGTGGAATAGGAATTCTTTGATATCGCAATGCGGAATATTGTGAATTTGATTTTGAGAATGTAATTTGTCATACTCGTCACTGTTACAATATTTTCAACGTAAAATCAATTGACAGACTTATGTACATACATATTGTGACAGAATTTCATGGATTCCTTCGATCAATTTCAGTTGGAATTTCCAAATCTATGTCTATGAACATAATATGTATGAAATTTTTCTCAGCTATATTCTAGCTAGTTTGTTTATTAATATCAGAATATTATACTCATATATAATATGAAATCTCCTACTATTTACTACAACAAACTTCGATATTTCTGTCACGACACAACGTTATACAACTCCGAAAGCATTAAAAACCCGCCTTTCCCAATAACCCCAAGAACCCACCCCCGCTAGTTATCCTTGACAGCCTGACAAATAAAGTTAACAATTTAAACCAAAGAAATAACCGTATCAGTTACGCCGACTGGGCTACCAGGGCGGCATAAATTGGCGAGAGTTAATATTTCAAAAGACGAAAACCGCGGGCGACGACGTGACGCTACTGTTAATGCAAGGAGTGTTGTATACAGATGGGAATTAAACGTCAGAGGGGAGGAAACGTACAGTACTGCGCTTTGTACGCTTTTAAACGATATATTATTAGCTTTTAGCTTGAGAATCAAGCTGCTGGGAAAAATTACCTTTCCTAATACAGTTAAGATGTTTCGTCAAAGTAAAATAAGTGGATTAGAAAATTATAATTTCAAGTTAAATATAACAATTAAATTTAAAAAACGTTAACGGTAAAACTTTTTTCCTTTTACTTAGATTTTATTTAGATTACAAAATTTCGTAGGTTTTCAATAAGTCTACATAAAAGGGAGGTCTTTGCCGAGTTGGGGGACAACATAGGCTAAAAGTAAAATGGATGGAATGGATTTATTAGTCGATCAGCTACAAATGACTCCAATAAAATTATTCTTTCGAAAAATAACCAAATCTCCCCCAGCCAATCAATACAGTGTTTGTACGTTAAAAGCAGATTATGTTCCCACATTCAGTGTGCCGAGGTCCCAATTTTCTACGCGGCTGATTTTTTCCCTTTGAATCCTCCTCGATCCGCCCGTGAACTCAAACAAACAGGGGATTGTTGACTTGTTTCTGCTCCAATAATGCCACTTCCGTAAATCTGTATCGAGATTTTGTTTATGACGCTGATTTGGGTCCCCCATTCTACGCAAGTATACGCTCAGCTTAATTCGAAAAATCCTTTAGGCAAAACAAGATGGTGAATGACTTTGCATATCAATTCGATGTACATATTATTTGGGTATAAATAAGCATGAACAATCAGCATTTATTTTTTTTTCCTTTGTGTTTTTCCCTTTCGACGGAAATGATGCTGACTGAAATATGACATACTGGATATACAAAAGAAAAAATACACATACAATCATTATATCCTTGGTTATTATGTACTACGTTGTATTTACAGTCGTGCTGCGTAGAGCATTCCTCGGTGTGAGAGCATTCCTCAGTGACCATCGGAGGCGCGCTAAAATTGATACTTTTCTTATTTATTTTGATAGATTTTTTTTTTTTACTAGAACGCCCGTAATTCGTATTTACTCGAAGGCAATAACTTAGTTTCCACAATCTAAGACAATATTAACACCTTTTTTTAAGTATTTAGATATTGGAAATCACAATGTATAATGATTATGTAACAATTAGGTACTGCGCCTCTTATTTCGAGTTGGCGCAAGTTTTCAATTTCATCCTAGTTATATTTATAACTCATTTTTGACAAAATGTTCACATTTCCACAAAAATCAGTGCGAAAAATGTAACAAGCTTCCAATGTAATAACATTAAAATCAACCTTTGAAATATTTTCCATACAATCTTCCAATATAATCTACAGAGGCACTCGTGGTTATCGAATGCACCACCAACCACCCACTAACTATCCACCAGCCAACAACCACCCACCCACTATCCGCCAGCCACCAACCACCTCAACGACCGACCACTGCCCTTTCGCTGCACTGCACTTATGAATGGAGCGAGTGTCCCGTTTGATTAATGAAATTCTGTTCCGTCCGCCATTCTATACGGTTTTTTGGGTTCCCAGTGAAAAGGGGTGACTGACTGGTGTCGTATTTGGTTTACTGATACGGTTTTCTATAGACAATCGCGTAATCAACTAATATGTGGGTATGGTTATAAACAAAAGTTGCGAGAACTGTTGCTGCAACATGATTTTGTGTTGCTGAAACATGTTGCTTGCAAAACTGCAAGCAATTTGTGAGAAGAGGTTTTGTTTAACGTTTTTTTTTTTTTTAACGTGGAGAAATGCTCATGTTTCTGCACTACCACGGGGAGATAGTGCAGTTATGTGGGACTCTAACCCACTAAAACTCCACGGTGTCCTCCTCTGCCGCTTATGGCGGGAACACGGGCACGCGTTAGCAATCTTCCGTGAACCCGCCGCGGCTGTCCGTCACCGGACCCTCCTCCGGGGAGTACTCTCCATCACCGGCGCACCAGAACACATAGCACGCCGTGACCACCCCAGGGACCAAACCAGCACATGGGCGCCAGACGACACCGTCTCTGCCACCCTTGGTCCCCCTGCGACTATTAGTGGTTTTGTTATTGACCAAAGATTTTTAGAGGTATATCTATGATTTGATACTTGTCACCATTACCTATTTAATATTTTCTCGGTAGAAGTGAATAGTCAACCTAAGCTGTCAACTTTTATTTTATGTTTTTACCTTCGTTGATAAAATTTTATTATAAAACACAGAGTGCGCGCAAAATAAGACTGCGCGCGGCCGAAATGTAAAGAAATAAAAAGAAAAGTCCTGACTAACTGACTGACTCATCAACGCCCAGCCCAAACCCTTGGACCTATAAAGCTGAAATTTTGCACAGAGGTTCCCTTTATAACGTAGACAAGGAATAAGGAAGGATTTTTCGAAACTGAATGGGGAGAGGGTGTAATTTTACGCGGACGAAGTCACGGGCAGAAGCTAGTCGGAAATAATCGTTTGCCGCCATCCGGTCGTTTATACCAGGTGTCAAAAGAGTGTGCACTGTGTTCCGTGTTTTCTAAAGTAAATAATTTCCCTTATTATGTCGAAAGTGATTAAAAGTGCTAACAGGGATACCTATAATCTTGAACTCAAACGTCGCGCGCAGGCTTATCTTGCGCGCACTCTATAATATGAAATAGTGACTCAGACTTAACCGTCTGCCAATTTTTCTTACAAGCCAAGTTATTGTGTCCTCAAAGCAGGTGACGTCATTTTAAAGTGAATTTTCGTGTCGCGTCTGACGTTTGGAACATAAAATTTTCCTTCATATTGACGACGGTCTTCGAAAAATCACTTACGGCCGAGCTGATTTGGTGACTAAGGAGTTTCATAGAGACTTGTACAGAGAGAGATTATAACATAGAGAATTATAACATACTGAAGTCTAACTCAGATCCGACATAGCCCGAAGAATTGCCAAACTTAAATGGCAGTGGGCAGGGCGGGCACATTGCTCGCAGAACAGATGGCCGATGGGGCCGAAAGGTTCTGGAGTGGCGACCGCGTACCGGCAGACGTAGCGTTGGAAGGCCTCCTACAAGGTGGTCCGACGACCTAGTGAAGGCCACAGGAACCGTTGGATGCGAGAAGCGCAGAAACGGTCGAAGTGGAGGTGCTTGGGGGAGGTCTATGTCCAGCAGTGGACATCTTTCGGCTGAAATGATGATGATGAAGTCTAACTCGACCCCAGAAATAACATCACGCCTCCATCCTCCGAAGAGTCATCATCATCATTATCACGATCTGCCTAGCCTTTTGCCAACTATGTTGGGGTCAGCTTTTAGTCTAACATGACTAGAATTTCATTTTAGTTATGTTTCGCAAAATCTTCCTAATGTGTATAGTTTTTCGTTTTTTCGATATGCTTATCTATACATATAATAAATCTGTAGACGAGGCGTTTCTGTACATTGAAAATAAAAAAATAAAAAATAGTTGGGCTGTTATAGGATAACCAACAGATGCCATTTCTTCAATTTTTGGAATTTTTGTCTGTTTGTCTGTTTGTCTGTTTGGATGTGACAGATTTTGAACAGGCTCAATGTAAAAAGTACCAAACCAATATGGTTCATATTTATACTCAAATATAGTGTAGAACTCGGAGCAGTGATTAGTCTTTGTTTCATCGCAATCGCTTCAGTCTATCAAAAGATAAAAACAAATTT
This sequence comes from Oligia latruncula, assembly GCA_948474745.1. Lineage (NCBI taxonomy): Eukaryota > Metazoa > Arthropoda > Insecta > Lepidoptera > Noctuidae > Oligia > Oligia latruncula. Next base: position 18,710,894 of record OX419692.1, read on the forward strand.
TTATTGCAATAAGTGGAAACATGTAACGACATCTATTGGCGCGATATAGTACTAACGAAATCATATTGTTATCTTTAAAACATTATTATGTGTTTAATCACGTCGTAAAGGCTTGCCTTTATGACGAAATAATTCTGATCCTTATGTCTGAGTTATTTAAAAAAAAAAATGATAATGTTTAAATAAATAATATAAACATATATAATAAAATCGTATATAATAAAATCGTAGGAAAGGCAAAACTGTACATAGAATATATAAAAAAAAAATACTTGGGGCGTGATCTACAATCGATATCGAAGCCAAAAATATAGTTTTTAGAATTTTTGTCGTTTGTCTGTATATATGTCCGGGCTAAACTCAAAAAGTACTGCATGGATTTACTTCAAATTTTGCATGAATATTATTAAGAGGTCGGGTCAACATATAGGCTACATATTATCACGCTATCACCTACGAGGAGGAGCTGTGAATCTTTATTTTTCTTACGCATTCTGTGACAGCGTGTAATCTAACGACGCATATTTAAATGTTGTTTTTGAGTAAGTCATGCTATTATCTAGCTTTACACTATAAAAACTTTTACGCCATTTAAGTAACTTGGGCAGAGAAACATAGTTTAATGAATGTTAGTAGTATAAGACAATTTTGAAGCAGCGCCATCTATGAGATTTCATAAAAATCAAATCAAGTTACATGTCAACACTTTTTGGAAATTAATAATTTAAATTTGATCATGTTGGTGAGGTTAGTAGTTAGTTATTCTTAAAATTCATAGATGGTAATGTGCATTTTCTTCATAAAAGTTGTATCGTATAGTTCGTTTTGACAAATTCAAGTTCCAACAAAACCCTCAAAATCTTGAGCCGAGTTGAGGAAGACAATTTAAAAAAAATGCGGTGTTAAGTATTACAAAAAAGTTATGTTCATTGATGATGATCATTTCTTCATCGATTTCATGTTGTTAGTACAAAATAAACATTGACTGTTAATACTTTTGTTCGGTATTTATCTGTGTGATTATTGCTTGGTAATTAATATATTTTCATGTCGTATACCTAATTATAAACTTAAATTATACCGTGCATCCGAATAATGGCGAATGCGATTTTCTGCGGTTGTTACTTCACACTGTCCGAGGCAAAGTCTTTCGCCTTTCTGAGGACATTTGATGGCGTGGAGTTTCCCACTTACCGCGCAGCCTGCGTAGCACGTCACCTTCTCGACGGTGACCAAAATTGGGCTGACACCCTCGCGGAGGCGAGCGTCAGTGACAGTCCCAGCCGCATGCGTCATCTGTTTGCCGTCATCTTGGTGTTTTGTGGAGTCGCGAACCCGGTAGCTTTGTGGGAGAAGTATCGCCATCATCTGTCTGAAGATTTTCTACGAGCTTTGAGGCGTGCTACTGGAGACGAAGTCGGAGACGGCGAAATGACCACCATACGAAATGACCATGTCGCTTTGTTCTCTTCAGAGCAAAAACAAATTTATGACACCGTCCTTGAAAGCGTTTGGCAAAACCAGGGTAAAATGTTTTTCTTGGATGCTCCTGGTGGTACAGGAAAAACATTTGTTACCACTGGCATACTTGCAGAGGTCAGGAGGCAAGGCAAAATTGCTATTGCTGTAGCGTCGTCGGGAATCGCTGCCACACTGCTTCCGGGACTGCAAGACAGCACATGCCATGTTTAAAATTCCCATCGATTTAGAGAGCGCCGAAACGCCTGTTTGTGGTGTGTCACGTAACAGCGATAAGGGACACGTGCTCAAGGATTGCTCTCTGATCGTATGGGATGAGTGTACGATGGCCGAGGATCGAGGGCTGACGAGGTGAATGCTTCGTTGAAACGATCTTCGTTGTGGTCACGAGTTCGTACGCTGCGCTTGACCATTAATATGAGAGCTCGGCTTGGCGGCAATGCACGCGCTCAAGAATTCTCCGATGTCCTTCTAAGTCTTGGCGAAGGCACTCTACCAGAAGAGAGAGGTAGACAGGTGGTGCTTCCAGAGTCTCTCGGTAGAGTGGTTTCCAGCTTAGAAGAACTCATTCGCTGTGTGTACGGGGACATTCAGTCGTATACCGCACCAGCAGAATTCTTGGGTGTGTGAGCGGGCCATTTTGACGCCCAAAAATGATCAGGCTGCAGCAATTAACGAATGCATTCTCTCGGAAATTGAGGGGAATGAAGTGGTCTACACCTCGATAAACACTGTTGTCAAGCAAGATGACGCCACACATTATCCCGTGGAATTTCTGAACTCCCTGTCAGCAAGTGGACTTCCAGCGCATTCAAGCTGAAGCGGTGTCCCGGTTATGCTTCTTCGGAACCTATCTCCTCCGAAGTTGTGTATCGGGACCCGCCTTAAAGTCATCTCGCTCCACAGACACACCATTGAGGCGGAAATTCTTACGGGTTGTGACGTCGGCGAGGCAGTATTTATACCACGCATTCCCCTCATACCTCATAACTTCCCGTTCCAGTTCAAGCGCGTACAGCTCCCCGTGAGTGTTTGCTTCGCGATGACCATCAATAAGTCGCAGGGGCAGACACTGAGGGCAGTGGGTGTCGACGTCAGGACGAGTTGCTTCTCACACGGGCAACTGTACGTCGTCGCTTGCTCCCGCGTCATCACACATTTTGGCTCCTGGCAGCATAACTACCAACGTAGTTTATAGGGAAGTGTTGTAAGGTATATATGATACCTTTGAACGTATTTTTACTCTTTTGTGTCCTAGAATGTATTCCTGCATTATTTTCTCTATTTCTTTCAGTCACCTCTTATGACTGAACTCAGCAGGATTCCCATATAACTCTTTTCACTTGCTTCGCTTGCAAAAAAAAACTTATATTTTAATTCTATTTTAAAAGTTGTTTACTTTATAATGCTATAGCGACACTGGCATCTTAGGTGTTTTTGGTGCTGTAGAGCCTTCACGCAGACGACGTCGCGGGCAGCAGCTAGTTGAAAATAAAATCCAAATTAAAATCTTCTTTGTCCTCGAATCTCACTTGACATAAAATAAAGGCAAATGACAAACTTGAACGGTTAAAATATTAAGAACATCTACTATTATTATCAGTCGGATAATAAATCCTGTTTACATACATCCCAAGAAGATATTCGTGAAAACTTACAATTTTATCTATGTTCCGAAGATATTTGCGAAAATTGCTAAAGCGATTTCGTTTTATGACCGGAAAGAATATTTCTTCTGGAAGCTTTTAGAGTAACTCCTGGCTTAAACTCCGTGTTTATTTTGTGAAAGTCTTGAATTATGATAATTGCTTGCGATTTATGCTCATCTAAGATTTAAAAGAATTATTGTAATCTGAGATGTTCTTATCAGTATTTTTGAAGTAAAAAATTCTTTAGGAAAAAAAATTATAAGACGATTAAAAAATACCCGCTTCGGATGTGTTCGGCTGTCCTCGGGATGTACTCGGTTTTAATGTACATATCCGATATGTCAGTGAGTGATAGCAAAGTATTCTGTTTGTGTTTTGTTTTCACTTCGGTCGGCACTCCCGGAGTGCCACTGTTTTTTATTAAATTTTACTATTCCACTTACCAAAAGGTCTTTTTGTAGGCAGGTACTCATATTTTAACAACTATTCAGAACGGTTTTTGGATCTACCTAGTTATTGAATATCTCGCTACCTACTTAGTTATTTTTAGAGCTGAGGGGTAGAAGTGTGCCCAGCAGTGGGACAAGGTTGAGTAAAAAAGAAAAAAAACAGTGGCACTCCAGGAGTGCCGACAGAAGTGAAAACTTGAAAAAGCATAGTAATTTTATAAATATGTTTGAAGGTCATTCTTCTCAAAGAAAATGTGCCGCACGTTGATGTCTTTAAAATGGCCAAAACATAAAACAGAGGTGTCGGTTACGGTAACAGTGTCGCGAGTTCAATGGTTTAAAGAAGTTTTCAGTTTCAAAATGTTAGTTCATGGCTTATGCTTAGTTTTGGTAAAGCCAAATAATCTGATAAAGTTCAGTTTAGCTCTTAGCAGGTCTTACGCTAAATGCATAAGCATACTCTGACAGGTGTACCCTCTTTGTCAAAGGATTACGTTAAATTATTTTCAATTCTATAAATAGGCACTTTCAAAAAAATCTCAGAGTGTGATCTCAGACTTCCTCTTTAATAGAGACATCCCCATTTTCATCATCATCTTTTCAGCCGAAAGACGTCCACTGCTGGACATAGGCCTCCCCCGAGAATCGCCACATCGTGCTTCTCGCATACCCATTTATTCTCAAATATTCTCGAAACTAACATGTAATTTACATTACGTTACAGTGTTATGATTTACGGACTATTTGTACGTTTGGTACACAAACTTGAAGTACATCCTGCGAATGCGGTACGATGCGTATCTCTTTCCAGTTTTGTTTGTAGTACGTTTATGAGGGAATCTAAGTTTTGATGTGGCAGTAAAAGTAGGACTTTGTGATAGATTAAGTCTAAAGTAGAAGCACTGCCTAATATGGGGACCACCGCATATAAGAAACTAGCAGCGCCCCGTGGTTTCACCCGCACTAGTGTCGATTCCGTGGGAATATCGGGATAAAATTATCCTATGTCCTTCGCCGGGACTCAAACTATCTCTATACAGAATTTCATCGAAATCGGTTCAGCGGTTTAAACGTGAAGAGGTAACAGATAGACGGACAGACACACATTTGCATTTATATTATTATTATGGATTGAATGTCTCCAACAGTTACAGACGGAATTATTATAATGTAAAAACTAATTTTAAGGTAATCATTGTAACAATGTTTAAATAAATTGTATTATTGTCTATTAATTAATTTTCTATTAAAGCTTCATAATTGTAGTAGGTATTTAGTTCATAATATGAATAAAAGACAGTATACAGTACGTTCCAATTTCTTTAATTGCTTTGTGCTCATAATTACTGAAAATGCTTTCTGTTTTTTTTACAATAAATTAAAGTAAAGTGACATTGAATTTTCGACCAGTAGTTTTATAGGTCTTCTACGCCACCGCAGCCTGATCAGAGCCTACAAAGAAAAGGCAAAACTAACTTCACAAGTTAGTGTTCATTTGTTAAAGCAATATTTTATCGCCACATCCAATCCTTATTGGTCCAGAACACCCAATATTACTTCACCAAACTTTGTTATTACTTCAGCCAAGTTTATTTGGTAAATGAACTGAAAACTGGCGTCCAGTGACGCACACGATTTATATCCACATACATTACTCCGGACAACATTGAGAAACGCGAATTTGAATCTTAGTCCCACACTTAAAGTACAACTAAACTGCATTTTTAAATTTGTTGGCTGTTTATAGAGTTGCCAAATTGTAATGCAGTTAACGTAGCGTAATTTAGTCTTTATTGTTTTAGTCATAGGTCTTTATATCGATGATTAAAACCCACAGGTATCTAAGTTCTAATTAGGCAAGGTGGCCCTCGTTTAAATGTTTTAGAGGCCCTTAGGAGTAAGTAATAAAATGCAAAACACTTTTCACGGTTGATTTGAATACAAAGTACTGAATGTAACACGTACCAATCTAAATTGTTTAACTTAGCACCTAAGTGAGTATCGTTACTAAGTAATTCACTATCAAAGTTAGTATTCATTCTAAGTTAGAGGCTCATTTGCATCTAAAGCTTTTTTGGTACTTTGACACAGTTTCATTTAGAAATATTTACTGTTCTGTTTTTTTTAAGTGAAAAATTTAGGCGCGTTGGGCATTTTTTGAGATGGAAAAACCATTAAACTCGCGACACTGTTACCGCAACCGACACCTCTGTTTTAAGTTTTGGCCATTGTAAAGACTTCAACGCGCGGTATATTTTCTTTGGGAAGAATGACTTTCAAACATATTTATAAAATTACTATGCTATTTCAAGTTATCACACTCCTGGAGTGCCACTGTTTTTTTTTTTTGGTATTGCTAACCTAATAAATAATGTTAGTACGTCGAACATCGAAAAAAAAAAAGAAAGAATGAATAAAGTTTATTTGGGCACAGAATAAAGAACAAAGCTTATCGAACCAATAATACTGTGACGATCTGATAATGTTTGCAGGGCCAACATGGCAAAGATCGCACAAGACAGGGAGGTTTGGAAGTAGAAAGGGGAGGGCCTTGCCCAGCAGTGGGACACAAAATAAGCTAACAAAAAAAAATATTTGCGTCAATTTTTTTATTTGAATTTCTTTTTTTTATCCTAAACTAGCGAATCACCTCTACTTCCCACGGTTTTGGCGACTTCGAAGAACAACGAGACTACTATATGATATGTAAGTTAAATATTAATATAGTTTATCATAAATCTTCCAGAATAAATTCTCTAGATGATAATGAAAGCCGCATTAAAAACGATGTGTAGTTTAGAAGAACAAACACGAAAATCGACTTTAATTTATGTTTAAATAGATACTTTGCCATTTTTTATTTTGTTTTATTCGCTCTTTGACCTATTATATTGATCATTTGAAAGTTGAAAGCATTCGTAACTAAACATTAAAAGAGTTGTGCAAGATAGTGTGAATAGACGTCATAATTGGCAAAGTAATCTTGTAAGCAGAGTGGCGCAGTGGAAGCGTGCTGGGCCCATAACCCAGAGGTCCGTGGATCGAAACCACGCTCTGCTAAAATCTACTTTTTGTAGTTTTTAATTGTACTTTTTTTTATCTAAATCGAGGTAGTCGTATTTTTACCAAGACAAGAGCTATGGTTAAAATATTAACTTAGTCAGCAAGTAATTTTGGATAGGCAAACATTTGTTTTTTATTCAATAGTAGTTTGTAGTAATAAACTTGATTTATTAATTCATTATTAAAAACAAAAAACTACTTCATTGAATGAAAATAACGTACAACTTGCTTTTCTCTCGTAACTTGCATCATACGATGATGATAATATGATGGAAAGGTTCTGGATTGGCGACCGCGTACCGGAAGACGTAGCGTTGGCAGGCCTCCCACAAGGTGGACCGACCACCTTGTAAAGGCCGCAGGAACCCTTTGGATGCGAGAAGCACAGTACACACGGTCGAAGTGGAGGTGCTTGGGGGAGGCCTATGTCCAGCAGTGGACGTCTTTCGGCTGAAATGATGAAGTTGATGGCCAATCTCAACAGAGACTAGCCAGCCAACAAGCTTCCATATTAATAATTAAAATACGAAATAAATTAACTCATTCCTTCCTTTTAATAAAGGTTCCTAAAATCGTAAACTCACTTACAAGCAGGTGAGTCAACAAATTATGATGAAGGTTTACGAGACAACCATGAAAGCCTTATAAACAAATAACGATGCAAAATGTTCTGTCGTTTATGACCGTCTCTTTACGACGTCAGACATTACGAGATCGTGTTTTAAATTAGAGAGGACTGTTAAAAGCAAGGTCTTCTGAATGGCGGGAATTCCTGGGGGTGTCCTTTGGACGGGGAGCTGTCATTTTGGACTGCATAATTTGTGTTGTGTTGGAGTGTACGGACGTAATGGACTGTGGAAACAAAAATCAACTGAGCCATAAACAACATAACGCCTCTCTTCTCCGAAAGAGGTAAACAGAGAGGTATGATAATAAAAATTAAGTCATTTATTCAAATAAGGCTGAGAATCAGCACTTTTCGAACGTCAAAATAACATAAGACAGCCCCAAAATGGCCGCCCTTCGCCACTTCTTAGCTTTCGCTGGGAAGAAGATGTGACGCAATAAACTCCTCAGCAGTAGCGCTGTCTGTACGTTCCACCAGTTTAGTTTGAGTTCCATGTAATAGGGGTGACCTTGGTGTTATCACGCCTGTAATTCCTGAAGGGTTAGGCAGAGGTGTACCTAAAGTAACACCCACATTTTGCCAGTTATGTTTAAGTTAGACTCCAGGTAGACTCCAGGCTGCTACTGAGAAATTTCTGATGGAAAATCCCAATAACACTTTTTCTGACCTGGGAATCATCGAACCCAGGACCTTATGCTCAGCAGTAGGTAGTGCTTGCGACCACTAGACCAAAGGGACAGTTCGAAAAAAACGAGGAAATTTGTTTAGCGCTAAACGTGTTTATTGAATTTTGGTGCAAGTAGGCCTAAATATTTTTTTAATATTGTCGAGAATCGAACCTCGACACCTGCGCGCGCTCCAGGCAGCGCCTCCGAGCCGCTGAGCCAGGCGGTGCGGAGTGCGGCACGGGGGACGCGGGCACCAGGCTGCGCGGGCGACGGTCGGCGAGGGACACAGAACACTTCTCCACGGGCCACCGCATTGTATTGTAATGTCGATTTTATAATTATATTCAGTTTGTACCAGCAAATCATACAATCCACTTATTTCCTCACCACCATCTTCGAGACCTTCACACTGTTCTCAACAATATGGTAACCCTAGTCTATTCCATTTCAGAATACAAATCACGTGCAATGCAATATGAGCCTGATCTGTTTGGTAAATAAGCATGAATACTCGATACACAAATAATAAACATTTGCGTTCAACTCTACATTTGTGTATGGACACAAATGCCTCCAATGCACTGTGCTCTTGTTTCCGAGTATCCTCAAATATAACGATATACCTAAATATATGTATGTGTAATAAATCATTACCAGGCTTGAGCACAACTTATAAAGAAATTATAGGTACTAATCTCTGAAGATAAAGTATTTTTGATTCTGTTGGTTGTATTCTTATCAACTCAGCCTTTCGCAGTCCACTGCTGGACATAGGCCTCTCCCAGGTTGCGCCTCAAAACCCCGTCCTTCGCCTTCCGCATCCAGTCTGTTCTAGCCACCTTCTTTAGGTCGTCCGTCCATCTAGCTGGGGGGCATCCAACACCACGCTTGCCAACACACGGTCTCCATTCCAGAACTCGTCTGATCCACCGACCATTGATCCGGCCATTGTATTCTAAACTTATATTATATTCCAGCCCCTTGATTGCGTAACACACTATGAATCTCAATCTGAATCAGCTTGAAGGATATATTGATAACTAGCTACGCCCCCCGGTTTCACCCGCATAAGTGTCGATTTCGTGGGAATATCGGGATAAAAAGTAGCCTATATGTTAATCCAGGATGTCAGCTACCTCCATACAAAATTTTATCAAAATTAGTCCAGCTGTTTGAGCGTGAAGAAATAACAAACATATAAACACACACACACACACTCACAAACTTTCGCCTCTAATCTACCACGCGGGCCCAGTGCGGGTTGGTAGATGTCACATGTCTTTGAATTTTTGGTTCTAGGACATGCCGGTTTCAACGCGGTGTTTTCCTTCACCGTTTTGAGAGCAGTGGAGATGAAAGAGTTTACACAAAGTAACGTGCCTGCCTGGGTTTGAACCCACCACCTTGGAAGTCGGGGCCGTAACCACTGGGCCACCACTGCTCTCTAAATATGCAAACTACGAGTACAATCAAAATAGACAGTAAACCACTCAACAATACAAACTCTCGTTCCTGCCATAACCGCGGGAGAATAAGTTTCATAAACCAAAAAATGGCGCACAAATCCCAATATTTCACGTTGCCGTCGCTTTATAAAATTCCCATGACGAATATGACGACGTTGGGTGAGTGAATAAAGTCGACGTTTCGGAAAACTTTAAGACAATTTATTATACGTGACTTCGTTCCTGTGGCTATGCGCTACTGTTTAACAAAATGAAATATCTAAAAAGTTTTCTTCCCCGCCTTGAGTTTTACACTGGGGCCCGATTTTTGAATCGCTCGCGCCCAAACTTGTAATTGCTTGTAACTCTCGTGTGACTGTTAAGATGGATATGTTTTTGTTAAAACATTAGGGCTTTTATATGTCTTCTATTATCCCAAAAATTATGGTAATTGCTTTTGCCATTGTGAGCGGGAAGCTAGTTTTTATGACGTGTTTTATATTAGCTCCCTTGCTATGTGATATACAAGTTATTTAGTTAGCAAGTATCGATCATAATCGTCTTGGTGAAAAGTGGCATAGCTAAATTAGCTTCCCTTAAAACACCTTTATCAAAATTAAAAATATTTATTAGCATGAGCCTATAATGTTACCACTGCTGGGACACAGGCCTCCTCTCGGTGAGAGGGAGTGGGCCGTAATCCACCACGCGGTCCCAGTGCGGGTTGGTAGATGTCACATGTCTTCGAATTATTTGTTCTAGGACATGGCGGTTTCCTCACGATGCTTTTCTTCACCGTTTTGAGAGCAGTGGTGATGAAATAATTTACACAAAGTAAAGCGCCTGTCGGGGTTCGAACCTACGATCTTAAGTCGCGGCCAATAACCCCTAAAAACACAATAACTCACTAACACAACATCACAAAATTGACCCAAAAAGAACTTCTCAAAGAAAACACTCACAAATCCTACATGGCGACTGTAACATTCCTCGAGTAATTTAAGAAACCGTCCACTCTCTATTTTTCATAATCCACCATTTATTTTTGTTTACAAGACATCAGCCTTTGTTCCACAATGTTCAGTCACTTGCCAAAGTAGGGTAATACGAATAAGAGGCAAAGATGAACAGAAAGATAATCGGAAGGTGTTAATAGCTATTAACTGAATACAGGAGGGATTCATTCGTTAATGTAAGCCAGTTTGATGTTTCAGTTCAGGAGTAACTTTGACACGTTTAGCTACTATTTAGTCTGGGTTATTTACCATGAACCCGAGAGCCGAGGTCTTTGTGTCTGTTTCACGAAGTCTCAAAAGGACATCTGACAGGTTATTTAAAAATAAACAGGTTTTTTTATTGAAATGAACTTGAACTAACCGAGAGATAGTACGTAATCTAGGTCTTATCGAGGACACGGAAGCTCGTTTTCGCAAACACGTGTCTGAGACTCTGAGTCTATCTGTAATTGATAATGAAAAAAAGACTTAAGATTTTATACAAAGCCCGTCCTTATCTTAGTGAAGAATTGCGAGTCTTGCTCGTGGAGTCTTTGGTTTCATCTAAGTTAAATTATGCAGACTCGGTGTATGGCCAACGACTACTGTCAAAAACTGAAATCATGATCCAAAGATTTCAGAACGCCTGTGCACGCTTCTGTTTTAAAGTTCCCTTGGGGAAATGTTAAACCTTTCTTGAATGAACACAACATTTTAAAAATGAAAGCTAGATGTAAACTCCACTTGGTAAACCTACTCTTTGGTGTTACTAAGTCTCACTCCCCTTCTTACTTATATGATAGACTAGCTTCTGCCCGCGACTTCATCCGCGTGATATTTCTTGTTCCCCCGATCCACCCCGTCGCATCGCATCGCCTGCCCGCGCCAGTACTTCGTTTTCGCTTAGCGTTCTTTCTGATTAAAAAAAAAAAAATCGGCTCTTTAGTGTCCTAGGGTGATGTCATATAAGCCTTTAACTTCCCTAAAGACTTGGGCTACCAAAAGCAAAAAGATGTTGTCAAATCCAACTGGTAGTTCCGCAGATTACTCCCTACATACACACTTACAAACAAACAAACATGACCTGTTTATATTATTAGTAATTATAGATTACGTGAACAAGCAGACACAGAAACGGTGAGGGAAGAAAATGTTCTCAACAGATTGTCATCCCACGGCGGTAGTTAGAGGCAGTTTTCGCTACGCAGATACTAAATGCTGGAACAATATTCCTCCTCCCACGAACAATTGTAAAAGTAGGTCGATTTTCAAATTTAAATTAAAAGCATTTTATTAAACCATTGATCTTATGGCTGCGTCAGTGAAAGTAGTTCGCGCAGCTGAACTTTGGGCCAAAGATGTTTGAACTTTTGCTGACGATACGCTAAGAAGAAGAAGCGAAGAGCAAAAAGATTTTCGAAATGTTCGAGCCGATAAGTTTGCCATAAAACAAATTATTTTATACAGTTTTGTAATTTTATCACTTTTAATTTTATAAAAACGCAATTGAATGATATGATGTGATAATTTTATCACGATGAGCAGCAGGAGCAATGGTGGCCCAGTGGTAATGGCCGCGACTTATGAGTTGTAGGTCGTAGGTTCGAACCCAGACAGGCGCTTACTTTGCGTAAATTATTTCGTCGCCACTGCTCTCAAAACGGCAAAGTTTTAAAAATGTTTGAAGTTGTAGCATAAACTGAACTTTATTGTGTAGGAATTAAAATTATTTTTCCATTAATTCATATTTGTTTACATTTTTGGCAAACAAATCGCGAATACACAGTACTTAAGGTGCTAGTCCATTTGATTAACTATTAATTACCCAGACTTTACTTATCTAACGGAGTTCAAGAAACTTTATTGAAAACTAAAACTACATACTCCAGCACAACGAGACTCTAACTAAACATTATCTCCATCCAGAATCCAGGAAACGAAACTCTATGCCATAAACCGAGTTCAGATAACGCATCTAACCCGGACGCAGCAACTGCCAACACGGATATTATATCTAAAATATTTCACAGTTCAAAACTGAAACTTGTTGGAACATGTGACGGGAAACGCGCAGTTAAACAAGTATTTAACCGTAGTCCGTTGAATGTGACTACTGGGAGAGTAGAGATGAGACGTATGTACTAGAACAGGTTTTTTTTTTGGATTAGCCCACACTTTGTACGCGGTGGGAAGGACCATGCGACATAAACAGTTGATCGCACAGCATCGGTGCATTTGATGTACGGACACTTCCGGGAAGGGGATAGACTTCACCAACTTCCCGAAACTGGGTTGATAGTTCGTTCTAAGGGACGCTAGTAATCATGGTGTCGTTAAACCACATCCGGCTTTCAGACCTCTCACAAGTCATTAGCGGATAACACTTTGACCTTGAGTTGGCCTAGCGTAGAGTTTCAATCTAATGCAAGGTCAGCTTATACTAGTAGTTATGTAGTATCTGGTTTTACTCTTGTGCCTACTAGTTGTAATCCAAATGTTCTATAACCACTACATTTTATGTATTTTCTCGTCTGTAACTTATTATGTGTATTAAATAAATTATTATTATTATACTCGTTTGTTACCACTCACGTACAGCCTACTTACTGTACGCGATCCTACTGCACGCCAATCTATCTGAATCTAAGTAAATACTTCATACTCGGAACAGGTATTTTTCAATACTAGTACTAGGTCTACCTAGTTCGAAAATAACAAAGTACGGCCCACCTCTAGGGAAAAGTTAGCGCTCTGGGGAACTATCCAGTTGATATGCAAGTTTGAACAAAAGATTGAATGTCGGAATATAGCTCGTCTTGTTTTGTATCAGGTTGGCCGCAAATATGTGAGGAATACGGTTGCTATGCAGGAATGAGATGCGACTGTGACGTAATTTGGTTCATCTGTGATATCTACAAAAACGCGACATGCGAACTACGCGTTATACTGATGTCACACAAAAATCCTGCATCTCGCAAGCAGAGTTTACCGCGTAACTAGGATAATATATACAACGGCCCGACATGAATCATAGAAAGAAAGAAATAAAATACGTTTATTTGCAGAGTTATCGGGCAGTTGCCCGCCAGATATAACATTCATCTGGTCGGAGGATCCTCCCTTTTCTATGGAGGATGAGTGAACTTTACACCCTGTTCCTCATACCTTTATACATCTATAGCATCTCAGCCTTATTTTACCCACAGCCCAGTTTGATAATATTATATTTTTCTAGAGCCCCCATTTTTTTTTTACTTACTCTCTGTTGCGAATATAAAACAGCTTTTGCCACGATTATATTTAAACGTGTAATATTATTATAGTCGTAGTGTAGAATAGAATAGAAATACTCTTTATTATGTTCACCAAAACACTACGACTACACGTACCGTACGTGTCACGTGTGCCACGTGTCGTACTATAGGATATATAATTTTCTCTGGGTTTTCTACTGCCCCCCTGAAAGTCTCAAACGCCCACGAGGGGGCGTCATCGCGTTGAGAATCCTCTATAGGTAGGTACTAATACATAAAAAAGATGTGAAAGGGACTATACAAGTCAGTTATGTGTCTAGTTTTGTAAATACATAAGATGGAAATAATCCTTATTTGAACGTAAAATATGGTTATTTTTCCCTCAATGTAGCGAAATTCAAACAATTGTCAATGATGTAGATCACAACACCTGGCTAACGAAAATGTTTTTATATCTGTTGGACTAAAATAATAACATAAGAGAGGCTTGTGGCCAAGTAATAACAGCCGCATGGATCGACGCTTGCCGCGGTTGGTCCGTGGATGGGTGATCTTTACATATCAAGACCTCTCCGTGCCTCGGAAAGCACGTTAAGCCGTTGGTCCCGGCTGTCTTTCGTGGATCTTTGACAGTCGTACGGGTCGTCAGAAGCCCGAAAGTCTGACAAACAGTCTTACCAAGGGGTATCGTATTATCTAGTCATTGGGTTGTGGAGGTCAGATAGCAGTCGATCCATGTAAAATACTGGTATTCAGCTGCATCCGGTTAGACTGGAAGCCGACCCCAACATAGTTGGGAAAAGGCATGCAGGTGATGATGCTCTGTTAGGCTAAAATATCAATAAAGGTTAGTTTTTATTTTTCAGCTTGGTAATTCTAAATTCACAAAGAGCTCATCAGAATTTCAGGGTCCGGGATAAAGTTACAAAACCCATTTGGAAATAACTGTTGCATAGAAAAAGGAATATTTCGATCAATCCGACTGTGCATTATAAATAGGTCTGTACGAATGCTAGGATCGACGATCCAGTTTTATGGATCTTTTTAGGGTTCCGTACCCAAAGGGTAAAAACGGAACCCTATTACTAAGACTTCGCTGTCCGTCCGTCCGTCCGTCCGTCTGTCTGTCACCAGGCTGTATCTCGAGAACCGCGGTAGCTAGACAGTTGAAATTTTCACAAATTATAATGTATTTCGGTTGCCGCTATAACAACAAATACTAAAAATAAAATAAAATAAATATTTAAGGGGGGCTCCCATACAAAAAACGCGATTTTTTTGCCCTTTTTTGCTCGATATCTGTCACCAGGCTGTATCTCAAGAACCGCGGTAGCTAGACAGTTGAAATTTTCACAAATTATGTATTTCTGTTGCCGCTATAACAACAAATACTAAAAATAAAATAAATATTTAAGGGGGGCTCCCATACAACAAACGCGATTTTTTTTCCCTTTTTTGCTCGATATCAATAATGGCAACAGGTAGGCACTTGAAATATTCACAAAATACTCAGTTGTATTTTTACTTTAATAATAAATAATAAAATTAAAATAAAATACATATTTAAGGGGGGCTCCCATACAACAAACGTGTTTTTTATGGCGTTTTTGCCTTGAGGTACGGAACCCTTCATGTGCGAGTCCGACTCGCACTTGTTTTCTTTTTTAAATCTGCACCTGCACGAATTTGATCAAAACGTATTGAATTGCTTTTCAGAAACAACTTCGAATGAAAATAGCCAGTAACGTTTTTATAGTATTCTAGCTAGTTAAAAAAATTCGTTTGTGTTATTGCGTTCTACTTTGTTTGTCAATATTTATAAAATCAGCTACCATCTTTTTTTGTTTTTGGGTTTTTGATTATGTTTGGCATAGCATTTGCTATTCTTTGCTCCACCTATTATTGTAAATACTTAGCAACTTTGAAAAGTTTGATAAGCGTCATCTGTTTTTATAAAAATATATTTTTGTTCCGATTCCGCAACAATGTCTAAAAATGTTTACGAACCCTGGAACGAAACTATGCTTTCACAATTGCTATTTGACGTTACAAAAATGGCTGCCAAAACTTGTTGCGACTTAGTTTTACTTAGTTTTGATATACTGCAGTTTTTTAAGCTGTATAACAGCATGTGTGAACGGGTGTGAGCCATCTGTTAGACTCCACCCTTTGGTGTCGAAGTTCAAGCAAGTTTTATGGACTAACTGGAGTTTAGTGTTTAGTTTTGTTAGGCTATAAGTTACTGCAGTCATGTGAATTTTGTGTTATTAATTTATGTGGTTTTAAAGCACGTAATTTATTTTTTAGTTACTTTCTTTTTTGATTTTTGCTCTCGTCAAGCTCCAAACCTGTGTGTTCAGAAAGTATAGTTTTACACTTGAAAGTAGCTTCAGCCCGCTACTTCGTCCGCGTAAAATTTCTTGTTCCCCCGACCCACCCCGTCGCATTGCATCGCCTGCTCGCACTATTAGTTAGTTTTCAAGTTCTTCGTTACTTTTTTTACTCCTAAGAGTCCTAGCGTGATCCTAAATATAATAGCCTAGAGCCTTCCTAAAGAATGTTTCCAATACGACTGATAGTTCTGGAAATTAGCTCGTTCAAACTCTTCAGCTTTATTATTAGTTTATGTGTTACTAGCTTCCACACGCGGCTTCGCCCGCTAAGTATGTCGATAAAAACTATCCTATGTCCTTTCCGAGGATGCAATCTATCTCTCTGCCAAATTTTATCGAAATCCATTCGGTGGTTTAAACGTGAAAAGGTAACATACAGACAGGCAAACAGAGTTACTTTCGAATTTATAATATTAGTATGGATTTTGGGTATCCAATTTGATTAATTACCTACATTTGATTGCAAACTATCACTATGTCAAATGCCAATAGATTGTCAACACGAAGTTCAGTTCTAATAGAAGACACCTAGAAAGAAAGCAAGAAAAAATATTTTTCCTGCAAATTTTTTTTTTTTTTTTAATATAAAAACGTTGCCCCACACTAGGAATTTCTCCTGTGTTGTGGGTGCGTTTACAAACATTTAAATTCACATACACAAACATCCAGACCCGGAACAACTACTTGTAGGTCATACAAATATTTGTTCCGTGCAAAATCATAATATATAGGGTGTCTGTCTGGAAGTATGGATCAAAATATCAGGGCTATCAATTTAATTTTTTTAGATAGCCCTGACAGTTATTTTTGTACGATTTTTTTCTTCGAGGACTATGCGAAGTGATTGTAAAAAACAAAAATTGGTCATAACTTTTGAACCGTAAAAAAATTCACCGACATTCTGAGGGTTAACTTTCCCACCCCTATTCGATTTGATCCATCCTTCCAGTATATACAAAAAATATACACAAACATAATACACACTTACAGTAGCCAAAAGCCTCGTGTTCATCCATCGATCACTAATAAATGTGTTCAACAAATATAAGTTTTAGAGTTTGTCAATTTACACCTATGTAAAAAGAACTACAGGAAACATCAAAGCTAAAATCATTTTAGTCAGTTTTACTGTGAAAAGAACGACTGACACTGCTTTCAGAGTCCATGAAGCGACCAGAAAGCCATCCTCAATTCAATCAATCAACCGTACTCTAGTCGAGACGGGCGCACCTCTAGTAGCACAGAGAAATAGTGATGTCCCCGCAGATTCCCGGCTAATGCACTCGATAATAGATTTCCCGGGGTGGTCGTTTGTCCCGTGAAATGGACCGCGCATGCGCTCCACTGCAAATTTGATGGACCCGCGCAACTTCAGGTGTGTAATAAAATATTATATTTAGCTATCAGTTTTGGTGGGGAGTTTGTTGTGGAAGACATTGAGTAAAAATTGCGGATAAACAACCTCAGAGCTAAATATTATATTTTATGGAGGATGGCAATACACTTATCATAGAAATTACATAGTAACTTCAGAAAATACGGGTTGCCAACTTAAAGTCACAGAATCGTGCGTGCCTTTCATTTTATCGCCCCCCCCATTGACTCAATTACTTTCCATGGCAATATAAGTAGGTAGGTATGTTTGCTGTTTTGTTTCGATCAAACAGTTCAAAAAGGAGTTCTAACAATACTTGTAGAAAGCATAAACAACTACTACAAACAAACGGTATCTATTTCGAATGCGCCATCCACTTTCAACATTCCACTGCAAAATTTTAACAACCACGCCCCACCTAATCTCGTTTCACAAAACACAATACAGTGCCATCTTGTTAAATACGCACCACAATTTCGGGCATAGTTGGCCGCTGTTCATTGCGCCGCGTACCGGTTCCCGGGAGGGCCGGGATAATGGGGTAACTCGATAAAAGATTTCCCGGGACGACGATACCTCACAACACTGCCATCGCGGCCATTTTAACTTCATCCCGGAGTGGCAAGTTGGCCGGGATTTACACTTCTGATGGTCCCGCGCTGTTATCATAAACAAGAATGGAGTTGGAAAGTTTCGTTATTATTTACAGGATATGTCACCTGGGTAAGTGGGTGCATGTATGTGTGTAAGTGGGGTTTATAGTTTTGACTTGGTAGGGAAATGAAAATATTATTATCTTAATAGGTTTATGTTAGCCTTGAAGCTAGCCCCCTACAGCCTTACATATAATTTAACTTAGCCCTGAAGCTAATCCATAAAATCTAGATAAAAAAATTGTTTTTATAACACAGAACATGCTGTCTTTGTTAAAAGTAAATGCAACGGTTTATGATGATGTTGGTGCTCATGCAAGCCACTTGACGTCATACCTATTTACCCACTTATTCGTCCTTGAAAACCTCAAACCACTCAACCAATGTTATCTCGTCAACATGAACAGAAAACTCAACTTCAAATTGAAGTTCGATCAAAGCGAATTGAGCATGCCACCCGTATCTCTACGGATCAAGGCCGAATCTCCCGGTTACCAATAAAGCTATCCAACCAACCTAGATCTCAGGACTCCACATAACTTTTCCTAACTGTCCGCGACATATCTCCAGAAACAGTTACCACAAATAAAAGTGGCATTGCCTGTCCGAAGATAATCAGGCCGAAGGCTAATTTTCTCGACGCGGGAATGGCCGAAAAACAGCTTTATCTTGCCCATAAGACCACTAAGGAAGTAATTCCACTAAACAAAGGGTCCCAATAACGATCCTAGTGTTCCGCCATAAGATATTCGCTGATCGGTCCGCCGGATAAGTTCTCGTGTAGAGTAAGAATACAATGTAGAAGGGATACTCAATTACTCATGTGTGACCATACTACAGGTCATTAGCACACGTATCAAATCGAAAAGGGATCGGCACCGTATCGCCTTTCGCCTCCCCGTCAAACAGGCGTCAACCTAACGTAAGCACGTAACCAAAGCGGATCAGAAGCTCTGATACGTCGAGTCGGCTACGGCTAGGCGACGCCGCGCTTACGGCTCGCCGACCGCTGGTTGATGGTGCAGCAGGCAGGCCGAAGGGTGAGAGGGGCAAGGGTGGACGAAGAGACGTAAGCTCGGGTACCGAGAGACGTAAGCGCGGGGACGACGAGCCGTAACGCACCGCACCACGGTTCGTGAGCTTTCCCGAGGCGAGGCGATTACGTTACGATTCCGATTAGTGTGCGTTGCAGTAGGAAGTTTCACACAAAGAATACTGAACGGCTCGAGTTGATACGGTGCCGATCCCTTTCCGGTTTGCTACCTTTAGGTCTAAATTGACAGTAACGCATTGCGGCAACAAATAAGGTTCCAAATAGCGATGCGCTTCATATTAGTTGAATCGAATGACCACCAGAATTAAAGTAATTTTGCAGTTTTAATTAAATTCAAAAATAAATGCACGGTTCAATGGAATAATTTAGGTATTTCTTAATTTGATTGAATTCCCTTTAATATCATTACAAATTTTGAGAGTTATGCGACGAAACATATTATTTTGAGCTCTGTTTTACGATTTTTATTATATTTTTAAAAAATTAAAAAAAATAATTTTTAAAATATTTCATAAAAATAAAATAGTACTTATATTATTTTTATGAAATATTTTTGAATAAGGCCTGATTTTTCAATGGTCAGATAACTTTTATCTTAACAATAAATCTGATAGTTTAACATATTTTCTATACAAAAGCTGTCAAAGCACAATATTTATTCCTCAGATATAAGTTATCAGACTGTTGAAAAATCAGCGCTGAGTATTTTCTTTAAAAATTTGACAATAACCTCAATTTTCTTCTAGCTTGTAATATGTACAGACGTAAGCACATCAAGCTAATACAATCTGTCAAATTTCTTTAATTGATTTTCAGCTTTATCGCTAGAGCATAAGGTTCAAAGTTGATTGGGAAAATTTGACAGTTTCGGGTAGCTTGATGTGCTGCCGTTTGTACCAATGCGCCTAGCTATGCGACAAAAAACTGAGCGTTTTACTTTTACGGTGTCTATCTTTAATATGTGCGCTTTAATATGACACATCGAGTATTAGAAAGAGACTGACACATAGGTATGAGTGACAGACACGATGATTTTCAAAGCCGAACCTTTTCTAGTCGATGTGCCATATCAACGGCGGGTGCTGTACCTTCTTTTGTGCGTGAGCCGCAGCCTAATTGCGTTACACACTATCAATCTCAATCTGAATCATTTTCAAGGATATTGCTAATCCATTGCTTCTTATGTTCGAAAATTTTGTCTGCTCTACATTGTAAATACCGCAAAGAATGTTTGTTGAACTGTCAAAATGAAAGCGATTGCTTCTGAGACCCGCCCACTTAGGCGAGAGCAGGGGTTGTCAATATTGTTTATGATCTAGTGCGTGTGATGACACACTCCTGGCTGAGTTAAACGTTTCTTACGTCTTAACATTGTAGGTATTTTTACTGAGTTCGTGGCTCGAGATTCGCTTCTCTATATTTTTCTTCTATGGTCCTAGTAATGCTACTGTTAGGGCGTTTGCATATGGGGGTGTAATGTGTAATATCAGCGTGTGTAGGTGCAAGGAGGGTTTAATGGAGGTGCTAAGTTACTTAACTGAGTAGGGGTTGTCTTCATAATGTAATACTAAGTTTAGTTTAGTTAAGAAGAACTGTTCAGTACGTATAAATTAGAGAAAGGCCACTGCTAAGCAGAAAAGAGGAGCTTAAATAAGTTTTTCTGCAAACAATATGTAGAGTAGTGGAACATTTGGACTAACGATATTTTTGAATTTTCAAAAAAAATAAATAAAAAAAAATTGTTTCTTCGAAGTTTTGAAGTAGGTATTGTTATTTAAAACATAGCTATTATCCATTTGATATAAGATTAGACATTACAAACCTTTTTTACAGTCCGTTCAACCGATTTTGACTTCTATTCCGTAAGCATAAGGATGGAAGCAAAAAAAGTGGTTACAATACTGTTTACTGCAGCTGCCATATGTCATGCCACCAACGCAATAGAATTCAAAATCGGTTGAACGAACTGTAAAAAGGTATTGTACTGTAGAAAATGCTTCATGCCTGCTCCATAACACAAAGAACGACACAAATAATGGAGATTTGGAAAAAAAGAAGTGGAAAAATATTCAAAAAAATATTACGGATACACATAAAATTGTGTGTTTGCTCTTACAATAAAATTGAAGTTTCTATAGGTATGTTCCACAAAAATCGAGCGTACTTCGGTCGGTTGAATGTTTTCAGCTTTCAGATCCCTGCGGATAAATTCTCAATGATCGGTAATAAACGTAGTTTTATTTCACGCAATCTATTCGCTGTATTTATTCGCAAAAAGTTGAATAAATACCGCAAATGTTTTTGGTTTTCGATAAAACATTCGACTGCAGAATAGAAGGTAAGCCTGCCTTTAAGGTGAACGTAGACTTAATTAATGAGCACTAATTGGTATTAGTAACTAGGTTGTGGAAGTAAGATAGGCAGTCGCTCTATGTAAAGGACTGGGAATCAGCTGCATCAGGTTAGACAAGAAGCCGACCCCAACATAATTGGGAAAAAGCTAGGCAGATGATTAATGACCAGTAACATTGCCAAAGATTATATTTTTAAATTATAGGACCCTTGTAAAATTTCTACATTGATATCTGTAATATTAATATGGTGTACATTACAAAGAGTAGATATTATATTCTTTTATATTCCATAGGTAGGCGCATACAGCAGAACAGTAGTGAGACAAACCATTTAACACTAAAAGTTCACTATTCACAAAAGTCGAGAATTTTTTTCACGAAACCGTCATATATCTTTGAGAACGGGCCCAACGTCTGTATGGTTGACAATGCGGCACTGAACACGACGAGGCACATATAAACAGGATATAAAATATGTCACCAATAAGCAAGACCAAATGTCGGATGAGGGTGCGGCTGTATTGGTAAAAGAACAGCGGGGAATACAAAAATGTGTCTGACAAGAAGACAATGTTTTTTTAATACAGGGTGTAAAAAGACACATCACAAAGTCACACATCAAGCTACCCGAAACTGTCAAATTATCCCAAGCAACGTTGAACCTTAAGCTTTAGCGATAAAGTTGAAAATATATTAAATAAATTTGACAGATTGTAGCAGCTTGATGTGCTGGCGTCTGTACATCAAATTAGGTAGCGTTGCACAAAAGTAATTGCTGGGAAACGACTTTTATTTTTGGTGTGAAAATTTTCTGTTTGCGGTAGTGTGTTTCGTAGCAATGGTTACGAAACATGATATCGATATAGAAAATTTTCTTGTCTTTCTTCACTTTATTGCTTTTATTCTTCTACCACTAAAAGTAAAAATACATTGCTAGTTGTAGAATTCGATTTTTTTTGTTTTAAGGCTCCTTCAAACAGGCGCGACACGCGATAAAATCACACGCGACACAAAGGCACCGCAAGTCACCGCTCGTTGCGCGAAACACACACAACAAACAAAGGCACCGCAGTGCCTTTGTGTTGTGCGCGATTATCCGAACCGATCACTTTTCCGAAGTATTTTTGGTCGAATTTCATTTTACCGAAAACTATTGACCGAGATCTTTTTTGCTATATGCATTATTTGACATATTTTTAGATCATCGAAGTATCATAATACGAGTATGTCATAGGTATTATTTTACCGAACTATATTTCGCCGATTTACAAAATAATTTTTTGCTATTGGCCGAAGCCTCTGGTAATTAAAACAGTGGTATAATGTATGTTCGGAAACATAATACTTCGAACAAATGTTATTTCGGGTAAGTGTAACGCGCCTGTTTGTCGAAGCCTTTAACCATCGAATTATTTTCTATGTCTCCTTCTCCTTACTTTCCTTGAGTGTGAACATTAATTACTTCACAAATCGCTGACGCTCGCACCAAGCTAACACCAGCTCCAGAGCAACAGTGAAATGTAGCGTAAAAAGAAATCCTTGAGAGGGCCAATGTCGATCCTTATTTATGAGTCAGCGTATTATTATGACTTGCCAATTTTCCGGAAAATAAAACCCGTTACGGCTTCGATCCGACTCGGCGACGTGACGATGCCGGATCGAGTTCAGATTTTACTGACACTCTGTATGATAATTTGCCGTTTTCGACGGACGGATGGTAATGTATGATTTGATTTTAAGGAATCATCGCTCGAGATTGGCTTGGCTCGGCTTGAGATATGGTAGACCTATCAGAATATTTGAGTAAATTTTTATTTAGCCGCTATATGGTCATTAGAGGAGTACCGCAAGGGTTGGACCGAGGTGGCTCTAGAAATGGATGCCTGGAAGGATTTGGGAAAAGCCTTTGCTCAGCAGTGGGACAGTGTAGGCTAAATTAACCTTTTGACCGCCACAGTCATGTATAGATGACAAACCAAAATGTGCTCAGCACGCCACGGTTCGACTACATGACAGACTTTGACGCCGAGAGGGCACGTTTTTGATTTTTTGACGTGGTTGGTTAAAAGGTAAAAAAAGGTTATTCCTGATTTTGCCTGCCTTAACAGTAATTGCTGGAACTGTAATATAAATAAGTGAACTGTTTCTGTGTTTTATTTCGTAATTATAGTATACTAGCAGCGCCCCGCGGTTTCACCCGCATAAGTGTCGATCCCGTGGGCATGTAGGGATAAAAACTCCTGTCCTTTCCCGGGACTCAAACTATCTCTATACCAAATTTCATCTAAACCGGTTCAGCGGTTTAAAGGTTAAAAAGTAACAGACAGACAGACACACTTTCGCATTTATAATTTTAGTATGGATAATGTTGGAGTTACAAAAGGAGAAGTTTGTAGGAATACAAATTACATGTAATTCACACGATTTGTAGATTTCTTAACTTTGTTCTGAAGTAGTATTTCTGAAGTCATAAGACTTCGAACTTTTAACTGGTTCTCAGAATTCTATACTGACGTGAATGCAAACACTTCAAAATCTATGATTTTACTTTTGTGCACTATGTTCTTGAATTTTACGAACGGTGAGCTGGTAATGTAGCAAGGTAATGAAATTTCTTTTAGCAACTATATCCTATTGCACCAATGCATCCTAACATATCGATTTGGAAAAAAATACTTACCTAGATTGACTGAAAAAAAGACAAAAAAATTAGCTATCAATATCAACTTTTCAGAGACCAATGTCTCATTATATTGGACGGACTGAGCCACAACACTTTTCTATTATGTTTTCGCGCCAAAAACAATTTCCTTCAAGGTTTTCGCTGAGGATTTACGAGACACCTTTTTTCGCGTCTCAAAATAGTTTTGGGCGTGTTATGTGCTTTTGAAACAGAGGGAAATAGAATTTGTGGTAACCTTGTCGATCTTGTTACCCCACACTTGATTTTGTTTCCTTTGGAGACTGCTTAAAGTGGAAACGTGGGAAGAAATAAGATTTATTTTGTTGGGTATACCTTCCCATCATTTCTGAACTTGGTTGTTTTAAAGACAACGAATGAAATAATTACGCGACATAGAGTTCTTTCCTTAAGCCACCAAGAAATTTTGCCATCAAACTAGTTGATAAAGCCTTAGTAGGTCGCGTGGTGTAATACTAGCGCTGTGACCTTCAGGCTACTCTACTCATTGGTGATTTGTAACACCATTGAACACTGCAGTAATCTACCTACTTGAGTGTCACCCTTGACAGGGCGCTAGCATTTAAGAACCAACAAAAAAAAAAGTCAGTTCCCGTAACAACTTGCTCAGACGCCTAACCTCAACCATCCGAAGTGCTGCACCTCAGGTACTCCGGACTACTGACCTAGCACTCTGCTTCTCTGCGGGCGAATATGCGCGCCCAGTTTGGCACCGGTCCGCTCACGCCAAGGAAGTAGATGTTACTCTTAACGAAACCTGCCGTACGATATAGGTTGCCTGCAAGCGACCCCAGTCAGTGCACTATATCCCACAGCTGGCATAGCACCACCTCAAGTCCGAAGAGAAGTTGCATGCTCAGTGGAGAAACTCAAACAAGAATTTGATACCAGACACCCACTATCTGGTGCACAGCTACCAAACGCAATGGCATAAAAACTAGGCACAGCTTCTTAAAATCGACAGCGTCTCTGTCAGGAAACCCGGCCGACGCCCGTTGCAAACTGTGGCAGGATACGCTTCCCCCTCCTACTTACTATCTACCACCAAAAGAGCATCTCCTTGCAGGGTGTAACCTTACGTGGTCCACTTAGAAGTCCCTGAAGTGTCTACGGATATAAGTGGGAAGATGTAAGTCTAACCTGGTAAAGTAGGGCTAACTTGACGGAACGGCAGTAGGATGTGATTGTGGAGCTATCTCGCAAACCCTGCTCCACCTCCTATCCTGCCCTCTGTGTCCCAAACGTGCAGTCAAAGTGACCTCTGCGCTGCCACCGACAACGCCGTGAAAGTGGCAAAGTTTTTGGTCAACAAGATCTTAAATACAGTCGTGCCAGCGACACGAAGACGAAAAAGAACTCGTTACTTTTGAGTGGTGAGCTTGTAATAGGTACTTTACATTTGAGTAGCGTCGGGGACGATGGGTCTTATAGGCAAAGTACAGGGTATTGAAGATTTTTATATAAAGCCGCCCCATACATTGCCCGCTACATTGTCAACCATTTTTTTTTCAAAACGGCGGCCACTCTTGAAACTTCTCTAAATCGATAGCTGACATCAATTCAAACAGAAATCATAATAGGACCAAACCCTTTAAAGCAGCACGTTTCCGAGATATTAGCGTTCAAAGTTGATCACGTAACATCCATATTTTTTGAAAGTCTTGCGTACGTTTCAAAATTTAGACATTCAGAGTGATTATTTCAAACATTTGTATAACAAGATGAGGTATTATGCGTGTCCGCCATTTTGAAATAAAAAAAAACAAAATGGCGGACAGTAGGCATGCTACGGACCCTCAAAGCCCTTTATACACCTTAATTTGAATTTGGTGCTGGTAAGTTCGCTAACTTACCAGGACCAAATTCCCTTTCTAATTGGAATACAGTAAGCATCAGATGCAACAGTATTAGGTATGGCGCCACAACACAACTTCCCCATTCAAACTGTTTCTCAAGGAGCTTTGTCCAGTCACACAAAGTTGAACAGTCATTTAAATTACTGGCTTATACTACTGCCCTTGTTGATTTTGCAAAGAAGACGTTGTTTAACTTACAAAGCCTAAACAAGTTGTTTACAAGTTCGAAGTTAACCGAGACGACAAGTATTTAGCTCGGAGCTGGTTACTGAGTTACGGTAGGCTTTTCTTGTATAAGAAAGGAATAGGAAATGTTATTTATTTTTAAAGAACTGTTGTTATCTCTCTTTTTTACCCGACTGCGCGACGCAAAGGAGTGGTAATGTGTTCATCAGCCTATGTATGTATGTATGTTTGTATGTTCCTTTGAAGTACTATACAGACCAAACGCCTGGTCCGATTTTTATGATTCACACGTCAATCGATTCCTCTTAGTCCGGCGAGTGTCACTAAAGACATAACGTTAGTGAAAATTCAATATAGCGACTACTATGTATGTATGTATGTCTTCAAAAAATTTTTTTTTCTCAAAACCTATCGAGTGGGTTATCAAAATAAAGGGCTTTAAAAGATGATTACAAAAATATAAACAACTTATATGGTTAAAAGTAATTCGAACTGACAAATCGTAAAAAACACGTACCAAGAACTAAATCGTCAGCGAAATCTTTCACATTTGTAAACTAAAAAGCTGGAAATAAAAAAAGTTATTAAAAAAATAAAAACCCGACTGCGGTAAAAAACTTAAGTTAAAAGAACTGAAAAGCTAAAAACAAGCCCATTTTAAATTAAATAAAAGTTGGAAGCAGGCGGGACCCATTTAAATTTGAAAATATAATAAAAATGGTATGGGTCCCGCCTGCTTCCAACTTTTATTTAATTTAAAATGGGCTTGTTTTTAGCTTTTCAGTTCTTTTAACTTAAGTTTTTTACCGCAGTCGGGTTTTTATTTTTTTAATAACTTTTTTTTTATACACCGTGCTTTTACAATTTTCGTAAGTAGATGATCACTTTAGTGAGAAAACGTTAATACAAAAAATAATTATAGTTTTAAATTAAGTATTTATTTTTATTTGACTAAATGTTATCAAGGGTGGCTAAATGGCTAAGTATCTGTCTACAAGCATTGTATAAAGGGAGAAATGGAGATATTTTTGCGTATGCAATGTATGTTGAGACACCTGCTCACTTGCATTAGATGTTTTGGACCTAACTTTTTCGAAGGAATCTCTTTGTATATTCTGCGTGAGAACCCATAACACAGGATGGCATGCATCAATGCACAACCTGTTACTATGCATTCAGTACATGATTATTAACCCCCAAAGTAGAAATTCTGCGTGGGAGATAAAAAAAAAAAAAATTATGTGCAATACCTAAAGTGCAATACCCCCACCATAGTCTGCCGGGTTAGCGGGATTGTCCGAAAGGGTTATTGAAAAAATGAAACTATTTTTTAATGATAACCGATGAAAAATGTCTACACAAAAATAAAAACCCCCCTGGTTTTATTTTTGAATCATGTGCTGAATTTATGGTTACAGTTTGTACGTCGACGTCCCTGCCACCCTGTATATTATATCCTTAGAAAAAGGGTTAACCGACCATTGCAAAAATATCGGTACCTATATACTGCCGTACATTGTCCATCTACTCATGTAGAATAACATAGAGGACCCTAAAATCTGTCAGACCGCTTGGGATCTAACGAATCAGGAATCGTTGAGCTGTAAAAACTCTGAATGAAGTACTGTGACTTGCCTTATCGTATTTCTAAGAACATACCTCCAACGAATTATGTTTTCCTGGTAACGACCCGCAAAAACGACAGATTGACACGTTACCTTTCGGGTTTCGATTTATAATGATTTATTGGAAGCCACTTGACCCTTATCTGGCTATGTTATTATATCACATTTACTGCCACTCCAGTGAACAACGCTTTGCCAGCGCGTTTTCGAATGGAACTTGAACGTTGACCATTGAAATCGTACTTCACTCGATCCTGGCACAATTTATTGTTATGTTTCATACTTTTCTGGTTGAGTAACTGAACTGACAGTCAAAAGTCTTAGATGTTGGATTTTTAAAGAAGATTTTGATAAATACAGTCAATCAACCTTGTATTTAAGCCAAAAGACGTCCACTGGACACTGGACAAAGGCTTCTGCCAAACGTCACCACATCGACGACCGGTTATGTGCCTCTTGCATCAAGCGGAATCCTACGGCCTTCATTGGACATCGTTTTGCAGTATTAGGTACTATAAAAGATCAACTATCTGTTTGATTTACCCTGAGGTAGCAGTCATTAAATTTATTTTTCTAAAAAAATCTCTGGTTTTATTATGATCCTAAATCTTATGATCCTAAATAGCTTCATCCAAGGGTAACGGTCGAATAATTTTGTCAAAAAACAGAAACTCATTTTCATTTATGGGCGAGCCCATGCAATTTCAGTGTGTATTTATCTTTTTTTTATTATTACATGGGAATGAAGTCCGAGGCAAAATGAATGACCATAATGTACTGCTAAAATGTTTTTAGGGTCCTGTCAAGTAGTTTATTTAGTTTGGATTTGCACTGTGAGTTCCGTATAAGCACGCTTTCTGATAACTTGAGTATGTAGAGTACTAGCAAGAACTGCTTTATCAACAGCTGATGCCAAACTCCTCAATCCAAAGAAGGACAGTGGTCACTTTGAAGAATTAATGCATCTTTATGAGTTATGAGATGTTTCAAATTCTTTGACAGACCAGTTGTTTTGGGTGGACTGTATGACCGACTGTTTTGAAGAGAAGAACCAGTTCTTCTTCTTCTTGTTGTTGCAGCCGCAGATCAGAGAGGAAAGTCTTATTGAGACCACAAGGTGACTGGCGTGGAACGTGTTTGCTGTCACAGTTTTTTCAATAGCCAGATCTGGCCGACGACGTCCGATTGATGAATTGCACACAATGCATAATCTCGGAGATTGTCACGTGAGCGGCTAAGGTTCTGGAAGATTTTTAAGTTACAGTTTGTAAGCTAAAGTAACTTTTTGTTAATTTAGGATCTAATAGGTAACTGAGTAAGGTAACATACTGAAATTATAGAAGGGAGATAGAAACGTGAACCACACCCCACGGATCTCCAAAAAAAGCGAGACAGAAACGTCGTAAACATACATTCAATCTGGGGCCAAATGTTAACTTCATAATAAAGTCATAAAGCGGCGTTATCTGATCGCCATGCGTCACTGGTATCCTAGTATCTATCCCCTCTTCCCTCGCCATCCCTCTGTTTAATTCGCAAACTAGCGTATTTTCGCTTGTTGTTTCGCCATCTTTACTAGTGGATAAAAGTTGTCTTTTATGAGAACAGTGTAATAAGTTGTTGTTTGATATAAGTCGGCCAGAAAGTCTTGATAATATTATTGTTCTAAGTCCAGAGTTCAGATTGGTCGTTTGTCCACTGTTTGATCTTTACTTCAGTCGATTCTGTAGAAATCTCACCGTGAAAACTTAGGTGATGTGAGTTTGTTTTTGCTAGGAATTGACACTATTGACAGCTCACTCCACGCTCACTTCACCCAAGTTTTCACGGTGAGAAGGTTATAGAATCGCACAGCAGTATACTATTATGATAATTTTGGTGACAGTTTTTTTGTCGTCTGTAGATAGAAATGGGCCAAACCTCTATAGAACAAATTAGACACCGCACTACAAAGGTATGTTGTCATTAGCTTAAAGAATAGTGGTTTTATCTGTTTTTGTAGCTCATAGGAAAAGACTATGGTCAATTATTTTCAACAGGGACAGGTACACGTAATTTGGAAAAACAATGGGTTAAGAGAGTATTTCTGACGAAGCAAAAAAAGCTATCCTAATGAGCACAGCATTTTTAACCATTCGCATTGAATTTCATTAATCTTTTGACCGCCACACGTCAAAAAATCAAAAATGTGCCTGTCATGTAGTCGAACCGTGGCGTGCTGGGCACATTTTAGTTTGTCATCTACACATGACTGTGGCGGTCAAAAGGTTAAAGCAAAAGTAAAGAGTAGGTATTCAACTACTTGTACGAGTAGGTACGTTACTTAGTTTACTTGGTTCAATAAAGACTGAGGTCACAATTACATAAAACATCAATATTTTCAACTGATTACCCAAATCTTTTCCAAAACAAATATTCGCCATACTTCCCACCTACCAGGAAAACAGAAAGCAGGAAACAATATCATACAATAAAACGCAAATATACAATATTGTCAGCATAAATAAGTCGCTACTATAAATAAGTCCACTCTCCATTATATTGCTATGAGCTGATAGAGATTTTATGGGCTGCCAAGATGAAACAGGGCTGTGGACACAAATACACGGAATATATAGCCAGCTTAATGGCTTTTCTTGAAATATTTTGAAAAAGATAGGTTAAGAGGGAGATTTAGGATTTAGATAGAATCTTTTTTTATGTTATGTAAGGTTTTGTGGATATTTTACGGCCTATTTCAAAGTATTTCCGTCAAGACGGTTAATGGAAGCATTTGCGTCTTGATCCAACCTGTATCCCGAAGAGTAGTTCAAAGTGCACTTTTGTCACTCCATATGCCCTCCTATAGGGACTATAGAAAGGGATCTTCCTATAGTTCCTATACTTCTTTTGTCACGCCAGCAACCTAAAGTCGGGGCTGCTGGGGTGACGAAAGCGTTACCGTGATATTTATTACGATTCACTTCCCTTTTAAATGATTTATAACCGTCAAACCAACAAAGCACAAAACTCGAATTTGGAAACAAATCCCTAACGGAACCAGCAGCCTAATTGCGTAAAACATTTTCTTTCTGATTACAATTCCGAAACTATGCCAACTACAGTTTGAATCGATATCAGTAAACGGAATTGTGTAACTCCAAATGATCCCAAATGACTATAATTGTATAGAGGTGTACCGACTGTCGGGCAGAATTTGTTTGGTGAAAGCGTGTTGTTTCTTCATATAAGAACTATTCGCTTCCAAATAATTTTGCTATAATTAAATTTTGTTTTGATTACAACTGATGGTCTACTACTGCATATAAATAAAAATGTACGATGATTGCCGAAAAATGAAAAACCAATTTATAATACACTTTCTACCAAAAACTACCATAATTGAAATACGCAACGAAACGTTTTATTTTTCACGTTTTAGTTATCTGTGGCCAACGATAAAATCGTAAAAAAGCAGTGTTGTCAACTTAGTGGGAGTTCCACTAAACTTGGGGGTTTGGACACAGGGGTGGGGTGCCGGTGGACAAAATTTTGCTTTCAGTGGCTGGTGGTTAGACTAATTCAATTTGTAGAAAACAATATAATCAACTACTTTAACTTTGCCTCGAGAAAATATTATATTAACACGATAATGGGCATGTTTTATATTTTGTTTAAACCTTGTGAAAGTGAGAAATAAATCATCAAACTACTGACGTTTTAAGATTTATTTCTTTCAAATGCGGAAACCACTGCCGATTTGAAAGTAAGTAATTTCGAAAAAAATGGTTGCCTGTAAAGTCGGTTTTACGGGCGAAGATTTTACGTGACAACGTCTTTTTCTCGGTAGAATATTTATTGATATGAATATAATTAAATTGCACAATAGGAACAAGGAATTGAATGATAGTTGAGTGGGAGAGAGACGCAAGGCATTCGGCGGGCCTCTCTCTCGTTCGGTGACTCATCGTAACGTTACCGAGCGTTACACTTTTTCATAAGTGACTCCCAGCCGCAACCTAATTTAAGACGTTGTCACGTCAAAAAATCCCACGGCAACATACTACTAACTTCTTGAGTAATACATTATTTTATGATATTGTAATAGGATGATGCTAAAAAAAAAGTACTGTGAATAAGTTATGTTTGTGTCCATTCTCAAATCATAAAACGGACCTCCATAACGGCGATCGAACGTCGCTAATAAGAATAAACATAATATAAAAAAAATTCGCCTTCTAGTGGACTCGGGAGAAAAGTTGGCAACACTGACACTGAGTAATTATTAGTAAAAGTACTCTGTGGTAATAAAAGTAAATAATGAAAATAGGATACTTTTAAACCATAATATACAAATAATCTTTGTTTGGTTTTACCTTGAATGTTGTTTAAATTAATACTTGTTTTATGTTTTTTAACATATATAAATTGTTTTTACTATTTTCATACAGAAACATAGGATAAATAGTTTCGGAACATTTTTGTTGTGGTTTCTTGTAGAAGGAATGCGTTTGTAAAGTTCTCTGATAGAATAGAGGACAAGGAGGTTTTAGCTGGCTGCACTAAGACTTAGGCTGTTTTGCTCGATAGCGAAAAGCACCTTAGTCTGTTATATGTCAATATAATCATAAAAGTAAGTAACCAAATATATCTAGGAAAAAGTTGTTCGTATCTCATTAAGTATTAGATTATTGTAGCTCGTGTAAGTACTTACCCTTGATACCGATGATCATCAAGGATAGAACTATATTAGCTTTCGACCTCCCTGGACATGGGTTTTCGTCGTAGACTGCCGGTACACTTAATCAACAACTCACATAACATACTCAATATTAAATGATACCTTCTCCCCTCTTAGGTACACATAATTGCTATAAGAACGAAACACACAATGTTTGAGAATTCAATGAAGATTTCAATATGTTTTTAATTTTCAGTTATGACTTACAACAAATGGGACTGGTTGAGGATGATTTTGTATATAAAAGAGCATTTCAACTCGGACAGTGTCCTTACTGTCTCACTTTTAAAACTGCAGGAGAATTCTCGGGGTGTTTCACCTACGAAGACATGACTGAACGCAGCATATTACATACATTACTGTTCGCTTCGGCCACTGCTACTGCTGCTCAGCAACTACTTCAGTTTTCAAACTTCTCAAGTACAAACTCAAGATTGTTCAAAAACTGTTGAATCTTCAGTCTTGCATGACAACATAAACATATGTACCTATTATGTAATTGATAACAGTGTAAGCTTTAATATAAAGTTGAATACTTACTAAGCCTTTTTTTAATAAAGACATCAAGTGATTATTATAGTGATACTAATTAGAAAATAGTGGTGTTTAGCTAAATTAACTGTCATTCATTAGGTACTTATAGGTAAATAGAAAGACAAAATATGGTAAACAAAAAAAAACTGGTTTTATTTATATTATTACAACCTATCTGACAATAGCATTTATTCACATTTAGCATAGAATATTTGGTCATGAGGCAAGAATAAATTGGAACAAATATTTATATTCTATAGATTGGTGGAATTTGGCATCTAATGTCTTCCCATGTACTGCTGGCTAATGCTTCCTGTGAGAACAAGTTAGTTTTTCCTGAATAATAGCGGCAGGCCCAGACGGAGATGGCGGGATAAGCTGGACTCCTTTAATAAAGATAGGTCCTTGGCAGCTCTCGACAGAGAGGGGTGGAAGGAGAGTAGGCCTTTGCCCAGCAGTGGCGCAAGATGTAGTTGAGCCTGACACCTGAAAGATAAAAAAAGAATTTAAGTAAGTAAATCCTCATTATGTTACAACCATCCACAAAGTATTTAAAAGGCTCAAATCTATGTACATATTAGAACAGTAATATACTGCTATAAACACAAATTAGATGCCTACAATTCTATTGATGGATGAAGCATACTTGACTAAAAAGTACCTACACAAAGATACAGCAAGTATTTTTACTTATTAGGTAATAGATAAAAAGGAGGATGGGCCTATGATACATATTACACACATTACTAATTGTGATATCAAACAAAACCAATACAATGCTAGAGTATTTTGAAGGGCTCCACATAATAATATAACAATAAACACTATAAATAAATATTATGGTACTTCCATAAATATAGTTGAATATTTAGAAAATAACCTTCAAGACTACCTACCATAGTGGTGCTAGGAGACTGATATTGATTTTGAGGATTTACACCGGACATCCTAAGGTTTATGACAGAATACATTTTTATTAATTGACTTAGATATTCTTACTAATAATATTTAACAATAATTGAAAACACATATTTTCAGTTGCCTACCTAACTTACCTACATACCTACTTTCTTTAATTTAGTTTGTTGTTATAATTGTAAATATTCATCCCCTCGTCTTTTATGAAGCTAAGCTATAGGTACTATGGTCAGTAACAATAGAAAAAGTAATTGTGTCTTGTCATTAGTAGTTGAAGTCATTATATTACCAATGTTTGATGGTGCCCTATGTATCTAGGTATATTATACAATGTAGGTATTCACCAGTAGATACCTGACAAACAATATACAGTTTGTAACATCTTTGAAGATGGTCAGTGGGTCGTCTTAGGAAGATACAACATTTAGGGTATACCTATAGTGGGCCCATTCAATGTTCAACACTTATAAAGAAAATAATACTGACATTACCTTGAACAATGATGTTTAAAAGTAGGTCTATGTATGGTGTGTATTTTCGTCGAAGTCCTTGGATAGATTTAATCCATCGATTTATATTGCTTCATAGTGTGCTTTATATTTGTTCTTCCTTTTCCAATGAAGTAAAACCTCGAATGGGTCGCGCTTCTGGCATAATAAGTTAACGTTTGTTATGGTACCTACGAGATACGAATTTGTCTTTCGTTAAAATGCCACCAATATAGGTACCTCGTTTCTGAAATATCATAATAAGCATAATTTAGGTTGTAAGCACTTATATCAGAAGAAAACTTACAATTATTTTACTAAATTCACCTCACTGCCTTAATTTTTAAAATACTATTAATATGGTTTTATCATTGAGGTTTTACACTAAATCGCATTCACAATTTATCAGGAAGGCTACCACTTACATTTTTTCGAAATAATTATGGGGATTACGCGTTTAAATCCTAAAATATGTAGATCGGAAAATGATTACGACGAGAAGCCTGCTACCTAATTGCGTAACACATTATCGAGAAATGATGCAGACTAGTGGGCTTCGTTTTGATCCCAATTGGCTTCGTTTTAACCTTTTCGTATTGCGTAAACTCGTCTGAAGGGGAAGCCAACGGCTCTGTTTGAATCGCTATTAGAGTGAACGATACGTCATGAAAAACTGGGCAAATGTCAATTTTTCGTATTGTGTAACTTTTTTGACAAGCTAGATTTGGCTTCAAACGTCAAATTAAAACCAACTGCAGTTGGTTTGAAACAGAAGGCAGGCTTCTCGTCGTAATCATTTTCCGATCTACATATTTTAGGATTTAAACGCGTAATCCCCATAATTATTTCGAAAAAATGTAAGTGGTAGCCTTCCTGATAAATTGTGAATGTGATTTAGTGTAAAACCTCAATGATAAAACCATATTAATAGTATTTTAAAAATTAAGGCAGTGAGGTGAATTTAGTAAAATAATTGTAAGTTTTCTTCTGATATAAGTGCTTACAACCTAAATTATGCTTATTATGATATTTCAGAAACGAGGTACCTATATTGGTGGCATTTTAACGAAAGACAAATTCGTATCTCGTAGGTACCATAACAAACGTTAACTTATTATGCCAGAAGCGCGACCCATTCGAGGTTTTACTTCATTGGAAAAGGAAGAACAAATATAAAGCACACTATGAAGCAATATAAATCGATGGATTAAATCTATCCAAGGACTTCGACGAAAATACACACCATACATAGACCTACTTTTAAACATCATTGTTCAAGGTAATGTCAGTATTATTTTCTTTATAAGTGTTGAACATTGAATGGGCCCACTATAGGTATACCCTAAATGTTGTATCTTCCTAAGACGACCCACTGACCATCTTCAAAGATGTTACAAACTGTATATTGTTTGTCAGGTATCTACTGGTGAATACCTACATTGTATAATATACCTAGATACATAGGGCACCATCAAACATTGGTAATATAATGACTTCAACTACTAATGACAAGACACAATTACTTTTTCTATTGTTACTGACCATAGTACCTATAGCTTAGCTTCATAAAAGACGAGGGGATGAATATTTACAATTATAACAACAAACTAAATTAAAGAAAGTAGGTATGTAGGTAAGTTAGGTAGGCAACTGAAAATATGTGTTTTCAATTATTGTTAAATATTATTAGTAAGAATATCTAAGTCAATTAATAAAAATGTATTCTGTCATAAACCTTAGGATGTCCGGTGTAAATCCTCAAAATCAATATCAGTCTCCTAGCACCACTATGGTAGGTAGTCTTGAAGGTTATTTTCTAAATATTCAACTATATTTATGGAAGTACCATAATATTTATTTATAGTGTTTATTGTTATATTATTATGTGGAGCCCTTCAAAATACTCTAGCATTGTATTGGTTTTGTTTGATATCACAATTAGTAATGTGTGTAATATGTATCATAGGCCCATCCTCCTTTTTATCTATTACCTAATAAGTAAAAATACTTGCTGTATCTTTGTGTAGGTACTTTTTAGTCAAGTATGCTTCATCCATCAATAGAATTGTAGGCATCTAATTTGTGTTTATAGCAGTATATTACTGTTCTAATATGTACATAGATTTGAGCCTTTTAAATACTTTGTGGATGGTTGTAACATAATGAGGATTTACTTACTTAAATTCTTTTTTTATCTTTCAGGTGTCAGGCTCAACTACATCTTGCGCCACTGCTGGGCAAAGGCCTACTCTCCTTCCACCCCTCTCTGTCGAGAGCTGCCAAGGACCTATCTTTATTAAAGGAGTCCAGCTTATCCCGCCATCTCCGTCTGGGCCTGCCGCTATTATTCAGGAAAAACTAACTTGTTCTCACAGGAAGCATTAGCCAGCAGTACATGGGAAGACATTAGATGCCAAATTCCACCAATCTATAGAATATAAATATTTGTTCCAATTTATTCTTGCCTCATGACCAAATATTCTATGCTAAATGTGAATAAATGCTATTGTCAGATAGGTTGTAATAATATAAATAAAACCAGTTTTTTTTTGTTTACCATATTTTGTCTTTCTATTTACCTATAAGTACCTAATGAATGACAGTTAATTTAGCTAAACACCACTATTTTCTAATTAGTATCACTATAATAATCACTTGATGTCTTTATTAAAAAAAGGCTTAGTAAGTATTCAACTTTATATTAAAGCTTACACTGTTATCAATTACATAATAGGTACATATGTTTATGTTGTCATGCAAGACTGAAGATTCAACAGTTTTTGAACAATCTTGAGTTTGTACTTGAGAAGTTTGAAAACTGAAGTAGTTGCTGAGCAGCAGTAGCAGTGGCCGAAGCGAACAGTAATGTATGTAATATGCTGCGTTCAGTCATGTCTTCGTAGGTGAAACACCCCGAGAATTCTCCTGCAGTTTTAAAAGTGAGACAGTAAGGACACTGTCCGAGTTGAAATGCTCTTTTATATACAAAATCATCCTCAACCAGTCCCATTTGTTGTAAGTCATAACTGAAAATTAAAAACATATTGAAATCTTCATTGAATTCTCAAACATTGTGTGTTTCGTTCTTATAGCAATTATGTGTACCTAAGAGGGGAGAAGGTATCATTTAATATTGAGTATGTTATGTGAGTTGTTGATTAAGTGTACCGGCAGTCTACGACGAAAACCCATGTCCAGGGAGGTCGAAAGCTAATATAGTTCTATCCTTGATGATCATCGGTATCAAGGGTAAGTACTTACACGAGCTACAATAATCTAATACTTAATGAGATACGAACAACTTTTTCCTAGATATATTTGGTTACTTACTTTTATGATTATATTGACATATAACAGACTAAGGTGCTTTTCGCTATCGAGCAAAACAGCCTAAGTCTTAGTGCAGCCAGCTAAAACCTCCTTGTCCTCTATTCTATCAGAGAACTTTACAAACGCATTCCTTCTACAAGAAACCACAACAAAAATGTTCCGAAACTATTTATCCTATGTTTCTGTATGAAAATAGTAAAAACAATTTATATATGTTAAAAAACATAAAACAAGTATTAATTTAAACAACATTCAAGGTAAAACCAAACAAAGATTATTTGTATATTATGGTTTAAAAGTATCCTATTTTCATTATTTACTTTTATTACCACAGAGTACTTTTACTAATAATTACTCAGTGTCAGTGTTGCCAACTTTTCTCCCGAGTCCACTAGAAGGCGAAATTTTTTTATATTATGTTTATTCTTATTAGCGACGTTCGATCGCCGTTATGGAGGTCCGTTTTATGATTTGAGAATGGACACAAACATAACTTATTCACAGTACTTTTTTTTTAGCATCATCCTATTACAATATCATAAAATAATGTATTACTCAAGAAGTTAGTAGTATGTTGCCGTGGGATTTTTTGACGTGACAACGTCTTAAATTAGGTTGCGGCTGGGAGTCACTTATGAAAAAGTGTAACGCTCGGTAACGTTACGATGAGTCACCGAACGAGAGAGAGGCCCGCCGAATGCCTTGCGTCTCTCTCCCACTCAACTATCATTCAATTCCTTGTTCCTATTGTGCAATTTAATTATATTCATATCAATAAATATTCTACCGAGAAAAAGACGTTGTCACGTAAAATCTTCGCCCGTAAAACCGACTTTACAGGCAACCATTTTTTTCGAAATTACTTACTTTCAAATCGGCAGTGGTTTCCGCATTTGAAAGAAATAAATCTTAAAACGTCAGTAGTTTGATGATTTATTTCTCACTTTCACAAGGTTTAAACAAAATATAAAACATGCCCATTATCGTGTTAATATAATATTTTCTCGAGGCAAAGTTAAAGTAGTTGATTATATTGTTTTCTACAAATTGAATTAGTCTAACCACCAGCCACTGAAAGCAAAATTTTGTCCACCGGCACCCCACCCCTGTGTCCAAACCCCCAAGTTTAGTGGAACTCCCACTAAGTTGACAACACTGCTTTTTTACGATTTTATCGTTGGCCACAGATAACTAAAACGTGAAAAATAAAACGTTTCGTTGCGTATTTCAATTATGGTAGTTTTTGGTAGAAAGTGTATTATAAATTGGTTTTTCATTTTTCGGCAATCATCGTACATTTTTATTTATATGCAGTAGTAGACCATCAGTTGTAATCAAAACAAAATTTAATTATAGCAAAATTATTTGGAAGCGAATAGTTCTTAAATGAAGAAACAACACGCTTTCACCAAACAAATTCTGCCCGACAGTCGGTACACCTCTATACAATTATAGTCATTTGGGATCATTTGGAGTTACACAATTCCGTTTACTGATATCGATTCAAACTGTAGTTGGCATAGTTTCGGAATTGTAATCAGAAAGAAAATGTTTTACGCAATTAGGCTGCTGCCTTCTGTTTCAAACCAACTGCAGTTGGTTTTAATTTGACGTTTGAAGCCAAATCTAGCTTGTCAAAAAAGTTACACAATACGAAAAATTGACATTTGCCCAGTTTTTCATGACGTATCGTTCACTCTAATAGCGATTCAAACAGAGCCGTTGGCTTCCCCTTCAGACGAGTTTACGCAATACGAAAAGGTTAAAACGAAGCCAATTGGGATCAAAACGAAGCCCACTAGTCTGCATCATTTCTCGATAATGTGTTACGCAATTAGGTAGCTGGAAGTTAAAGCAAAAAGCGCTTTCTGCTTAATTTTTAACTGACTCCGAAATTGTGATACAAATTTCGTTCGTCGGCGTTCCGCTGGATGCAACGTTGTGCAGTGCTGCAGCGGTTGTAAAAGGAATATGGAATGAGGCTGCCATCTTACCTTTGCGCACGAATACCAATGAAATATCCTCTAAGGTTGCCGTGAAGAGTAAAGAACACTCGATCCTTGAACTTGTGACCCAATGGTATTTTAGAAAGCATTTGGGAATTTTAGACGTTGTAGATATTTTGTGTACTTTGTAAACGAAAATAGAATGCGACGAGGATCGGTGTTTATTTATTTGTTACTCACCCAGTTTGAATTTCTCAAGTAAAGCCTTCTTAAGACGCACCGGTAGATTGCTTCCATTTTTCTTTGCGTGTTTAGTCTTCTCTAGCAAAGGTATCCAAATTATTACTTATCTACATCGATAAAAAAATATAGTGGGGCTGTCTGTGCACAGACTGACAAGTATCCTTATTCGTGGAGGCTCTATTACTATGTACTAGGTACTACATAATGTGCATTGATGCATTTTTTATTTTCTTTTTTTTTATAATTTGGTTTTCTTATTTTTGACTGTTTAATTTAGTTTGTGATCTACCTGTATGAGTAGCAAAAAATACTTTTACTTTCTTTCTTTCTTTCACAGGCTGTATAGCCACAGCCTGTGAAAGAAACAAAGAAAGAAAAAGTAACCTTTAACCTTTAACCAGTAGTGGACATCATTATTACTGAATAATAAATTAAGAGCAGTAGTGGCCCAGTTTTATCAGCCCGACTGAGGAGTTGTTCGAACCCAGTCAGGGGCTTTACTTTGTG
Source organism: Oligia latruncula (assembly GCA_948474745.1). Lineage (NCBI taxonomy): Eukaryota > Metazoa > Arthropoda > Insecta > Lepidoptera > Noctuidae > Oligia > Oligia latruncula. The sequence continues at coordinate 18,751,407 of OX419692.1, forward strand.
TAAATTATTTCATAACCACTGCTCTCAAAACGGTGAAGGAAAACATCGTGAGGAAACCGGCATGTCCTAGAACCAAAAACAAAATCGAACACAATGTGACATCCACCAACCCGCACTGAGCCCGCGTGGTGGATTATGGCCCACTCCTTCTCACAGAGGGGAGGCCTGTGTCCCAGCAATGAGAACATTATAGGCTAATTATATTAATAAACTAGTAGTGTCCCGCGGATTCACCCGCATAAGTGTCGATCCTGTGGGAATATCAGGATAAAAGCTAGCCTATGTTCTTTCTCGGGACGCAAACTATCTCTATACCAAAGTTCATCTAAATCGATTTAGCGGTTTAAGCGTGAAGAGGTATCAGACAGACAGACACTTTCGCATTTATAATATTATAGTATGGATTGGATTAAATTGTATTCAATTGACTTGTCTACTCTGAACTCCGTACCGTACACATCCTATTATCAATTCTCTGTTGAAAACTTCGCTGTGACTTCTTCAGCTTCAAAAGATTAAATGTCAAACGCAACTTTATGTTTTTATACTTCAATGAATATCATAAACATGAGACTCTTCGTAAACACGTACTTCGTAAAATGCTCCTGATCCTCGTGAAGAGCTGATGAATAAGTAATGACTTCCTATGAGAAGCGCGTTTAGGATCGTATTAAAAATGAATTCTCGTACAAACTCCTCAATTTTGTAGCAAACAAGGTCGTTAACGTAATCTCTTATAGACTTGATATTAAACTGATTGGCTTTTAAAAATTACAGCAAAGTCCATGAAAATTTTGCTATTTTTTTATTAATACAGCAGAGAAGCAGTGGTTCAGTGGTATCGGCTCCGACTTACAAGTGATATCTATTGAGTTCAAACCCCGACAGCCATTTTACTTTGTGTATTTAATTTCATTACTACTACTCTCAAAACTGTGAAGGAAAACATCCAACATACGACATAGACGTATCAAGAAACTGGCATATCTTAGAACCAAAAATTCGATAACCTACCAACTCGCACTGGGCCCGCATGGTGGATTATGGCCCACTCCCTGTCATAGAGAGGAGGTCCGTGTCCCAACAGAGGAAACATTATAGGCTGATTATGCATTATTATGCTTTAATTAATACTTTATGTCTGACTCTTTTAATTAGATTAAATACAGACGGTTTTTGTTATAAATGTAGCTATGCCACCAACATTGGTTGTGGAGTTCAAATTAAAATTAATTTATTTGCAAATATAGGTAAGCCATACGAAGAATTGCCAAACTTAAGTGGCAGTGGGCAGGGCACATTGCTCGCAGAACAGATGGCCGATGGGGCCGAAAGGTTCTGGAGTGGCGACCGCGTACCGGAAGACGTAGCGATGGAAGGCCTCCCACAAGGTGATCCGACGACCTTGTGAAGGCCGCAGGAACCCGTTGGATGCGAGAAGCACAGAACCGGTCGAACTGGAGGTGCTTGGGGGAGGCCTATGTCCAGCAGTGGACGTCTTTCGGCTGAAATGATGATGATGATGAATATGCAGATATTTTACATTCATGTAATAATTATATATCACAGTCTTGGTATTTCCATATTTTACCTTTCGGCATGTAAAGTACAGACTGGCAGCATATCAAGCTACTACAATCTCTCAAATTTCTTTAATAGATTTTCAACTTTATCGCTTAATCCTAAGCTTCAAAGTTGATTGAGAAAATTTGACAGTTTCGTATATAGTTTGATCTGTACATAAAAAGAAAACACAAAAGAATTTAAAACGAATTAAAATAAAATTAAGAATGAGATCAATAAAACTAAACTATAAAAATAAATCCTGTAAATATTCAGGTACACTATAATTTATGCTTGATTCTCTATTTTTGTATCTTCACTGATGGTTTGATCGACCACGATAGTTAATTTTTAGACGTGGGTGAAACTAACAACAAAATACCTAACTCAAATATGAGACAGGCGGTTGGCAGGGTTTAAAATCTCCATACTACATGGCAGCTACAATACTGCTTTAGAAAGTGTGAAAAAAGAAAAGTGTTTTCGGCATGGGTCTTATATAGTTGGATCCCTGGATCGTGGATCCCCCATCATACACGAGTACGAGTATAACAAAATCAAACTAATATTATAAAGCCGAAAGTTCGTGAGTGTGTGTGTGTTACTTCTTCACGCTCAAACGGCAGGACCAATTTTGATAAAATTTTGTATGGAGGTAGCTGACACCCTGGATTATCATATACGCTACTTTTTATTCCAATATTCCCACGGGATCGACATTCACGCGGGTGAAACAGCGGGGCGCAGCTAGTATCAAATATTATAAAAAAAATGTTTCAATCTAAATGTATAAAACAAACTGACAGCCCTATAATAATATTATAAACAAATAAAATAAAAAAATAATAACAAAAAAATTCATAAAAAAAAAATGTAAAAAATGTATTAAATACTTAAAAAAAAATAAAAAATATAATAAATTCTTTACTAAACGTGTTTAAGTATATATATTTTTTGAGACTTATTTTGACTGGCATGTTTATATTTTTTACTAAAAATTACATATTTACGTTTGCTTGCCTAATGTAAGGTAGATTGTATAGGGACCACCTAGTTTTGGAAACACTTTTATTCTATGTACCTACTTTCAGAGCAGATTAACGATTCATCATCTGCCTAACCCTTTTCCCAACTACCTATGTTGGGGTCAGCTTCCAGTCTAACCGGATGCAGCTGAATTTACATGGAGCGACTGCCTATCTGACCTCTACAACCCAGTTACTGTGTGATACGATACCCTTTGGTAAGACTGGTTGTCAGACGTTCGGGCTTCTGACTACCCGTAACGACTGTCAAAGATCCACGAATGACAGCCGGGACCAACGTTTTAACGTGCCTTCCGAGCCACGGGGGGGTCTTGGTATGTAAAGATGGTCACCCATCCATGGACCAACCGCGGCAAGCGTAGTCTAACCTGATTGATCGACCCGTGCGGCTGTTATTACTTAGCCACAAGCGTTGCAGCGTTGTAGCGTTGCGTTCATTTTACGTAATGAGGTACGTGAGGTAGGTGAGGTGGGTTTGAACGTACACAAATGTGTACGTTCAAACCAAATAAAAATAAAAAAACCATAAAAATCTCGAAAATTTAAATCAAATTCCTATAAACATAAAATTCACAATGTAATCGTATATTGTCATTGCAGCTGCACCGGGTTGAAGCCGTGATCCCGTGAGCTATGACGTAAGCGATCCGAAAAAGCGTCGCAATGCGGTTTATGAGGCTATAAACATTGACGTTCTCTCCATCGTCAGTCTTCAGGAATTCCGTTTGTCTAATTTGTTAATCGTTTAGTACAATGTACCGCGTAAAACTATTTGGAAGAAGGCTTTTGAAACAGTTAATTTTGAGCTCTAAAATTTCGTTGTAAGGTGGGGTTTTGTTTGAGTGGTGTCTTATGCCGTGGAACTCGGGATCGCTGACTGTTCAAAATCTCTGCTGGGATACGGGCGTTGCCAATTTTCCGCAAGACAGCCCACCCCTTCCGGTAAACGCTTAAGTGTTTGATACCTTAATTGCGTATCTTCTCAGTTCGATGTTCGGACGTGAAACACGTGCTCTTATTTATTTTGTCTTGTTTCCCTTTCATTTTGATTATCTTAAACAAATGCGCCCCGAGGGAGAATTTTTGTTTGGAGTAAAAAATTAACACTTTCATCACTGTATAATATTACGAATATTTTGAATAGAAGAAGGTTTGTGGCAAATTGGGCGACAGTGAACCAAGACACTGAAAAAACTTTGCATTTCTGCACACATCAGTGACTCTTAATATTCATCATCATCATCATCATTTCAGCCAAAAGACGTCCACTGCTGGACATAGGCCTCCCCCAAGCACTTCCACTTCGACCGGTTCTGTGCTTCTCGCATCCAACGGGTTCCTGCGGCCTTCACAAGGTCGTCGGTCCACCTTGTGGGAGGCCTTCCAACTCTACGTCTTCCGGTACGTGGTCGCCACTCCAGAACCTTTCGGCCCCATCGGCCATCTGTTCTGCGAGCAATAATATTATATTATTATTTAATATTATTATATTATTATTCTGAGTTGAACTGCACGATTTTTGACAAATGCGTGCACTGATTGGACAGGTCCGCTAAATCTGTGTCGTTCTTTCCTCAAAATACCATTTCAGACACCAATCTACATGGTCTTCACACGATCTGGTTTGTTTCGGCTTTTCTTCTCAGAATAGTCAGATAGGAAACGCCGACCTCATCTAGTTTAAAAAAATATAATTGACGTGTAAAAGTGTTTGTACAAACCTACTTACAGATATTAATCATTTACAGGAAACCAGAGTTTTTCAACAATTGGTCATGTTTTTAAATTATCAGTTTACGCAGAAAGCGGGGCCAGAATAGTAACGCTAACAGAATGTTTAAAGGAAGAGAAAAGTTTATTATACGTCTCGCCTTGTCATCTTTAATCCGTCATAAACTACACTTATAAGATAAAAATACAAAAAGAGCCCATTAGAATATAAACTTTAAAAATGTTGATAGATAGTTATTTTCTGGTAATTATCTTCAATGTGTGGTGTGTAAATAATAACAGCCGCACAGGTCGATCGATCAGGTTAAGCTATGCTTGTCGCAGTTGGTCTGTGGATGGGTGACCATCTTTACATACCGAGACCTCTCCGTGCCTCGGAAAGCACGGCTGTCATTCGTGGATCTCTGACAGTCGTTGCGGGTGTTTAGGAGCCCGAAAGTCTGACAACCAGTCTTACCAAGAGGTATCGTATTACCCAATAACTGGTTTGTGGAGATCAGATAGGTGGTCGCTCTATGTAAAATACTGGTATTCAGATGCATCCGGTTAGACTGGAAGCTGACCCCAACATAGTTGGGAAAAGGCAGGCAGATGATGATATCTTCAATGTGCTAGTAACCCATCCAACCATTCCACTTAGAAAGAAGTAGGTTATTCCATTAACTTTTTGCACCACTAACAGAATACCAGGGACAAGTGGATAACGTTGCAATGTGGATCCTTCAGTACGTGTTACAGTAAGTGGCAGTGAGGTCAACAACCTCGCGCCGTCATCCCGGGGGAAAATTCTGTCGTAAGATATGGTAAACTTTAAAGTGGAAACATAGGGTAGACAGTTGTGAGATGAACTGGCTTAGCGATTGAATCAGCCTACACTGTTCCCACTGCTGGGACCCAGGCCTCCTCTCTGTTAGAGAGACTAACATACGGTACTTCGGGGGTTACAGTAATTGTGCAAGAAAATACTAACTCAATACCTTCACTGATTTTGGGTTAACTCAATTCCTAGAGGGATTAGAATTAGGATTAAATTACTTTATTTCCTTTGTAACAAGTTAATTTGTTATTCGTTCGGTTTCTCTGTTTTGTTATTACCAAAGTTTTAGAAGATCCATTGAAGTGCATATATTATACAAATTGATCACAAAATTGGATTTTCTAAAGTTTCAGTCATCTACATTATATGTATATCAAATCCATTCCACAAGGCAAGTTTAGCTTGAAAGGCAAGTATTTGAAGGAGGGTTTGAACTGCGTACCCTCCCCAATCCGAGTACCCTATATTTATCAAGTGCATACCACGCTCTGCATTGGTAGAGTGGTCTCCCCTCACGCTTCGTTACTCCGCAGCCTCAGCGACAAGGGTTTTTGTCTCCTCAAAGGAACGAGGAAATCTGAACATTTCTTCCCTTTTTTACCATCTTTTTGTCTTGAATTCGCGTCTTCTCAACAGCTTGTTTTACTTAATTAGTGTTATGCTCGTTACTCCGTAATGAGTTGGATAGTTCTCTGTTTTCCTTTGCGCGGTAAATTGTTGACTCAAGATGTCTCTGCGTTTGTTCATTATTATAATTTTATTTGGATTTGCATTTAGTGGAAGTTTTGCGGGTAGTCGGAAGGCCGAAAGTTTGACAACTAGTCTTATCAAGGAGTATCGTATTACCCAGTAACTGGGTTGTGCAGGTCAGATAGGCAGTCGCTCCATGTAAAGTACTGGTATTCAGCTGCATCCGGTTAGACTGGAAGCCGACCCCAACATAGTTGGGAAAAGGCTAGGCAGATGATGATGATTTGCATTTACTGCTGTAGTAACTTTAATTGTACAATGTGACTTTCCTTAACATTTTAGACCTTGGCCTATTAAATTTTCTTATACAGGAGTTGATTTCAATATTGTGGAACAAATCATGTCTCTTTTGATTCTTGCCACACACGTTATGTATGCCAATATAGGTGTGAGGCTTGGATACTAATAAACGTATTATATCAGATGAATATATATATATATAGCGTAGTGTGGGGCGCCCCCCAGCTAGATGGACAGACGACCTAAGAAGGTGGCTGGGGTAGACTGGATGCGGAAGGCGGAGGACAGGGTGCTGTGGCGCAGTCTGGGAGAGGCCTATATCCAGCAGTGGACTGCGATAGGCTGAGTTGATTGATTGATCAGATGAATAGTTACTCACCAATTTCTCCCTTTCAGTCGTCAGTAATTTGACTTTCGAAAGAAAAAGACAAAGCGTTGTGTAACTATACAGACGCTACACAACGTTTATTAGTAAGGGGGTACCTTTATAATACAGGAATGTGTAATCGAAACTCTTAATCTCTCCGTTTCATTGTTTTTCTGATCGCTGAAAGCGAATGTTTGCTCCACTTTTTGTTGTACAATTAATTGCTTTTTTAGCTTGTTTGTGACTGATCTTTTGATGTTTTTTCTAATTTTAACCTTTAATTAAACGTACCAGTAACTTAATTCCTTTTGGATATCCATTACCCGTAAGAGAGAAGAGATAAAGTTAAAATTAAATTTCAAATTAGAGACGAAAACAAACCCAAAGAACGCTGAAACAATAAAGAAAGTTCAAGTTTAATTTTAAAGCAAACACAGTCCAAAATAAGTCACGAAAGCCTATAACGCGAAATATGATAAACGGCAATCATCACAACAAATAAACCAAGTCAGTAGCGCTTAGGTAACACTCCCAAGCTCCACATTTTTAAAACAACAAAATCTGAGCAAGAAAAACACATTAAAACAAAAACGCATAGTACTACTAACAAAGTTCATTTAACAGAGGTGGTGTCTGTACCAGGAGAGCAGCAAGAATGGGGAGATGTGTCCCCGTACTGACATTAGGGGCTCTAATGTCACTTTCGGGGCGAGAGGGCGTTTCACGCGTTATCGTTTCAGTTTCGGCTGCCGGGTTGATGGGGCGAATCTCTCTCGGCGGACGTTGGGCCGTTTTACGAACAGGACGAAACAATGTTACTTACAGATGTCGGGACAGGTGAGCGGGTTAGTTAATCTGTGTGTGGTGGTGTCAGTGTTTTGTGAGTTTTGGTGTTTTTGATTTATTTTTGGGTTGTCTGGGCAGTAAATGGAGCATCGTTTAAGAAATTTGATATTTGGATTAGGCTAGTCACGTCTTCTTAAAATAATTCATTCATGAATACATTTCACTGTTTTAAAATTAACTTAGTCATAAAAATAACACAATCAACATTTTTACATCTGTATGATCTCTTGTTAGACCATACATTACTTTTAGATGAGGGATGGATGGAATAAAAAAAAGGTAAGTACTGAAACACTAGTTACTGTATTGTTCCAAAGGTAGGTATAGGTAAAATGAGCTTAATGGAATGATGGTGTAGAAATGAAGTGAGTGACGCGGCCCTTGTTGGCTGTAACGAGAACGCCTGGTTGACTTGATAGCGCAACGCGAACTGAACTAATCATTATGAGTTGAAATGAATGTGTGCTGAATTGCAGAATGTGCGGTTGCACCGTACAACATCCAATAATTGTATGAAACTGTTCGTCTACCAATAGAACTATGTGTCCCTAATAAACAAAGTAATAAAACTTTTCAACACGGTCGTGGTTGAATGTGTATCTTAATGATAATTTTAGTCAGATTAATAACAATTTCACTGCACTTTATGAGGTCTTGGTGAATTATGAATACTAGCAAGCTTTTTATAGGCGGAGCATGCGTTGTTCATACAAACGTAATACTAAAATAATTTGTAAATCAAACATATTCTTAATGTGGAGTGGATTACAGAATATCGAATGCGGATGTGGATTACAGAATATCGGATTACAGAATAGCGAATGGATTACAGAATATTATCTAGGTTCCCAGATAAAAATTTGGAAAGGACACTTTTTCTTAAATATAAGGAATTTAAAATTTCTATAGAAAATTCAAGTGCATGTCGGACTCACGCACCGAGGGTTCTGTACAAATTTGTAGGCATGTAACTAATACTTTACGGTTTTCGGATTTTTTCCTTTACTTGTACTACATGACATTGCTTTTTGCCAAATGTTATGATTATAGGTCAACGGGAAGTACCCTGTCTTAGGTTTTGATTCCGGAACATAAACGCCCGTATCTTTTGATTTCATTGACTTAGAAGTTTGATTTTTTCACTCCTTCTAAAGATTGCAGCCCTGAGTATTTGATATTAATTTCAATTTGATAACTACACGCATTCCTGAGAAAAAGGGTCTTGACAGATGAACAGATATCCGGACAACGAAGTGATTTTATAATGGTTCCGTTTTTCCTTTTGAGGCACGGAACCCTAAAAATAAATAACAATGTTTTAAATTTAATCCTGCATCGTTTCTTAAAAGGATCAGTAACAGACCTACACCATCAAAAACAGAAAACCGCAACAGTAACTGATTTTTCACCTCAAACCTAATAAAGAACCCGCGTTGCCAATCCTAAACTAACACAAGACACTGACGCAGCCGTAAGCCTCGACAATTCGATCTTTGCAATCTTCAACCTTATTCGTATTAAAATAAGGGTGTTAGAAAAATTGGCGGTTCGTTTTGGCGCCAAACTAAACAAGACTTTCTTACGTGCTCCTCGGCCTATTTCAATTTTCGCTTCGTTACCTTGCCAGGTTCTACCGTGTTTTATTTTTTCTTACATGGCAACTTAAAATCTTTGGAGAAAAGTGATTTTTGTGGCGTATTTTTACGTCTCTATCTCGATGGAGTCTTGATTCGAAGCGTGAAAGGTCAATGTGAGTGGTGCGTAATAAATGTTAATGCTTTTTTCTGAAGGCTTAATGTGTTTCAGCCTGAAAGTTGTGTTTTATCAGTGACAAGGTCGAAATAAGAACGAGGTTTTCTTTATTGGATGTTTTTGGGTATCAAATTAATTGGTATCTAGTCGCACTTTTAGTATCTAATGCTTTACAGCGAAATTGAAGAAAGCATAAACACTATCGGCTCGGTCGGAACATGGTCGGCTAGACTGGAAGTCTAACCGGCTGCAGCTGCAATACCAGTATTTTACATGGAGCGACTGCCAATCTGACCTCCACAACCAATCATCATCAGCTAGTTAACAACTTAATTTTATAACAATAACAATTATCTAGGTAAAATAATTAGGTACGTCTGCATTTTCCGCAGGGCTAGGTAGAAAAGCACAATATTTTAACAATTTTATGATTTAAAAGAGTGTCCATGGAGTTTCTTACCCATTCTTCTCAATAGGTACCTGTCACGCTACAACAAGAACAACAAGCTTCATCTTTCTCATTGACCAACCCCTTGATAATTTAAAAGTGCCTGTAATAGGTTTATCACACTAATATTATATAGGCGAAAGTTTGAGTGTGTGTGTTTGTTACTTCTTCACGCACAAGCGGCTGGACCAATTTAGAAAAAAATTGGTATAGAGGTAGCTGACACCCTGGATTAATACATAGGATACTTTTTATCCCGATGTTCCCACGGGATTGACACTTATGTGGGTGAAACCGCGGGGCGCAGGTAGTTTCAAATAAATGCTTTTAGTTGAGTTTGACACTCACATTTCGCCAGTTATGTTTCCCCATGTAACTCGAGGTAGTATGTTTTTATTTAAAAACTGGTATTCCTAAAAATATAGAGGGCCAGATGGCCTTCGCAAGTTTATCTCTAACTGGGCCGCCCGCGCCGCCGCCGCTGCGCCGTCCGCCGCGGGCGTAGGTCACCAGGCAAACAGCACTATTGTGGAGTCTTGTATAAGGCTTTTAGTTGAACTTGGACACACTAAGCGGGTGTAGGTCATGTTTTATAGTGTCATCATCTTCTTTTGAGTGCACATGCATGACTTTCTGTGTGAACTATGACTGATACTAATATTTTTGTCTCCTGTACGAACGATGTTGATGTCTGCTGATTTATTCTGTAAAAATCTTACCGTGAAAACTTAGGTGAGGTGAGCTGTCAATAGTGTCAATTCTTAGCAAAAACAAACTCACTTCACTTAAGTTTTCACGGTGAGATTTTTACAGAATCGACCGGAAGCTCACTTAAAGCTCACTTCACCTAAGTGTACACGGTAAGAATTTTATAGATTGGTAGATCTCCTTTGTTTTAAACTATATCAGGGATGTATACTGCGTTCGTGATTTATTTTCCAAAAATGTAAACAAATATAAATCAATGGAAAAATAACTTTAGTTCCTACACAATAAAGTTCAGTTTATGCTACAATTTCAAACATTTTTATAACTTTTTCAATAGTGCTAGTCACTCTGAAATCAACTTATTTGTCATCGAAATAAAGTTAATATTTGTGTAAGTTGAAATAGGGTAGGTTGTGCAGCCGGCGGGAGGAACCTAGTTCCTCCCAAAACCGCGGCCGTCGTGGTGACCATCACCCCGGAGGCCGTGGAGCGGGGCGAGACGTACGAGTCGATCCTAAGACGGGCTCGTACCAATGCTGATCCCTCCCGGCTGGGGATCGGCAACATCACGTGCCGCCGAACCCTAACTGGGGCTCGAATTTTCGAGTTCTCGGGGGAACAGCGCGGCGCAAGTGCGGACCTCTTCGCAACCAAGTTGCAAGAGGTCATTGCGGATACGGCAACGATCGTCAGGCCTGTTAAGACCGCAGTCCTTGAGGTGGCCGATCTGGATGATTCGGTCACCAAGGAGGATGTGGTGGCGGCCGTTGCCGTTGCGGGAGGCTGCGACGCTGGCACGGTGAAGGGGGGAGCCATCAGGCCCGGTCGCCGCGGCATGCGCGCAATCCGCGTCGAGTGCCCAGTCGCCGCGGCGGCGGCCGCCCTTGCTGCGACCAAGGGACGGCTGCTTGTGGGACTAAGCTCGGCTGTGGTCCGGCCACTTGAAAACCAGCCTATGCGCTGTTTCAAGTGCTTTGCGTTCGGCCACACCCGAGCCACGTGTCCCTCCAAATCCGACTGGGGAGACACGTGTTACCAATGCGGGCAAGAGGGACACAAGAGTGCCACCTGCCGCGCCACCACGCCACACTGCAGGGCGTGTGCCGCTAGTGGCCGACCCGCGGACCACAGGATGACGGGCAGGAGTTGTAAGCCCCCCGTGAGGAAGGGCATAGTGCCGGCGCAGGTTCGCCCTGTCGCCGCCACCGCCGCTGTCGCCGCCGCTGTAACTCCAGTTCCAGCGGCGGTAGCTGAGGAGGGGGGTGCGATGTCGGAATAATGGTTTCCAGTCATCGCATCCTCCAGGCGAACACCAACCACTGCAGAGCGGCCCAGGACCTGCTGGTCCAGGCCATGGCTGAGTGGTTGGTGAACGTAGCGGTGGTCGCCGAGCCCTACTCGATCCCCGGCAGTTGGCTGGGTGACGAGGACGGCTTGGTGGCACTAGCGGCGCGGTCCTCCACAGACTCCCCTCCCCTCTCGCTATTAGAGAGGGGACCGGGATACGTGGCCGCCGCGTGGGGAGAGGTAGCCCTCGTGGGCGTCTATTTCTCCCCAAACCGCCCTCTCCAGGACTTCGAGAACTATCTCGGAGTCCTGGCCGCCGTGGTCGGCAGGGCGGCGCCGCGTCAGGTCTCCGTATTGGGAGACCTGAATGCCAAGTCGGTGACCTGGGGCAACCCGGCCACCGACCCTCGCGGGCGGGCGGTGGAGTTGTGGGCAGCCTCCTCTGGGCTCTCCCTCCTCAACAGAGGGAACGTCCAGACATGCGTGCGGCGGCAGGGTGGCTCGATAGTGGACGTCACGTTTGCCACCCCTGCGTTGGCCGCGCGCGTGCTGAACTGGCGGGTGGACCTGGTGGAGACCATGTCGGACCACCGTTACGTGCGGTTCGACATCTCCACCGGTGGCCCCGGAGAGACGCGGCCCCCCTCGGGGCGGTCAGCGTTTCCACGGTGGGCTCTCACCCGCCTGGACAGGGAGGCGGCGGCGGAGGCGGCGTTTATCCAGGACTGGCTTTCGCCGCCTTCCGCTGGCCTGGACGTGGACACCGTGGCGGGACACCTAAGGGAGTCTCTGACCGAGGTGTGCAATTCTAGCATGCCTCGGTCAGGCCGACCGCTGCCCAATCGGGCGGTGTACTGGTGGTCGGTGGAGCTGGAGGGGCTTCGAGCGGCGTGCGTGGGGGCCAGGAGGGCCTACGCGCGTAGCCGGCGGCGGCGTCGACGAGACCACGCCCACGAGGACCACCTCTATGAGGTGTACATAGAGGCAAAACTGGTCCTCGAGCGGGCCATCGCCGACGCCAGGGACTCGGCGAGAGCGGAGATGCTGGAGGGTCTCGACAGGGATCCCTACGGGAGGCCATACAGGGCGGCGCGCAACAAGCTGCGCCCCTTTGGTCCCCCGGTCGCCGAGACCCTGGAGCCCTCATTCCTGGATGGGGTGGTTCAGTCCCTGTTCCCGTGCAGGGACAATTTCACCCCACCAGTGATGGACCCTCCGCGGGGGATGGCTCCGCCAGCTGAGGAGGAAGAGGAGGCCCCTCCTGTCACGGAGTCGGAACTTAGCGCGGCGATTGTGCACATCCGCGCCAAGAAGACGGCTCCGGGCCCCGACGGTGTCCCGGCGAGGGTGGTGGCAATTGCCGCCACCCAAATGGAGGAGCGGTTTCGGGACCTCTTTAACGCATGCCTTGCGTCTGGGAGGTTCCCGAAACCGTGGAAGGAGGGGCAGTTGTGCCTCCTTCGCAAGGAGGGCCGCCCTGCAGACTCGCCCTCGGCATACCGACCCATCGTCCTGCTCGATGAGGTCGGCAAAATGTTCGAGGGGATAATCGCTGCCCGCCTAAAGAGCCACCTGCGGAATGTGGGGCCGGACTTGTCGGACGCTCAGTTCGGTTTTCGGGCTGAGCGTTCCACAGTGGACGCGCTGGCCCGCCTTAAGGGCCAGGTGAAGGATGCGATGCAGGCGGGGGACGGATTGTTGGCGGTGTCATTCGACATAGCCAACGCCTTCAACTCTGTTCCCCACAGCACCATCCTAGAGGCGCTCCGATTCCACGGAGTGCCTCTATACATGCGGCGTCTACTGGCCAGCTACCTGGAGGATCGGACGATCGTCCTCGTGAACAGGGCTGGCCAAGTCCGGCGGTACGCAGTCGAGGCCGGCGTTCCACAGGGGTCAGTCGTGGGACCTCACCTCTGGAACGTCGGCTACGACTGGCTCTTGCGGGGAACTCTCCTCCGAGGCACGAGTGTCGTCTGCTACGCGGATGACACTCTCCTCACCGCCCGGGGGGAGAGTTTCAGGGAGGCGGCCAACTTGGCCTCGGCAGGCGGATCCTTGGTCGCAGGGAGGATCCGCCGCCTAGGACTGACGGTGGCGCTGCACAAGACCGAGGCCGTGTTCTTCCACGGGCCTCGGCAGCGCCAACCTCTAGATGCCCACATCTTCGTGGAGGGCGTCCGAATCGAGGTGAAGGCCCAGATGAAATATCTGGGCCTTGTACTCGACAGCAGGTGGCGTTTCGGCCCGCATTTTAGCGGGCTGTCGACGCGCCTGCTGAAGACTGCGGGCGCCCTCTCGTGGCTGCTCCCCAATCTGGGGGGGCCCAGCGCGAGATGCCGGCAACTCTACGCCGGCATCTTGAGGAGTATGGCCCTTTACGGGGCCCCTATTTGGGAGGACTCCCTCCACAGGAGGGAGAACGCCGCCGCATTGCGGGCCCCCCAAAGGGCCATAGCCCAGCGGGCGGCGAGGGCCTACCGCACGGTCGGCTTCTCCGCGGCATGCGCTCTGGCCGGCACCCCGCCTTGGGAGCTCGAGGCGTGGGTGCTCGCCAGAGTGTATGAATGGACGGCGGGGCGGAGGGCGAGAGGAGAACGCCCAGCCCCGCAAGAGCGGGAGGCCGTCCGGCGGGAGGCGAAGGACGCCATCGTCGTCCACTGGACGCGGGACCTCGCCGCCGCAGCCTTCGGCCGCCGAACCCTCGACGCGATTGGGCCGGTCTTGCAAGACTGGCTCGAGCGGTCGCACGGGTTCCTCTCCTTCCGTCTGGTGCAGGTGCTGTCCGGACACGGTTGCTTCGGATCGTACCTGCACCGTATCGGGCGGGAGGAGACGCCGTCGTGTCACGACTGTGGCGCGGCGGAGGACACGGCGCAGCACACTCTCGAGGTGTGCCCGTCGTGGTCCGAGCCGCGCCGCAGTCTCACCGCGGCGATCGGAACGGACCTCTCGCTCCCCGGCTTGGTCAACGCCATGCTAGGGGATGAGGGGTCCTGGGCGGCAGTCGCCTCCTTCTGCGAACACGTCATGTCCCAGAAGGAGGCGGCGGAGCGCGTGCGGGAGGAAGACCCTCTCGCGGCGCCGCTCCGAAGGCGGAGGAGGGGTCGAAGAAGACGTCAGTATGACAGTCATCTCCGACTCCTCCCAGGTGGAAGCCAGCAGGCGACGGGTGCGGGGGCACCCTCGCCTGTATTGCACAGGCTTCCACCAGTGCCGGACGGGAATGGCCAGGTGTTCTCGGCCATTCCCGTAGCCCCCCCTCAGACGGGGGGACATGCGGGGCCCGCCAGCTAGGCGGGCATGCGCCGGGGGGGTTGTGGATGCAAAGGCTGAGCCGGATTCCCATGACCTCCCCATCAAGGCGATGAGGGAACACCGCTGAGTTTTAGTGGGTATACTGCCACCCTGGCAGGGAGTCCCACATACTCCGTCTCGTCCCCCCACGAGCGGAGATGCGTAACGTCATTTCTCAGCGAAAAAAAAAAAAAAAAAAAAAAAAAAAAAAAAAAAAAAGGGTAGGTTGTGCAGCACGGCGCACTTATACTTTAAGTAATTTACGTTTTGATCGAGAGCTTACCAGAGACAGGCAACCTTTTCCTTTTTCATTATTAAAATTCAATTTCAACATTTTTATTCACCTTTAGTGGCTACAATATTATATGAAATGCCCTATTTCATTAAAAAACTTGGTTTGAAATATTAATTAAAAAGATCGGAAGCTCTAATAAGAATTGATTGCACATTGAAGATCGTAATCCGCGACCCCAACACCAAAGATACACTTGAAAAGGTCTATTACAAAAATTCTTAGATTAATTACTTCTCTGATCATCCCTATAATGAAAAGGGTACGGCCGGCATTAAGAGATTAATTCGAGAAAGATTCCCAAGGGACTTTTTGTATAGAAAATCTTATTTACTTCAAGTGAGTTCTAAGAGGGGCGCGAATTATGAACTGCTGGCGATTCATGACGCGGAGGAAATATTGCGTAACTGTCTATTTCTTTACACCTACTATATAAATGACGTCTTCTTCTCCGTTAATTGGACTTCGTTCAGTAAATAAATAGATAAGATTATAGTCCTTAAGAAAATAAACTTATTAAGGGGCTTACAGGACCTAAACGCAAAAAACGCAAGTTTTAGAAACAATAAAAGTACATATATGATCGACTGCAGTAAACAAAATCAGAAAAATATATGATATTCTTCAGGATATATGCTAGGTAGATAGTATTTTGAAAACATAATACAACTAATTTGATACCATAGAATAAAATCATGAAGATACCTCTAAAAACTTTCTTTTTGCAATAAAAATCATAATAATATACATACAATTATGCTGATTTTTGTCAAATTATTCTACAAGCAACATACTAAAATAATAGTGTTTTATTTTTTTAGTCCAAACAATAGATTTTTTGTAATTAAATAATTGCTTCATATTTTGCAATAAATTACCAGCGTTGTGACATCGCGCGTCTCTTTCTTTTCTATGCAGTCCGACAGTGACCGCGCTTTGGGTCATGTAAGCCCCTTAAATACAGTGAGGCAGGGGGGGGGGGGGTGGGTTTTACAGTCTAAGAATTTGAACGAAGTGGTTCAAAACAGGTGGATTGGATAAATCAATACCGTCCGTCCTTGCTCAGCGTGATATGCTGGTGCTGCTGCTGCGGAAAACGGTTACACTGGCAGCCGACCCCAACGTAGTTGGGAAAAGGCTAGGCAGATGATGATCATGACTATGGCGCTGACCTAAAACTGCAATATTCTATACCGCAGCGCGCAGTGTTAAAATTATCTGACGAATATAAAATTTAAAAACATATTATTATGATGGTAGGTACGGAACCCTCGGTGCGCGAGTCGGACCCGCTCTTGACCGGTTTTTTTATTTCTGAATAAATACCAACCATTAATTTAATCAAGCTAGATATTGAAGTATCAGATGAAAAAGTTTTTTGAAAAAAAAAATACACGTTTCATATTAACTCATCTCGTTCGACCCATTTTTTGTGCCCCAACCCATACACTGTATGAAATGAAAGATAATAATCGCTGAATGCTTTCAGTTGGGTCCCATTCAAGACGGGACCGATGGCGCTGCCGAGTCCGACATTTTGTAGTTGATTTTTATTGAAGCAGGAATCGAGAATGTTATTTCGTTGCCTTTATTTTTGATTCGATACAACTGTGAAATGAGTCTGTGTCGGCGTTTGGCTCGATTTGCATTTAAACGTTTCTGGTATTTGATGCTAGGTAACGTGTTTTGATACAATGAAAAAGGTTTTTCTTTATTTTTAACCGTGCAAAGCAATAGATGTTTTCAATTGTATTTCTTACTAGCTGCGCCCCGCGTTTTCACCCACATAAGTTTCGATCCCGTGGGAATATCGGGATAAAAAGTACCCTATATGTTAATCCAGGGTGTCAGCTACCTCTATACAAAATTTCATCAAAATTGGTCCAGCCGTTTGAGCGTGATGAAGTACCAAACATATAAACACACACCCACACACACACACCCCCACAAACTTTCGCCTTTATAATATTAGTGTGAAGTGTGATTGACGGAGGCTTCGTAAACCCATTTATTGCATAAGCGTAATCAGCGTTTAATGCTCCCACTGCTGGGACACAGGCCTCCTCTCTGCGGGAGGGAGTGATCCATAATCCACCACGCGGGCGTAGTGCGAGTTGGTCGACGTCAAATGTCTTCGAATGTTTGGTTCTAAAACATGCTCGTTTCCTCACGATGTTTTGCTTCACCGTTGTTAAGAGCAGTGGTGATGAAATTAAATACCTACACAAAGAAAAGTGCCTGCCTGGGTTCGAACTCACGACCTACAACTCGTAAGTCGGGATTGATACCACTGGGCAACAATATTGCTCTACCCATCTATTGAAATCATTATAAATATGAGGTTTTACAGACTTTAGGTACAATCGCGAGGACACTAACACTGAATGATCTGAAATCGCAAACTAGCAGTGAGCTAGCGTGGTGAAAATGGGAACCGATCACTTCTGCGAATTTTTTTTGTTCGAATTTAATTTTACCGAAAACTATTGACCGACGTCTTTTTTGCTATATGCATATTATTTGACATATTTTTAGATCATCGAAGTATCATGTGTCATAGGTATTATTTTACCAAACTATATTTCGCCGAAATATTTTTCGAACTTATGTTATGTAACCGGTGTAAATGTGTAATGCTTGTTCTTCGTTTGTGCGATAAAAGTAGGTACCTATGTGACAATAAAGTAGAATAATACATAAGTTCCATAATTTTGATACAAAATATGAGAATATTACCCACCATTCATAATCAAATAAAAACAACTTTCCAAAATTGGTTAGAATTCTTCCTCAGGCGTATATCTAAGCTCATCTATAGGTATGTAAGTATTTCGGCAACAGAAATAATTTCAGGATTATATTTATTGTGAAGTAGAACTATTTAGATTAAAATCCTTGAACGGACTTATTATGTTAGGGAATTGTTGGAGAAAACTTTTGAGCTTGTGGAAATTTCGCGTAGACGCTAAATAAAGTTGAGAATTTCGATTATTCTCCGAGCTCGTTGTTTTTTTTATTCTCTTTGCGTAATTTAAAGTTTGTAGTACGGGAGCAGCTAAGTTATTAGCCTGTTCTTGAGCTATCATTGTAGAAAGGAAAAAGCTTTATTAATTTTTTTTTTTTTTGCTATTTTACATGGTTGGGTGGCGAGCAGGTCTGCGGGGGCCGCTTGATAACAAGTACCTATATAATCACCGCTGCCAATGGGCATAAATGTAGGCATGAGATCTGGGAGGCAATCCTCATAATTTTACGAATGTTTACAGTCTGAACTCAGTCTCAATCTGTCAAAAATACCTCTAATTGGGAAATTAGAGGTATGTAGGGATACATTTTTGACAAGTTTTTGACATTGATCGTCGCTGAGATGGTATTGAACTAGATGTTTTAAACGGTTTTAATTACAGGAATTGTTATTATGATCAAAATATCTTGTCTTGTGCCTAACCATCTCGGCACCCATACCCTTCAAACAGGACATTCTTACAGCAACGCTGCTCTGCGTCAGAAATTACTTCATCATCATCATCATTTCAGCCGAAAGACGTCCACTGCTGGACATAGGCCTCCCCCAAGCACCTCCACTTCGACCGGTTCTGCGCTTCTCGCATCCAACGGGTTCCTGCGGCCTTCACAAGGTCGTCGGACCACCTTGTGGGAGACCTTCCAACGCTGCGTCTTCCGGTACGCGGTCGCCACTCCAGAACCCGAGGCCCCATCAGCCATCTGTTCTGCGAGCAATATGCCCTGCCCACTGCCACTTAAGTTTGGCAATTCTTCGGGCTGTAATCCAACAGAGAAATAGTCTTATTGATTTCCTTTCATTAGCAATCCAACCACAAACAAAAAACTCGTATCAAACACGAACCAACACAAAAGACAATAAACTTGGGGTACAAGAAAATCTCCAAAAGATTGGTTCTTCGCTTAATCGCTGATACTTAGTATTCCATACGACAATGGCTATATATTGTGACCGGTCTGCACCAATCACGCGAAAACCAACTTATCCAATAACGGGAGGCGGCCGTATTCCGGAGTACGATGTCGAACGATAACTCATTAATTATTTAACTTCTCGCTTACTGTCGTAAGTATGCATTGTAACCTTCGGGGTTTATGCTCCTGTAACTCCAAGGTTAGTGTAATTATTTGTATTTTGTATGGCTGGTATGTGCGTTTAATATTTGGCAGGTATTAGATATGTATTACTCGTAAGTACGAGGAGGTGTATAGGAGTATGTAGGTCAGGATCGTAGGAAGTAGTGCTCTGTAGTTTCTGGCCCCCGTTGGATAAAGAGTGAGTTTATGTATGTATGTTCGTATGTAAGAAGCTACATCAGAATTAGTTATTGGTGCAAAAGAAGAGAATCCCAGAATGAAATGATAAAAAATTTACCAAACCAAAAATCGCGAAAAAAAAAATCAGCTGTTCCCTACATTTTGACTAGTTTTACGAACATAAATGTAGGGAACAGCTGATTTTTTTTCGCGATTTCAGGTTTGGTCCCATTATAAAAGTGGTTCACAATGTCATCATTATGACATTAACAACTTGTTAAGAGGTCATTGTACTCATTTACAATGACCTCTTAACAGGTTGTTAATGTTTTACCAATAACCCTGTATAGTGCCGTTTAGGAGTAAAATGGCTATGGAAAAGACTTACAGTTCGTTTTGGGTAACCTACCACTATAATAGCTCCTCCAAAACTCTTTCACGAGAAGCTTTACTGCTAATAAAATCTAAATCTACTGAACTGGAAACTTTCCTTTCTTTAGGTAAAAACCTTTAACTTTTAAAGCTGCTAGGAAAATTCTCATTGTTAGTCTCAAACGATTGCTTTTAAAAGCGATAATAACGTCGCCTTCCAATTTCCTTAGCGTGAAAATAAAATGAACGTTCATAATATAAAAATAAATAATTAGATAAGTATTTTTTATTGCTAAATGGGCCCGCTCTTGACCTCGATCACGACTGATGGGAAGCGATGGATGAGGTCTATGATCGGACGAGCGTGCCCAGAAGATGGCTGTTCACTTTGGTTAAATGTGGGAGGGAAGAGTTCCACACTTTGGCTGTGCGCATAATAAACGTGAAGGAGAAGCGCTGAGTACAACTGGTCGGGCTATCAAACACGTGTGGATGGTACCCTGCAGTACGTCTGGTAACCCGGTAGTAAAGGCCGCAGGGCGTGGTGTTCCGTCGCTTCCGCGGACATGTACCACAGAACTGCTCATGAGTTAGGTAGTGAAGTACTATTTTTTAATAAGAATATGTATGTTTAGGTAAAGGTTAAGGTATTTATGTATGGGCCTGCGTCGCCTGAAATAAATAAATAAAAGGGCGATGGTGGGATCAGGTCGTGAAGCTCCTGCGCACACTCTCCGAAGTAGGTAAAGTCTATTCACCCAGTCTAGTCAGTTTTATTCCTCAAAAGATTCTGCTAAAGTGTTATTAGAGGGGAGGATGATTTCTGCAACCGAATGAACGAGGGGTCATTATCACTAATAGACGAAAAACGCGTAAACGTCCTCTAACCAACGCCTCACAGTGCGCGATTTTGTGAAGCATACCAATATAATTTACAATTTTAATGTATCATGTACTCTGCAAGTAATGTATTACCCTAAGGTTGAATATCACTTGCACGTCTTAAAACGACACAGACTATTTTGCTTTCAAGACCTGTAAACCGTAGTGAAAGTGATAAGGCAATTCCGAAGTCTACTACATCTCTAGTTTTTTTACTAAGTATTGGGAGAGACTCGAGGTAGGCCTGAAACTACGGTCACCCATCCACTTCATAACCGAGTCAAGTGCCACTTAACTTCACTTATCCTTCAATCGATGTCGTTACCTTTCGGCTACTAGGCTTCCATAATAAGTCCGTGTAAGACGAACAATTCCCATTCACAGCACGTACAGTTCTCGATGGAAACCATATCTTGCGTTATTAATATCAGAAGGTTTTATTTTTTCATTAAATCCGAACTCCGTATATTTATTCTCTTATTATATCTATGTTACACAACAATGGGCAAGGTATTGTAAGTAATTTGTAATGAATAAAAGAAAAATTGGTGGATGTATGGCTTTATTATGGTATACAGGGTTATTGGTAAAACATTAACAACCTCTTAAGAGGTTATTGTACTCATCATTATGAACAACTTTTACTTAGGGACCAAACCTGAAATCGCGAAAAAAAATCAGCTGTTCCCTACATTTATGTTGGTATAACTCGTCCAAATGTAGGGAACAGCTTATTTTTTTTTCGCAATTACTACTACTTTTGTCGCTAATGAGACAAAAGTAGCCAATGTCCTCCAGGATTTCATCTATCTCCTTGCCAAATTTTATCGTAAGTGGTTTAGGCGTGAAAAGGTTATTATACAAAGTTACTGAAAAGAATTTATAAGATCAAAGATTCGTAAAAAGAACTACACCCGTAATGCATAACGCACTTTCAATCAAAATCTTAATAATTTTGAAGGTTGATATTGCTAATCCATTACTTCATATGTTTGAAAAAAATGTCTCCTCAACAACATAAATAACGCATTGAATATTGTTGAACTGTCAAAACTGGCAGTTAAACTAGTGTGTTACGCAAGTACCACGCTGGATTAATTCAGGAGAAATAATTTCAATAAAAGCACGTTTTCTAAACCACCTCAGACTTACCCTATTGTCGTGGGATTTTTAAATAGAAAGCAACATTCCAATGTATTTAATAAATGACAAAACCAAAACAAATTTAAACAAATTTAAAAAAATTCGAGAAGGAAAGCAATTCTAAAATTCGAAAGAAGGAAAACACAAAACAATTAACTGTTAATTAAGAGCGTTTACGCCGTACGGCATTTCATACAAACTTTCAAGTCCTTGTTTTTTCGAAATAAATGAACCGTTTTTAATGAAACTTCATACGCAACAGGATATAAAGGTCTAAAAAGTTACTTAAGAACATTTTCGAAAAACGGTGTTACAGCCAAATTAGACCGATTTTAATTTTTCTATAGAAACAGAGATTTCCAGTTAACTTTTTTTAAATGAGACATTTCGAAAATATTATCTACTAAGTTTTTAGACTTTTGTATCCTACTTAGTTTCATTAAAACCGGTTCATTCATTTCATAAAAACAAGGACTTGAAAGTTTGTATGAAATGCCGTACGGCGTAAACGCTCTTAAAGTGAGTTTACGAAATTGAAACTTCATTTTTTAATCATTCAATATTTATGTAAACAAAACATTCAACATTCAATGTATTGCCTCCGCGTGCTCTTAATACGGTTTATATAAATAAAAATGCAATGCTGTTCGTTGATAAGCTCATCACTAGAGAACGGCTTGACCGATTTGTTTTTTTTTTAATGTTACATAAAGTAAGAATTAGGTTTTTGCAATAGGCTATTTGACAATGTAAAAAATAAGGTCATAATTATTGACACTCGTATAGATTATCGCTTTTAAAATCGATTTGCATTAATTTTACTACAAAACAATGTATTATTTATTAAAAAAATCCCGAAAAATCTTCATCTTTTTAAATCTGGCGCCACGTAATCGAAAACGGTCTGGATTGGCTGAACTTATGATGACGTCATGATATAGTCAATTTCTGTCTATCGTTGACAGAACAGATGACTTTTGTCTAGTATCTCGACCGTTTCAACGTTTGTTTACGTGTATTTTGACGTCACGACGCCATATTGTTAAAGATAGCGTTTTGGCGGCTTATTTAAACAGTACATTTTTATTTACTATTTTCTAAAAGAAATACATTATGCAATTTGAAGTAATAGGTTTTTGTGGGCTCGTTAGACACCATTAAATTATCTGAGATGTTTATCAGAAACCAGTCACATAGCCTATTGTGGAAAGAAAAACTGTAAAAGCTTCCTGGAAATTTTTTAACTAAATATTTTTGAAATCATGTAAAATACTGGTATCAGGTGCATCTGGTTAGACTGGAAGCCGACCCCAATATAGTTGGGAAAAAAACTAGGCAGATGAGTTATGTTAAAGCTATGAAAAGATCACATAATAGAGCTAGTTAGGTTAAGCAACTTAACAAGCTGTACCTACCTATTATGTGATCTTTTGCACAATTATTTAAAAAACAAACTCAACTATTTTGCAATTGAAAAAGACTGGAGTCATATAAGCATATTGACATTGTATCCTATGGCTGTTGGAGGGTGGACGGGGTTCATACAAAATCACCCATGGTCCTCTAAGCTGTACATTATTTCGAGCCAATACCGGTCGGCAAAATATTGGAATTAACCATAAAATTTTCCCAAACAATTTATTTAAGCAATAATTCTTTCCGCGTTTCTTTCATATTTCTCCCTCAAAAGGACACTCTTATTGCGAACAATTTTAATGACTCGATGAACACGGGAAAAAAATCTAAAACGCAGAGAAAAGTTCTTTTATGTTGGAATTGAATCTCGATGCTTTTTACGAAGAAATGCGACGTATCTGGGTTTTTATGTTAGCGATGGAACATAAAGGATATTATGGATAACTCCTTTCTGCTTTATATAAATTGTTTGTTTTTTAATCTGGGGGCCTTTTTAGGCCACTTTGAAAAAGTGAATCACAAAAGAATAACGTTATGAATCATAACGGACAGTTATCTGTTAAGTTAATCGTATCAAATCCCATTGGTGAAGGATTGTTCAGTTTTTTTTTGTCTGTGCTAAAATACCAATCAATCCAATTCAAATCCAATCCCAATGTCTTTGATGATGCGGGAATCGAACCCGCGACACGCAGCGCAGCAGTCAATCGCTTAACCACTGCGCCAACCGTGCCGTCAAATATAATATTGCTCGTCAGTGTAGTTATTATTATAGATGGGTACCAGTAGCGAAGGGTACATTTTTTTTAAGAGGTAAGCCGGAGTAAGTTATATTATTTCTGTAGAATACTGACTGTGCCGTTTTTCAAAGGGAAGCCGGTAAGAATCGAGTTGTATGGAAACTTCGCCACTGTTAGGAACTTTGTAAAATGAACGATTCACTAAATATAGGAAAACAAGAAGCGATTATTACTGACCTATTTTGGCCGGGCTAAAATATTGGCGAGGTTAATTGACCTGTCAAACGGGTGCTAACCACGAGGGTGGGATTAGTGCCATAAATAGACGCGTGGGAAAGTACCTTTTTCTGGTCATTGTAGGGTAGTATTCAATACCGCCTCGTTGGTCGGTTACTTTCTTGTTTTATGTGGAGGACTTTTTCTGCTACATTTGATGGTCGTTGGTCAGTGGCAGAATATTAGCGGTGTATATTAGTTTCGGCATTTTAAAACACGTAACTGACACTGGCCGCCAGCTGCTGGACTCAAGTGGAACAGGGCTGGCCGCGCGGCAGGCCCAGAAAAAGATGGTAGGATGAGCTGGATTTCTTAAAGCTCCACAACCGCAGTAGACCGGGAAATGTAGAAAGAGGGAAGGGAGGCGTTTGTACTGCAGTAGGACAACACAGGCTGATAAAATATAATAGTATACTAGCAGCGCCCCGCGGTTTCATCCGCATAAGTGTTGATCCCGTGGGAATATCGGCTTAAAAACTATCCTATGTCCTTTCCCGGGACTCAAACTATCTCCATACCAAAGTTCATCTAAATCGGTTCAGCGGTTTAAGCGTGAAGAGATAACATACAGACAGACAGACAATTGCTTGCAATTGGAGAGACCTATGTCCAGCAGCCAGCAGTGGACTGCTGTAGGCTGTTATTGATGATGAATTGCACTCAGAATATAATTATATACAATTTCCGAAAAATCCTTGACTTAATATCATTACATCCTTCATATAGCTGTCCTTACAAAGAACACTTTACTTTAATTTCAAGCCATATTTTATGCAAATAAATGATTTATTATTACAAAGAACAATTTACTTTAATTACAAGCCGATATTACATTAATATTTCGGTACCAAAATCTACTTTACCTCCGTACCTACTAATTACAACAAAATTTAATATTAAAATAATTACGGCTGCCACGTCACGCGGTAAAGGGTACCTAACCTATAACTAATCTAAGTTAACAAAGGCGTGTAATTAAAACTTGGGGTTTAGACGCGAACAATCGGTCGCCCGCGGCATTCGTTCCAGTGATTATTCTCTTGAAATGGTAATGAAGTAAGCACTTAGAACGTTTTCTGAAACAGATCGAAAATTGTGATTTTATAAGACGAGTTACTTAAGTCATAAGACGAGCTACTTAAGTCATAAGATGAGTTTAGGTTATTCTCTGAGCTATAATGTCTTGACTTAATATATATTTTGTTTAGCAGCGTTTATAGAGTTTTATTTAAATCGGTTGTTTCCAAGAACTATCTTTACTTTACTTCAGAATTAACTTTGGTATGGCAACAATGATTAGGTAGGTTATTACATAACCTGGTAATCTTATTTTTATCAAAAACCAGCTGCGCCCCGCGGTTTCACCCGCGTAAATGTCGATCCCATGGTAATATCGGGATAAAACGAGACGTATGGTACCTCCATACAAAATTTAATCAAAATTGGTCCAGCCGTTTGAGCGTGAATAATTAACAAACACAAACACACACACTCACAACCTTTCGCCTTTATAATATTAGTGTGATAACTATGAAGTTTCGAAAATGAAAACTACTTTTTGTTGGTTTCGCTCCATTTTTGACCTTATTATTGGATATATTTCATTATCATCATCATCATCATCATTTCACCCGAAAGACGTCCACTGCTGGACATAGGCCTCCCCCAAGCACCTCCACTTCGACCGGTTCTGTGCTTTTCGCATCCAACGGGTTCCTGCGGCCTTCACAAGGTCGTCGGACCACCTTGTGGGAGGCCTTCCAACGCTACGTCTTCCGGTACGCGGTCACCACTCCAGAACCTTTCGGCCCCATCGGCCATCTGTATCTTTGGATATATTTATTATTTTTGTAATCATGTGGCGTTGCATTTATCGCTTAGCATCATAAATTAGTTAGCGTATAATGTTCCCACTGCTGGGACAAACTTCACCACACCTCTCTTCGAGAGGGAGAGGGTCGAGCGAGTTGATCGCTTGCGAGGACAAAAATGTTTCCTGTTTATTAATTAAAAGGTTTACAATGTTACTAGTAGCAATTCTCGTGTTATCAGTTTTTTTATCGTCAGTGCAATCATGTAGTAGATCGAACTCACGACCTTTCCCTCGCCATGCGGCGCTATAAACGTTGGGCTATTGCCACATTAAAATTTATCTTCCCCACAGCGTTAACCAACTGAAAACTGCTCTAAGGATTTATCAACCGGCCGTCCAATTTCCGACCGAACTGCCGGTGCTTCGATCATAACTTCATTTGTCTATCCGGTTCTGTCGCTGCGATCCGACGACAATACGGTTGGGTACGGTTTCCTTCAATGTTTTATGGAATGATAAACTGACTTAGGTAGGTACTAACAAGACTGGACTTGGTGTAAGTACAGACGCCAGCACGTCAAGCTACCTGAAATTGACAAATTTTCCCAATCGCCTTTGAAATGAAAACTGAAACTGAAGTTTCATATTTTCTAATCGATCTTGGCCACTCCTGCTCATTCTGAGCTGTGGTGGCTCAGTGGTAACGCCAGCGACTTACAAGGTTCTTAGGTTCGAACTCACACAGGCGCTTTATTTTTTGTGAATTATTTCATAACCCTTGCTCTCAATACGGTGAAGGCAAACTTCGTGAGGAAACCGGTATGTCCTAGAACCATAATTTCGAAGACATGTGACATGTGTGGGTCCACGTGGTGGATTACGGCCCACTCCCTCTCACAGAGAGGAGGCCTCTGTCATATTAATGTGTCACATTCTAGGCTGATTATGCTTATCCTTAAGCTAATCGATCTAGCGTCAAATTATTCCCAAAACTGCTACTGCTTTATACAAAATCCCCGACGAAGACAAGGAACGTCAGTCGTCTGTGTTCACCCTAATTTCCCACATTTCAGATAATATTTTCCCCACACTTTCTCTGAGTCTATGCAGATGGCGAGTTGAGCTGGGCTAGAAAGGATCAGAAGGGCTGGGGTGTACCTTTGTCGTACAATGGACAATACGGGGCCCGAATAAAAAGTGGTTGGACTACCCTACTATATTGACACGTGCGGCTACTGACGTATAACCGTGTTACTGGCTTTCTTTTGTAAAGGGTCCGACAAGAGACTAGATTCTGTGATTACGTGACTGGGGAGGGTAATAAATTATAAGATTTTCTTTGTGGGTGTACTATAGCATAGAATATAATACTCTTTATATGTACACCTTAGAGGGGCTTGTGGCTATGTACCAGGCCACTCAGAAAGTATTGCGAAAAAAGGTTTTTATGTATGAGAGACTGGCCAGTTATAATCTATTTTTTTAAATATGATTATTTGAAAGTAAAAATACGTTCCAATTTCAACATTTCCCTCCACACTCTTTGCGAGCTAATTTAAATTATCGTGTCTCATTAAAAAACTGGCCAAGTGCGAGTCAGACTCGCGCACGAATGGTTCCGTACCATATTATCTATAAAAAATGTCAACTGTCTATCACGTTTCATGGGGAACAGCCTGGTGACAGACGGACAGCAGAGTCTTAGTAATAGGGTTCCGTTTTAAACTTTGGGTACGGAACCCTAAAAATGGATCTAAAAATAATACTTAGCTTTAAAAAAAAGTTTTGATCATTGTATTATGCTTTTAACTTAATACTCGAATTGGGGTGTATGAGGTCTTGCGTCAATTATGTTACACGTTGTATATACCTATTCAAAATCATATTATTTGGACCATAACTTATCAAATCGAAGTAGTTTAACGTTCGTACACAGTGTACCCACGTCACAAACTTTTAATTGAAAATGACGCTAAACAATGTAGAAGAGATAGTGTATCATCAGCACGCGTAGCATGAACACATCTATCTCTACGAAGAGTAGACACATTGCTTTCTATACAAAGTGACATTTCTTTTCTTCATTTTTGACTTACCGCCTTAGAAATCCTTCTACAATCTGTCATTTTGTCTTTCGTTTCTAACGATCTTTGTCTAGGTCCTTTTTTATGTACAGTCAACAAAGGAGTTAAGTATACAGGAGCGTCGGATATAGTTGAAGTTTACTAAGAAACCGATGGATGTTCTGGACTGAAATTTAATTTAATAAATGAGCTGTTTGTTTTATAATAATAAACTAAAATTTTATTCGAGAATATCCATCGGTTTATATACTTAACTCCTTTGTTGACTGTACCTAGACTATTTCAGAAGAAAGTTTTCTATCCCAAACTGTCAAATTCACATTTTCACGCCTAAACCACTTAACGGATTTCGATAAAATTTGGCAGAGAGATACATATTGCATTCCGGGGAAGGACATAGGATAGTTTTTATTGACATATCTCGCGGGCGAAGCCGCTGGCGGAAGCTAGTAAAGTCTAAAACACAAACCACTAATCAGTAGTAAGATTAACAACAACTAAAACAACAGCTTAAATCCTAAAGCCTCTTACACACGATGTTACATCCCAAAATCCCTACACTTCCTATTTCTATTCGTTTTAAATCCGACTCCGAAATGTAGTCCCGAAAATAAATCACAACAGTTTTAAACTTGAACGAGTTTTTCTTTGTATTGCTTCCTTACCGCAGACAGTAAATGTAGGTGTAGAAGGTCGGCTTCATACAACGATCGAAAATACGCGCTTGCACACGTAGATACGTACGTTCGGAGATCTCATACTACCTCGAGCTGGCAGATGGCAACGGTCCTTAAGAGTTTTTAAAACTACTGGCCAGTCTGCCACACTTTCTTTATCACACTAATATTATAAAGGCGAAAGTTTGTGAGTGTGTGGGTGTGTGTTTATATGTTTGTTACTTGTTCACGCTTAAACGGCTGGACCAATTTTAATAAAATTTTGTATGGAGGTAGCTGACACCCTGGATTAACATATAGGCTACTTTTTATCCCGATATTCTTACGGGATCGACATTTACGCGGGTGAAACCGCGGGGCGCAGCTAGTCAATCATATGACGAACACTCCTTCCATTTTTCTTGATAGTCCTTTCCATTGCTCATCTTTTCAGTTTTGACGGATCTGTCCAATTCATTTACCCATTTTCTTTCAAAGACCTTTCCTACTTATAATTAAAATAAATAATTTACCTGATAATTATTATTATTGGAAATATGGGGTACTAAAGGGTTATCCACTGCAACAGTATAGAAACATCGGCGTCTTGGATTTCTGAGTCCGATTGAGATATCCACGGCAGACCATCGTATGACCTAGTAATCTCTCATTGTCAGCAGCTTCAGTATTTTATCAATTATAACAATCGTGAGAAGCGTATCCATCTAATAGGAGCTAGAACAATAGGCCTTTACTGCATGTTTTACGCGACTGCCGTAGGATAGAGACATACCTGATTTGCTAAACATCGAGCAAGTCTCACTTGTAGGCGTAACGCCAGCCTTCACACGATATGTCTGCGAATCACAGCGATGCCACAATTGATGCACCTCATCATAATATCCAAATCGAATGGAAACGCAGAATCCTATAAGAATAGCAATAGTAATCGTGTCTAGATGATGTCAGTCCGTGTAGAATATATCAATAATACAAAATAACCGCACAGTAAGCAAGGAACGCATAGACGCAACTTGGAACCGCAATGCAAGGAAAGCTAGCAAAAAATACAGAGAGGACTTCTAGAATACTGAAAAAATAACTGGTAATAAAGTCCTCCAGACCGTATTTCGGCCACGGCGGCCAATCTCAACGGAGACTAGCCTTCGGCGCGGGACATATTATATTGCACAAGTATGCGCGCAGACACAGGTGCACTCCCTCTTCCCTCACTCTCATAGTCCGATGGGACGGCAATCCGACACGACCGGAGAGAGATCAGGCGCAGGATCAACGGCTTAACGTGCTTTCCGAGGCACGGGGGTATCACACCGCCAACTTCCAAACTACGGGCTGTCACTAAGAAATTCCTAATGTAAAAACTCAATAACACTTTGCCCGACCCGGGAATCGAACCCGGGACCCCACGCTCAGCAGTCGCGCTTGCGACCACGAGACCAACGGGACAGTTCTGGTTCATATGTCAATGTCATGTCAAAATACTAATAAATAATTACCAATATGATAAGAAGTGGGTATTCAAAGAAAAACGTGTTTGATGTGTACACAAAAATATTTTAGTAATATTGACGTATTTTATACGCAAATACGTTAATATATTCCTTTGATCTAAAATAAGCTGCTTATAGTTATTGTTCACACTCTTTAAAGGTAATTACGGGATAAAATGGAACGTCAAAAACATTTTTAGTAGGTACCTACTTCCCGTCAAAAATGGCAAAGTGGAAGCTACGATTGAGTACTGTTTATTTTGAGAATTATGTTACGCAAGTAATACTGAATTAATAAATCCATAGTAATTTAGATCTAAATTTTTAAATCTTACTGTCAAACTTTAAATCATGAACATTTATCGATACCAGAATTACCACAGGGCAGAAACTGGACATGTACTTTAACAGTTTGTAGAGTGGGTATTCAAAGAAAAACGTGTTTGATGTGTACACAAAAATATTTTAGTAATTTTATTGTCGTATTTTATACGCAAATAGTTAATATATTTCTTTGATCTAAAATAAGCGGCTTATAGTTATTCTTCACACTCTATAAAGGTAATTACGGGATAAAATGGAACGTCAAAAACATTTTTAGTAGGTACCTACTTCCCGTCAAAAATGGCAAAGTGGAAGCTACGATTGAGTACTGTTTATTTTGAGAATTATGTTACGCAAGTAATACTGAATTAATAAATCCATAGTAATTTAGATCTAAATTTTTAAATCTTACTGTCAAACTTTAAATCATGAACATTTTATCGATACCAGAATTACCACAGGGCAGAAACTGGACATGTCCTTTAACAGTTTGTAGAAGCTTGATGTGCTGGCATCTGTACCTACGATCAAAGGTAGGTAGGAGAGGAGAAGGAGGAGGGGAGGAAGGGGGTAGGAGGTAGGTCAAAAATTTAGGAAAATTTACCAAATTTTTGACAAGTTTTTGTCATTTAATTGTCGCCGAGATGAGACTGCTACTAGATTTTGAACGTTTTGAATTAAGAGAATTGACCCTCTGTTTCTAACTGTTTTGTGCAACGGAAGTCAGTAATTTATCTTGCGGGATATAAAGAAGTCGAAAAACAGAAACATTGCACTTTGCTGAAATCTTTGGACAAACAATGTTGGGACAATTAATGGGGATGGTTGATCTGTAGTTTTTTTCGAAGGCAATTAGTGAACAAAGTTGGTAACCTTGGCAACAGTGTAGTTAGTAACGAGTTTGTCGTACGCTTTCATGTTTTGGGTCATTGTGGTTATCATGTCATTTATTTTTGTCGAGATAATTGGGACAAGAACAGTTAAGGATATTCTGTTCATTTTTAATTTCTTTAACTTGGTAATAGACATTACTTTATAGCACTGTGTGACATAAACCCGCACATAAGTCACATTTTTCTGAGAAATGCGGGTGCTCGTTTTTCCATAGAAACGCTCTCGCCTGTTTTATTTCTGGTTAATGACCATAAAGCAATGCTTTTTTACAGAATAATAAATATTGACTACTTGTATGTCCCTATGTTTTGCTTTTTGATGATACATTATTTTTATAAGCACTAGACCCGTCAAAAAATGCCGATTTAAACCGCTGTCAACAGAGGCCTAGTGTACAAATTTGACAACTATTAATGAAAAAAGAAAAACATAGGGACACAGTATATCCTTTTTATTCAGTTTATGAAATATCTTTTAAATTGGTTCAATATTGGAGGAGGAAATAGGCGAGAGCCAAACTTCGAATTATGACTTTTTACTTAGGCTTTTTCAAAAGTCTCTCCGACCGCAATTCCTCTTATGTGCGGATTTAGGTCACACGAGCTATGAAATAGTATACGATACGTGTGACTTAACTTTAAATACTAAGGTGCTATATTGAAAAAAAAAAGTGGTTTTTCTATTTCGTGTAACTTGTTAAGTACCTACATATAATTATGTGGAATAGGGATTTAACATTTTGGTAGGCATATGTTTTTTAACTTTGGTCTAGTATCATGTAAAAGGAATATACGACGAAACGAATTTTTCTACATACAAAAAAATTGCAAAGTTATATATATATTTTTTTAGTTTTTTCGACATCACGGAGTAACGCTTAAGAGTTATTCAATGGAATTCACTATAAAACATAGAGAATAGTTTTAAAAATTTATTTATTTTGTTAAAAAGGAGTAAATTCGTTTTAGCACATACGTCGTTTTATTCCGAGCGCACGCACATTATAGCCATCTCTTTTCTTTTGCGTTTTAAAAGCATCACTTTCGCTCGCTTAGTAGATCCGTCGCTACGAGTTATTTTCGAGGTAGTGCCTTTATGGACGGCGTACAATGATTTAATGGACTACTTAAGTCACACGTATTTTAATGTACAGACGCCAGCACATCAAGCTACAACAATCTGTCAAATTTCTTTAATATATTTTCAACTTTATCACTAAAGCATAAGGTTCAGAGTTGATTGAGAAAATTTGACAGTCTCGGGTAGCTGGATGTGCTGGCGTTTGTACTATATTAGTTCAGCACTCAGCCGCAAGTCGAACTCAAACTATTTATTTCGATAAAACCATTTATCTACAGGTATTTTCGAATACTTCAGTTAGAAAGTTTAACGAAGTTTCTCGTTCCAAAGCGTAGTTTCCTTTGAAGAAGAAATAGATATCTAAATCAACTTGATTAAAGTGAAGGGTATACAAGGTATCAGCGCTGTGATACTTATTTTTAAATATCGCAGCATCATGCTGAGATAGGAGCTTTTTGGCCTCGCACAAGATTTTTCTGTTCATGTAATTTTTTTTTGTAATATAATTTTGTATTTTATGTTTTTATGATTACTTTTAGTTTATTTTGTGATCTTCGAGTGCGATTCACAATAAATACTTTTTCTTTCTTTCTTTCTTTCTACCTAAAATTATCACAAATCCTGCTTGTCGGGGATATATAGGGTGGTTGGAAGCTGGATACAAAGCCTGAATACATGACAGTTGACACCATTTAGAGCATTTTGAGCCACACATGTCTTCTGTGACGGAAACCGGCATGTCCTAGAACCAAAAATTCGAAGACATGTGGCATCTGCCAACCCGCACTGGGCCCGCGTGGTGGATTACGGCCCGCTCCCTCTCACCGAGAGGAGGCCTGTGTCCCAGCAGTGGGAACATTATAGGCTGATTATGAAACGGGACTGAGACTGGATTTTTCTGATGTTGACAATTTTGAAAAAAATTGAAAGTTTCAGAGACGTCGTCTATATGCCATGCAAAAAACAACGACATTTCATTTTTGATGACGATCACGCGATTAAAATAAATAAATAATTAGTAAATTAGAATCTATAAAAGTTATGAGGCATAACGATTATATTTGGTAATAACTAGCATCCGCCCGCGGTTTCCCCCGCGTGGTATGTCGATAAAAAGTAGCCTATGTTCTTTCTCAGTGTTTAAAGTATCCTCATACCAAATTTCATCAAGATTGGTCTAGCTCTTACGGAGATTAGCCGGAAAGACGGAGAGACCAAAATTTAAAAAATCATTTTTTTGTTTTAAGTACCTTATACTTTCATAAGCATTTAGTAAGAAGCTATTATTTTGACATTGCAAACAGACATTCCAAATTTATTTAAGTATTTGTTTAAATAATATTACTTATACATCGGACACGGTAATCAAACAAGCAACCTACTTTGAAGAAGCCATCCTTAGCATAGAGGCACACTTTTGTTAAAACGACAACTTTTTTGTCATTCCGCATAACCCCATTACAGTCCCAAACACCTACCAAACGTCTATAGAAAACCATAAACTTATATCAGCCAACAATTTAGGAAATCCAACCAAATTGAACACGCCCCAAAAGCCTAACCACCTAACCGTGTGCTAACAA
Organism: Oligia latruncula; assembly: GCA_948474745.1. Lineage (NCBI taxonomy): Eukaryota > Metazoa > Arthropoda > Insecta > Lepidoptera > Noctuidae > Oligia > Oligia latruncula. Next base: position 18,785,606 of record OX419692.1, read on the forward strand.
TGAATTTATGAAACGAGATTAAGCCGTTCACTGAATCGACATAAAAAAACACTGTGTACGAAATAATTCAGCGGGTGAAAACAGAATCAACTGAGCGTCAATAGCCTGAATAGGGAAGGCTATCGATTCAAATCTGACGTCATATTTCAATGAATACAAGGGTTTGGAAATCCGCGGCCGATTTCGGGCGGTGTTTAATTTTGATGATAAAAGGTACCGGAATGAAATAGATGACGGTAATTATCCTACGGCAGGGCAAAGGCCTGTTTCATAACGAGAAGGCAAAAGCTGATTACCATGCTACCTTATAATGTGTTGTCGATTTCAGACCTACAGAAGACCTGGGGGCCTAAAAAGGCCACTTTCGCAGAATCATAACAGGATAACATTATAATCATAATATAGCGAAGACAGTCCGCGTTTTTCTTTTTTTCGCTTCATTAAGTAGGTATAATCAAAGAGATTGGGATTGGATTGAATGGCATTTTAGCACAGACAAAAAAATAACTGAAAAATCCTTCACCAATGGGATTTGATACGATTAACTATCCATTATGATTAATTTAATTAAAATTTATATTAGCAATTAGTATTTTTATGTGATTTTAAGTACCTACTGAGAACGGAGACCAGTGATGGCCCAGTAGTAACGACCCTGACATACGAGTTGGACTTCGCTGGTTCAAACGACTGCACTGCTCTCAAAACGGTGTCCTAGATATAAAAATTCGAAGACATGTGACATCTACCGCCCGTGTGTTGATAATTTCATGTCTAGACCTGGTTTGAATAACATACATCCAAACCAGGTACAGACATGAAATTATGTAAATAAATCTAAAGTTTATTCTAAAACAGCTTGGTATGCATGCCTCACTCTTTCTAAGGTAAGGAGAAAATTTGTTACGTGTTTCTACACACGTATGCAAGTGAATTTTAAAATGGTATCCACTCTTGTATATAGCCAAGTGCATCTCATTACGTTTGTAAAATTATGCATAGCAACCTTATCTCAGAGGTGAAGATTTAGTCATCTTACATCCAGTGCCGCCGACGAGAGATGACATTCTTGACATCGTCCTGTCAGTTTCATACAAACGAATTCGTGTTTTGCGAATTTGATCTTTATTAGCTAGGTACTAGAATTGTCGCGCTGAGAGGTGTCAGGGACGCATTCTCTCGGCGCCCGGACTTCAGTGACAAGAGTGCTATAATTATCTTTTGGCACTTGAATGACATCGACGGGGGGGCGGGTGTTGTTGGTAAACATTTTAGTGAAATTGTATTAAAAAACAAGATGGCGTTAGTGCCGATTTTTGCCAATGTCAAAAGATCCTTGTACAATAGTTGTAGTTGTGAATCCGTTTCGATGGTGCTTTACTTTTTAAGTAATTCAGGACATTCATCATTATGGTAAACGTCCAATGGTTCGCACCGGCCGAAACGCACGGACGTCACGCAACGTATTGAACGGTTCTGCCGATGGCATGCGCTCACTGTATCCGGATATTATCTCTTCTTTGCTTCGAATAATGTCGATGTTTCAGATTACATTCTTCATTTCTTTCTATTATGGGCGAATTTCATCCAGCTTTGACAGTTTTCCATACAAAGAATTCGATTTCGATTTTTCGACTTTAGTAAAATCAGCCTTAATAGAAAAAAAAGTGAGTCATCCATTTGACAATGTTTTTGGCGGTTCTCTCCTCAATTATAAACATAAGAACGTGTGATATTGAGCGATGCACGCGGTGAACTAATTCATGTGACGTTACCGGCACGCAACGCATTTTCTCGCTTGTTGCCGGCGGTTTCAATTGTGGACGCAGTTCTATAAGAATTCATAATAAGCCAACCAAAATCCGTTGCGTGGTGTGCGTGCGTTGCGGCCGGTGTGGACCAGTGGACGTTCACCTTGACATGTGAAGATTATTTTTACCATTACAAAGCGAGCGTTCTACATCAACCAAGGGAGCTACAGATCCCAGAATCAGCATTGCCCAAGTTACTAGGCATACAGGAAGAGAGAGGGGTCTGTTCACTTGTTTTTGCGTTAAAACCATACGGCCAAAGCATACCATGCGCTTCTCATTACAACCAGTGCGTAAGCTCCTTTATAGCGGGTATTAGTTCAACGGGATTAATTCTCAGCTAGTGTAACCGTGCTTTAGACTTAGTCGCTCATAATCCTACTCATAAGGAAAGCTTATGCTTTGTTTGTTCTATGAAACTACTGGAATGTTTGAACTCGTTTACGATTATAGCGTGTGCTGATATTCTCAGTAAAGTTGATTTGAGTTTAGCTGCACGATTTCTGACAAATGCGTGCACTGACTGGACAGGTCCTCTCAATCTGTGTGGTTCTTTCCTCAAAAGACCATCTCAGACATCGATCTACATGGTCTTCATATAACCTGACCAAGATTATGTCTGGACTTTAAAGAGACTGTGACCTCTGAGTTTGTTTCGGCCTTTCTTCTCAGAGTAGTCAGATAGGAAACGCCGACCTCATCTAGTTTAAAAAAAAAATGATTGACGTGTAAAAGTGTTTGTGCAAATGATTGAAGTGTAAAAGTGTTTGTGCAAACCTACTTACAAAAATAAAACCATTTAACCATTTATAGAAATATGCTAGCGCAACACTTACAAACGGTACAGTTATCTGTAAGAATACCATCAAATACCTACATAAGCATACCATCACGCCTGTACTCTCTGTAAGGGTGGCAGAAGTGTTTCTTGTTTAAATCCCGTGAAATCAGCTATAAACCAAAATCCAGGCTACTACAAAGAAATTCGTAAGGAAAAAAAAATGCAAAACAGTTTGCCCGACCTGGAATCGAACCCAGGACTCCACGCTATAAACACATGCCTATTCAGCATGCCCATACATACAGGTCATAATTATATATCCTACAGGGTTATTGGTAAAACATTAACAACCTCTTGTACTCATCATTACGAAAAAATGTCAGCTGTTCTCTACATTTTGACGAGCGAACAAGCAGGGGATGGAGGAGGGTGGGTTCAGGGCATCAGACCGGAATAACTCGTCAAAATGTACGGAACAGCTGCTTTTTTTTCGCGATGTCATGTAGCAGAAGTAAAGCAAAAAATCCGAAAACCGTAGTAGTTATATTACAAAAAAAAAAATTTTAAAACTATTTACATACCTACCTACAAATTTGTACGGAGCCCTTGGTGTGCGAGTACGACTCGCACTTGACTGATTTCTTAAAAAATAACCGAACAAAAAAATTCAAGGCAGGGGGTTTAGAATCAGGTACTAAATCCCTGGGACGTCCCTACCGCCTACCTTCAATATTTTAATTTTCGCTCACCGTGAAAATAATTTTCAAAAGACAATTATTGTCTCTTGTTGCCAACCGCCGTATCTTTAATGTCTAAGTATTATTTACGAAAACGAAATCCCAGAACACCGTAAACAAACCAATTAGCCGGAGGCTGTATTTATGTTGTTTCTGGAAAAAGCTCCTCCAAAACTGAGGAGTTTAATTTAACCGAGTTCCCAAACACGGTCGGAAAGGTAAGAGCTTTTCTCTGTTTTCTTACAATAAATGTTAGATGTTCAATAATTGATAATATTCTCTGAAAGAAAGTACCTTTGAAGAAATGAGGGTGAATTACCCGAGTGGTGGGTTGTATGTTTTTATCGGTAATTCTACGGTAAAGGTTTTGTTGTTAAGAGAAAGGAACGTTCTTCCTTGATTTAAGAGATATTAAGAATGACAATCCATACTATCTATATATATAAAAGAAAGTCTGTTAGTTACACCACTTATAACTCGAGAACGGCTGAACCGATTTGGCTGAAAATTGGTGGGGAGATAGCTTTGAACCAGGAGACGGACATAGGATACTTTTTTTTTTTTTTTTTATAGTAGGAGTAGGGTAGGAGTAGGGTAGAAGTAGGGTAGGAGTAGTGTAGGAGTAGTGTAGGAGTAGGGTACGAGTAGTGTAGGAGTAGGGTAGGAGTAGTGTAGGAGTAGGGTAGGAGTAGGGTAGGGCAGGGGTAGGGTAGAAGTAGGGTAGGAGTAGTGTAGGAGTAGTGTAGGAGTAGGGTAGGAGTAGTGTAGGAGTAGGGTAGGAGTAGGGTAGGGTAGGGGTAGGGTAGAAGTAGGGTAGGAGTAGTGTAGGAGTAGTGTAGGAGTAGGGTAGGAGTAGTGTAGGAGTAGGGTAGGAGTAGGGTAGAAGTAGGGTAGGAGTAGTGTAGGAGTAGGGTAGGAGTAGTGTGGGAGTAGGGTAGGAGTTGGGTAGGAGTAGTGTAGGAGCAAAACAACGTTTGCCGGGTCAGCTAGTAATATTATAAATTCGAAAGCAATTCTGTCTGTCCGTCTGTATGTTACTTTTTCACACCTAAACCACTGAACGGATTTTGATAAAATTTGGCAGAGAGATAGATTTAATATCGGGGAAGGACATAGGATAGTTTTATCGACATACTTAGCGGGCGAAGCCACGGGTGGAAGCTAGTACCTAATAAAAGTAATTGTATTCAAACTTCGAAATCACAGATCGCTACATGGCGTGGCTACCTATTGTGGGTATATATTGTGCTTTACAATAAAGTATTTTTAATATTAATATTAGTTTCGATTTACCCGTGTTTGCTCTGATAATATAGACCGACTCAATATTCCTTATTATGAGAAAATAAATTTTATAATCAAAGCAGCGATAAAGCACGAAATCAGTTTTCAATTTAATTCTCGTACTATTTCAAGTTAAACAAATATCAACTTTATTTCAATGGTGATTAAGTTGATTTCAGAGTGTTTACTATTAGCAAAGTTACAAAAATGTTTGAAGTTGTAGCGTAAAGTGAACTTTATTGTGTAGGAATTAAAGTTATTTTTCCATTAATTCATACTTGTTTATATTATTGGAAAATAAACCGCGAATGCACGGTACATGTACAGGATGGGATGGACCTCGACGCCGCGCAACCTGCCTCCATTAATTCAGTACATGATTCTGAACCCCCTAGAGGCGTTGAAATTTTTCATCGGTTATTATAAAACAATAATTTGCTGTTCAATATATAAACGTTGTAAGGGCAATCAATGCAGAGGGCTATGCTTGGAGTTTCCCTGCGTGATCGAATCAGGAATGAGGAAATCCGCAGGAGAACCAAGGTAACCGACATAGCCCGAAGAATTGCCAAACTTAAGTGGCAGTGGGCAGGGCACATTGCTCGCAGAACAGATGGCCGATGGGGCCGAAAGGTTCTGGAGTGGCGACCACGTACCGGAAGACGTAGCGTTGGAAGGCCTCCCACAAGGTGGACCGACGACCTTGTAAAGGCCGCAGGAACCCGTTGGATGCGAGAAGCACAGAACCGGTCGAAGTGGAAGTGCTTGGGGGAGGCCTACGTCCAGCAGTGGACGTCTTTCGGCTGAAATGATGATGACGATATAAATGTTGATCGCGTAAGCATTGCACTTTTCTATGAAACACCAGATTTTCGTTAACCACCAAAAAAAAACTGGCCAAGCGCGAGTCGGACTCGCACACGAAGGGTTCCGTAGCACAAGGCAAAAACACCGAAAAAAACACGTTTCTTGTATGGAAGCCCCCTTAAATATTTATTTTATTCTGTTTTTAGTATTTTTTGTTATAGCGGCAACAGAAATACATCATCTGTGAAAATTTCAACTGTCTAGCTATCACGGTTCATGTGATACAGCCTGGTGACAGACAGACAGACAGAAGGACAGTGGAGTCTTAGTAATAGGGTCCCGTTTTTTCTTGGTGGGTACCGAATCCTAAAAACAGTGGCACTCCGGGAGTGCCGACAGAAGTGAAAACAAAACACAAGCTGAATACTTTGCCATCACTCACTGACATATCGGATTACATTAAAACCGAGTACATCCCGAGGACAGCCGAACACATCCGATGCCGGTATTTTTTTAATCGTCTTATAAACTAAACAGGCGCGGTGTCGCTTACGGTAACAGTGGCGCGAGTACAATGGCTTTTCCCCATCTTAAAAAATGCCGAACGCGCCTAAAGAAGTTTTTACTTCAAAAATTCTACTAGCTTGCTAGAATCATGTGCTGAATGTTGCGCATGAGCAAAGTTACAGTTTGCGTTTCGATGTCCCAGCCACCCTGTATTTTGAGCTAGTAAGTAAATCCCGGGGTAAAGTAAATCTATAGACAAAGACAATATAATTCATAATAAGATGAAACCGGGAGACAAAAGCCGTGCTTATCCTGTTGTGCGCTTAATTGGTATAAACGAAGTATAAGCTATTCATGAGACCCAGATGAAACAGCATCTATGTAGATATGTGGTTGTAAAATACAGGTTGACTGGTTGCATAGAAAAGAAAAAAAAGCGCAATGACACGACCCTGGTAATGTATTGCAAAATATGAAGCAATTATTCAATTACAAGAAATCTATTGTTTGGACTAAAAAATTAAAAGTATTTTACTATCCTATGTCCTTCCCCGGGATGCAATCTATTTCTCTGCCTTTTATCGAAATCCGTTCAGTGGTTTAGGCGTGAAAAGGTAACATACAGACAGACAGACAGAGTTACTTTCGAATTTATAATATTATTAGTAACATAGATCGATTAATAATTAGTAATTATTAGTACCTATGGATCCTGTTAGTATCTGAGGTTGGTATTGTTGTGTCATTCCGTCAGCCAGTGTGCAAGTTTGTACAATTAATGAAATGAGTTACATTATAATTAGATATTATATCATGACGCAATATTGAGATAGTTAATCATTGTGTGGCCATTAACTGATACACTTAGTATGCAAACAGTTATTAATATAATGTGAGTTTGATGATACATAATGTGTGAATATGTATAGTATGTAATTAGGCATATTATAATTGTACTGCAGCGGCAACTAAGATTCAAGCAGCGCACATACTGTAAGCTTGTTAAGTTACCTGTTTGTCCGTACAAAAACATGCTCACCCGCTCCGCGCCGTCTTGCGCTCATTGATAATACTACCTAGGTACCTAACCGTTCGGCGCGGAGATTGGATAACCTACTTAGTGTCGCTCGGTGTCCAACTTTTAAACTTTTTAAAATATTTTTGGGACAAAATATAACATGGGGTAAAAATTATTGGAATCGATTCATTTACTTATTCTGAACAAACTATATTCAGGTTTCGCATTAGCCTTATGGATAACTACAGTTTTGAGCCGTTTGGGGTCAAAACCCTCGTATCATGGGGCCCGAGAGCGCGACTCCTTTTTAAAGAAATTTCTCGTCGACTGGTCGACATTTCACGTGACCAGAACCCTAATTACGTAACAGACGTCATTTAATTTAATAATAATAATATAATAATAATAATAAATCATTTATTTTCAGGTAACAAAGACCCATAGATACATACCTTAACCTAAGCATACATAATAATATAGTAACAATTTTGTTAGTAAATAAAACTTAATAAATATGTTAGTATCACTATAGTTGCACTAAGTCTTTGTGCGTTCCGGTGGCACTTGTCCGCGAAAGCGGCGGAATACCACACCCTGCGGCCAAAAGCTTTCTTCCATCACCAGGTGCAGGAAACATGTTGACCAACATGTTTCCTGCACCTGGTGATGGAAGAAAGCTTTTCCTCGGCGCGTACCCAGTGTTGTGTTAAACATTGTAAAAGATATTTATATTATACTAGCGAACCCGGCGAAATTTCGTACCGCCTCAGAATCAATAAATGCAAAGTGTATGAGAAACTGAAATATCTTCATTTTTTTTTCGTGAAGTTTTCCAATGATTTAATAGTTATTCTGTTATTCGAGGCGGAGACTTCTCCAACAAATCAAAGATCATAAAAATCGGTCCAGCCGTTCTTGAGTTATAAATGATGTAACTAACCTGACTTTGTTTTATCTAAATCGTCATCTGCCTAGCCTTTTTCAAACAATTTTGGGGTCGGCTTCCAGTCTAACCGGATGCAGCTGAATACCAGTCTTTTACATGGAGAGACTGCCTATCTGACTTCCACAACCCAGTTACTGGGTAATTCGATACCGTTTGATTAGACTGGTTGTCAGATTTTCGGGTTTCTGACGACCTGTAACGACTGTCAAAGATCCACGAATGACAGCCGGGACCGGCGGGTCAACGTGCTTTCCGAGGCAAGACCCCTCTTAGTATGACAAGATGGTAATACATCCACGGATCAACCGCGGCCAGAGTAGCTTAGCCTGATCGATCCACCCGTGCGGCTGTTACTACGCCACAAGCCACCCCACCAGCAGCCAGCTTCCCTATTACAACATGGGATTTAAAAATAACTGCCGACAATCTGTTTGTATTATACACCTCACCTACCTCTTTCAGGAATACCTACGTCCATGACGTTATGTCATACCTTGCACTTTTTGACTTCGACGTTTTCTAACTTTCCTGGATAACCCACGTATCTACACAAACTAAAGGCTTGGATAGCAATAGAGAGTTCCTCATTAAAACTAGTTTAGCTTCAATAAAGATCGGGATCAGTTTCATTTCGCGCTTCAACGAGAATTTTTATGCAAGCGCAACTTTTATCTGAACTTGCTGTGCAGGCAAGACTACCACAGAGTATGGTTGGCAGGTCAATTTGTTTCCATGGGAATCGTGTTTTTTTAGGATTAAGTTCTCGCCATCAAACGTAAAAGTTTGGCGAGTTTAGATTTAAGTAACACTATAAAAAACTAAAAAAAAAAAACGACTTTCGGCTATGGCGACTTATCTCAGCGGAGATATTATAGTGCACAAGTGTGTGCGCAGACACAGGTGCACTCTCTCTTCCCTCACTCTCATAGTCCGATGGGACGGCAATTCGACGCGACCGGAGAGAGTACAGGCACAGGACCAACGGCTTAACGTGCTTTCCGAGGCACGGGGGTATCACACCACCAAATTCCAAACTCTGCTGGTAATAAGAAATTCCCAGTAGATAAACCCAATAACACTCCACTTTTCTTTTTTTCGGGACAAAAGGCCTACCATTAAATAAAACTAATTAGTACACATAATAATATTATAACAAATCTGCAATGTTTACATGTTAAATTTTAATTTCTCTCTGTAATTTGAAAATGTTGGAATCATAGCAAATTACGTCTAAAACAATAACCATTTCATACACAAATTGCAATATCGTAATTATAAATCCGCATTGATTAAACATCTACATAATACTAGTAGCGCCCCGCGGTTTCACCCGCCTAAGTGTCGATCCCATTCGAAAGACATGTGGCGCCATCTGTTATCATAATAACGTTATTGTTGTTTTCCTCGGGAACAGCACTTTTTTTCTCCGTGTCCGTTTCTATACACCTGACAACGATAGGTATATAAAATTTTAGGATGATCGATTCAGTGGTTTAGGCGTGAAAAGGTAACAAACAAACTTACTTTCGCATTTAGAATATTAGTTAGGTTGCAAATGTGTATACATATACTAATAACACATATGAAGAGTTTGTACGCACTAATATCTCTGAAATTTTTTTTTTTTTCATTTGAAAGTCCTATTCTTATGGAAGGCTATACTCAACATCACGCTAGGACCTCTAGGAGCCGAGCAAAAACCAAAAAGAATCGGAACCATGTCAGAATACAGAAACGAAGTAATAGCGCGGGCAGGTGAAGCGAAGCCACGGGATGGGACGGGGGAACAAAAAAATTCACGCGGACGCAGTCGCGGGCGGAAGCTAGTTAGCTACATTATTAAAACAGAATCTAATTTATAACCGTAATTATAATTTATACCAAAGTGTATTAATTAATTAATAACAACAGAGTATGAAACCAAACAAATGAACATTATCAACAGTTAATACTATCAACAACAACAACAAATAACAAGAGCACAATGAGTTGAATTCAACAACAGTATCATTATTAATTATTAAATAATTATCTGCTGCGGATCGAAGGACCAATGATTGATACATGTGTTACAATTGGATTATGTCTGTGGTGCTGCAGCCCCATCAGTCTCGTTGTTGCAAGCGCGACTGCTGAGCGCGGGGTCCTGGGTTCTACTCCCGGGTCGGCCAAGTGTTATTGGGTTTTCCATTAAGAATTTCTTAGTAACAGCCGGACTGTTACTAAGAAATTCGTGGATCTTTGACAGTCGTTACGGGTGGTCAGAAGCCCGAAAATCTGACAACCAGTCTTACCAAGGGGTATCGCATTACCAGCCACTGGGTTGTGGAGTTCACATAGTAATCGCTCCATGTGAAATACTCGTATTCAGCTGCATCTGGTTAGACTGGAAGCCGACCCCAACATAGTTGAGAAAAGGCTAGGCAGATGATGATGTACTAAAATTGTATAGATTTATTTAAATAATGAAGATTTCAATAACTGATCTTATTATTGCCAGCCAGCTAAAATTTCAGCAGAAAGAGCTATGGTCGTGGGGAGTTGGAGATAAACCCAGTACTGCCAGTCGATTCTGTAAAAATCTCACCGTGAATACTTAGGTGAAGTGAGTTTGCTTTTGCTAGGAATTAACACTATTGACAGCTCACTCCACCTAAGTTTTCACGGTGAGATTTTTACAGAATAGCACCGCTGTTCCGTTTAAAAGTTTAAATTAACCTTTGTCACTGACTGTCCCTACAAATAGATAGTAACACAGCACATACCAACACAATATCATATTATGCTAGTTATCTATTTAGAAAACTAGTTTACCCGCAACGATTGTCGTGTTACAGATTGATACTTATAGCCCGTCCCGGATGCAATGAAACTGCTAGTTTCAATGTGGAAATTTTTATTTGACATTTCGTTGTATTGGCCGTAGGTTTATTGTCAATGGGAGAACCGATAACGTTATTGGAACTAATTTAAACTAGCTATACATTTTATTGGTTTCAATCATTTTGGATTGCAACTAGGTATCTCTTTCTGCCTGAACGACTTCTTGACGATCCCAAAGTGCCTGGCTTAAGTGAAATGAATGGTTAGAGTTTGTATTTATTTTCAGGCTTTCAGTAAACTTGCCGCAACAAGCTATGTTTGTCGGATTGTGTTTTGTTTTTGTCCCAATGTCGTGAAAGAGTCAATCTCATATATACCAAGGGTACTTATTTGCCCAAGATACCTCGCTGCGATACCTTGTAGTCGCGGTTTAAGGTCATAGCACACATATCAAATCGGAAAGGGATCGGCACCGTATCGCCTTTCGCCTCGCCGTCAAACAGGCGTCAACCTAACGTAAGCACGTAACCAAAGCGGATCAGCAGCTCCGATACGTCGACTCGGCTATGGCTAGGCGAGACGCCGCGCCGCGCTTACGGCTCGCCAACCGCTAGTTGATGGTGCAGTAGGCAGGCTGGAGGGGTGAGAGGGGCAAGGGTAGACGAAGAGACGTAAGCTCGGGTACGGAGAGTCGTAAGCGCGGGGACGACGAACCGTAACGCACCGCACCGCGGTTCGAAAACGTAAAAAAATTTGAATTTCGCGGTCTACCACTATCCATTCACCTTAATAAGAAACCGATGGATGTTGTCGGCAGAAATTTAATTTGATAAATGAGCTGTTTGTTTTCTATTAATAAAATTAAATTTTATTCGAGAACATCCATCTGTTTCTTGCTAAACTTCAACTATATCCGACGATCCTCCATACTTATCTTTTTTGCTGACTGTACCTGCAGTATCCTTCGGCATGTGCGTGTGTGTCTATTAGCGTGCATTTGTTTTTTGGCAATGTGATTACCCTTAGAAAAGGATCGGATATTTATTCATTTGATCGCCATACTTGGTCAAATTTCAGACCGTACTATTTCCTTGTCGTGCCCTCCAAAGACTTATTGAAAATACATTATTTGTTCAGCGCAATTTTTATAAATACATACGTATTTTTAATTACAACTAATATCCATTAAATAAGCCCTCAACAAACAATTACTTTTAAGCGCATGAAATTCAAATTTGCACCTGGTCCAGGAAAACATTTCAATTTAAAAAAACATATTTTAAATTCAATTTTAACAAGTTGTTGTAAAAATTAATTAATTTTGAGGCGTACGTCGGAATTTTTAATTGACTTTCAGTAGTGTTGTCAGTCACACGTCACTCGACGAACGAGTGTGAGGCTTGGAACCGAACAACTGCGGAACTAGTGCTGTGGGCTCGTTTATAGCTGTCCAACTAGAGTTTGGTGAGTTAGTAGTAGTTTCGTGACTACGCAACTTTAAGTATTATATGTTACTTTTTGGAAGTGACATGTATGTCATACTAGCTGCGCACCGTGGTTTCACCCATGTAAATGTCGATCCTGTAGGAATATCGGGATAAAAAGTCCATACCAACTTTAAACCATAACGTTTAAAGTTGATTGAGATTTTTTTTTTTTTTAGATTTTCAACTTTAACTTTTAACTTAAACTTTTTTTTTCAACTTTTTTTTTTTTTAATCTATTAGAGAAATTTGACAGATTGCAGTAGCTTGATGTGTTGGCGTCTGTACCTGTCCTTCCAAGAAAAGCTATCAAATTCAAATAAAAAATCTCGTACACAACATTAAAATTCAATTTCACCAACTCAATGTAAAAAATTAAAATAAATGAATATTTTTAAATGAATATTCATTGCGTCAGTTTTGTCGACGCATATTAAAATTTGAAAATATTGTACCGTAATTCATCACTGGTATTTACGAGTGTCAATTTGGACAGAAATATGGCTGCGTTCATATTAAACTATGAGCTTGTCATCGTCGTTAATAAGTACGTATTTTTAAATCACTCGATAAAAATAACGAGTTTTTATGTTGTTTCTTAGTTTCCCAATTATGGTAATGACTGACCTACTTAATAGCATTGCCATAAATAAAAGACGATTCGTTCACTTCTCTGTAACCTGTAAATCAAGTATTTTCTCACTGAAAGAAAGAAAGAAAGAAAGAAAAAAGTTTATTTGACACAGTTCGTGAAACACAAAATACAAAATTAACAAAATAAATAAAAACTATGTTACAACAACAATAGTGTGTGCCTCACGGCTGCGCCAAAAACTGAACAGACAGCTGTGCAGCTGGGGAGTTTGTTGCGCCACTTCTTCTCCCCAGCGAAAGCACTAGGAAGTGGTGAAGGGCGGGCGTTTTGGGAGATTGTCTTTTGTAATTTTGACGTTCGAAACGTGCTGATTGAACTCAGCCTAGTTTGATTCTCAGTCTATTTTTTAAATGACTTTTGATTTGATTTGTAACGATTGTCGAGGTTAACCACAGTGTAGTTTTAAATTTTTAAATGATTCAAAACAAGATAAAAAGGAGTCCGAACATTTGTGACATATCCGACCCGGCTCCATTTAAATTTTTTTTTAAGTTTCCGCGCTTCTTTGATGTAGTATAAGTACATGAATAGGTGCCACTTATACAAACAAAAAATGTGAAGTAATATTTTACCCTAGCTGTCACGTTCCCGATATATTTGGAGGTAAAGATCGCCTTAAGAGAATTATGAAAATCAAAATGGCGACGGGTTGATAAGCCAGCTTAAAAAAAAACGGTCAAGTGCAAGTCAGACTCGCGCAACGAGGGTTCCGTACAAATTTGTAGGTAAGTATGTAAATAGTTTATCACTGTGTAACTACAAATTTACGGTTTTCGGATTGCTTCCTTTATTTGTGCTACATGACATTGCTTCTTGCCAAATTTAATGATTCTAGGTCAACGGGAAGTACCATATAAGTTTTGATTCCCATGAGAGTGTCGAAATGTACATTTTTTGCGGCTTAAACGGCCGTATCTTTTTTTTAAGTTTACTTAGAAGTTTCAGTTTTGCACAGATTCAAGGGACTGTAGACTTGAGTATATGGTTTGAATTTCAACTTGATACCTACGGGCGTTCTTGAGATAAAGGGTTTTGACAGACAGACGGACAACAAAGTGATCCTATAAGGATTCCGTTTTTTCCTTTTGAGGTACGAAACCCTAAAAAATGATCGAACCCCTTTAAAAGACGATCACGAAAAATAGACACGCCATTTAGTACGAAAATAGACAGTTTTATCAAACATTTTCTCCTTCATCTCATATTCATGACCATTTAAGTAAAAAGCTTTAAGTACTTAAATGGTCAACTTTACTGTATATAAGCATATAGGAACCAATAAACTTCCACTACCTATCATTTATTCATTTGTTTTAGCTACGGGCCCCTCGCCCGTAGCTAAATAATAACAGCCGCACAGGTCGATCGATCAGGTTAAGTTACGCTTGCCGCGGTTGGTCTGTGGATGGGTGATCATCTTTACATACTGAGACCCCTCCGTGCTTCGGAAAGCAAGTTAAGCCGTTGGTCCCGGTTGTCATTCGTGGATCTTTGACAGTCGTTACGGGGAGTCAGAAGCCCGAAAGTCTGACAACCTGTGTTATCGTATTACCCAGTAACTGGATTGTGGAGGTCAGATAGGCAGTCGCTCCATGTAAAATACTGGTATTCAGCCAGCATCCGGTTAGACTGGAAGTCGACCCCTACATAGTTGGGAAAAGGCTAGGCAGATGATGACTATCTACTCATTAAATCCTAGTACCCAAAAGGGTAAGCAGGTGCTTTCCTTAATCTAAAAAAGAGGACATTACGGTAATAGCCTGGTTATGTCTCGATTACGAGCCGCACTTATTGAAGTTAGCACAACGGGATCTAAGTAGCGTTAATTCAAAAAGTTTGCCGCTTCACTCGTAGCTCAACAGAGGTAGAAACAGAAGTTTGTCTCCATACAACACTGAAAACGCACGCACAAATAGAGACGTTTCAACTACAGCGAGTGCAAGCGCACTCGACAAAAACAAAACTGACTTACATCCGTAGGACGACCACGCAACAAAGTCCAGTTTAAAACCAGCGTCAGGCACTAGTTGTGCCGGGTCAGCGGGGTTATCCGAAAGGGTTACCGCTGGCCCGGAACATAAAGGGCTAAGGAAGGAATACGGGTGGGTTTTAGTCAGTGAGAGTCTGACACTCCCTTTCGCTCCACCCAGAGCGGGAGGGGTCATTTGATGATTTACTATCCAAAAAAAAAAAGGCACTAGTTGTGAGGCATTTATGCTGGACTCGGCCTATTATTTGGCGCAGCCATGAGGAACACAATTCTGTTTCAAAGTTTTTTCTGTATTTTTTGTGTGAGTGCCTTAACCCAGGTCTAATAAATTGATTTCCTTTCTTGCCTTTCTTTCTTGCAATTGGCATTGAGATCCCCTGTTTTAAACTGCGTTCGTAATTTAGTATCCAAACAAGTAAACAAATATGTGTTTTTAAAATATAAATACCCACACATACAGTTTTGCGCTACTGTTATAACATTTTGTATGATGTTTTCGATAGTACCAGTAAGTTGATTGATGATTCGTCAAGTGGAAATTTGTTAACTGGAAATAACATCATTCGAACGATAGCAAGGATTTGAATATACTTTATTTATAGAGGTATGAGGAACAGGCTGTAAAGTTCCCTCATACTCTATAGAATAGGGAGGATCCTCCGACCAGACGGGTGTTGTGTCTGGCGGACAATTGCCCGATGATTCATGTCGGGCCCTTGTATCTATGCTAGTTGCGTGGTAAACTATGCTTGCGCGATGCAGGATTTTGCGTGACGTCAGTATGATGCGTTGTTCGCATGTGGCGTTGTAGATACCGCTACATATTAATTTATCAATTTATCTGTGTGCACAATATGTGCATCTTTTCACAATTTCGTATGGAGCCGACCTTCTGTTCGTGTCTGTTTTGTACTCACAACATGGAGATTAATATAGACTTGATTACAGATTTAAAGGCACAATCTTCATTAAGTACGTACTTTACCAAATTCGGATGAAAGTTCAAGGTTGAAAAACTTTGAGTAAAGAAAACGGAGGATTATTTTTTATGAAATTAAGTACTTGTCGGCAGACACATTGATTAGCAGCTGTGAGAGACGGCGACTAGATGGCGCTAGTGGAACGTGCACCAGACGCAAATCATTCACTCTATCGATCATTTGGCCTAAAGGACTTGGTATCCAATCCAGTAAAATATTGTAACGGTTTCCCCCCCACTAGCGATCGCCTTTATAAGGAGCTGCGCTGTTTGATCGGTACGCATTTCCAACGGTTGCGTCGTGGTGCACGGACCACTGTCTCTCGACAGTCAGTACTGCCCGATTATTGGATGTGGAACGCTGTCTCTGACAATTAGTACTATCCTTATTGCGGTGGGTGCATGGACCACTGTCCCTGACAGTCAGTACTGCCCTATGTGACCGCCTTTTGCCGTTATTAGTTTTAGTATTTCATTTCTGTATTTTCTAGATTTAAGATAACTGATTGTTCAATTGAACAAACTTGTGTTTTACTTCTGATGTCTGGGCCAATCCGACATACTTATTTAAAAAAAAAAATTTTTTTGATTAAAGGGAAGCATTTTAAGCATGACTTATAATTTAGAGTCCTAGATATTTTTTTCTCTGAAAAATATAATCTCGGTAAAATGAATATTCATCATCTGCCTAGCTTTTACCTAACTGTGTTGGGGTCGGCTTCCAGTCTAACCGGATGCACCTGAATACCAATATTTTACATGAGCGACTGCCTATTTGACCTCCACAACCCAGTTACTGGGTAATACGGTACCCTTCGGTAAGACTGGTTCTAGACTTTCAGGCTTCTGACGACCCGTAACGACTGTCAAAGATTTACGAATGACAGCCGAGACCAACGGCTTAACTTACTTTCACGGCGGGATCTTGGTATGTAAAGATACCGAGATCCCGACCACCAACCACCAACACCACCACACCACCAACTTGATCGATGGACCCGTTCGCCTGTTATTACTTAGCCACAAGCCCCCTTCGGTAAAATGAATATTGTAGCGGAATAATAACGAGGTAATCAATAAATAATTTAATACAGAACGGAACTTTTAACAATACAAGAAACTTCTTTACAGAATTTACAAAATCAATAAGTGCCTACTACTTCATCTACCTACTTCAGGTTTAATCGTCTTTTTAACTCCTCTACGACAGCTTAATAACTCATTTCATAATACGATATTCCGTGTGCGACATAATAGCGAGTGCGTCAACAATACCCCCTCTGCAAGTTAATGAAAAATGATATTCATGCAACTGGCGGTATAATCCCTTAATTTTAATACTTTTTGGTGCAATAAATTTTACGGCTGGCAATATTTTCTGAGTCGTGGCGTGAAGGCTGGGTTGCCATTTTAATAATATGCTGCGATGGCAGGTGATGAGGCTTTTCGTTGCCTTAACGGTAAATGATACTTAATTATTGCATGTCCTTAGTCCTATGGATAAATATGTTTTTGTTTGTCGATTTATTATTGTTGTTATTATTCTTCGAGTTCAAGAACTTATTAGAAAGTTATACTTAGTACTTCTTGTCACATAGACTAATATCTGTCTTAGTATTAGTGAAACTGCCAGATCGAACGATTAGAAGCCGATCCTATTTATATATTTAGCGGGAAATAAACATTATAAAGCACTAACGAAAAGTCTTAGTTCAGACGCCAGCACATCAAGCTACTACAATCTGTCAAATTTGTTTAATAGATTTTCAACTTTATCGCTAGAGTATAAGGTTCAAAGTTGATTGAGAAAATTTGACAGTTTCGGGTAGCTTGATGTGCTGGCGTATGTACCTACTAAGCTCATGTAAACTAGACATAAGCCCAAAAATTTCGCGGCGGGATTTTTGTGCACTGGATTTTCAACTCTCGGTATTGGGCCGAGCGTTGATAATCCAACAGAGGGCATTCCAGCGAGACAAAAAAACACCCTGTTGAAAAAATCGCCACGGGAAAACTTGCTTGTGCGTACTCGTACCTGGGCTAAAGCTGTCAAATTATAAACTAGTACCGTACGAAACGTCAATGTTACAAAAACTGTTTCAACCACCCCACAATGTATTAATTAGGTGTGGTTAGACCCTGCTCCCTCACGCCACGGCAGTAATAATAGAATTGATTAAATTTTCATCACATTTCACCCCTCTCGGCTAGTTGGGGTGAAAGGAACAACTTTTGTTGCGTATGTTTCACTTGTAGATTATATAAAATGAATATAAAAGGGTTTGATAGGGATGGCCAAAAAAGGTTTTAGTGTTGAAATAATAGATTGTGTGCCAAGGGAGCAAACAATTATTTTGACGGCGGAGTATTTCTTGCGGAGCGAAAGATTCTAGAGAGTAGAATCCCAAGCGCAGCGAGGGGTTCTAAAGTACGTCACTCGAGCTTAAAATAGTGTTGCTCCCGAGGACACTTTACGTTTTATCACCCTCTATGAAAGATAAGTTCCTAAGTGCAACTTATGAATAATAATAGTACGTTTATTTATTTACATTACTTGAGGAAGACATAGAGTACTCATTTTTTATAAAACTAAGTAAAATCCTAATTTGAGTAAACAATTACGAACGAAGGCATTCAATGCTTTTCGTGCGTTTTTTATTTTTTCACAAACTTTTTTTTTTATTTGTGTCGCGCGCTTTTTACTTTAGCATGTTACTTGTTTATACAATGTCACAGCAGCATGTTAGTGGTTTATACAATGTTCGTGATTGATCTCTTTGGTGATTGGACCTTTTACTAACAATATCCACATTACAAATTCAAATCACTTTTAGTCCCTAGGGATTAAAGAGCTATTTTAGTCCCTGTTTACTAAGAATATACCAGCTCTTTTTGAATAGATGTGGTAAAAAAATATTTTGGTATATTGCCATTATTTATTTGGTTAGTTAATTTAAACATTATGAGTCTATATATAAAAGCGTTACT
This sequence comes from Oligia latruncula, assembly GCA_948474745.1. Classification (NCBI taxonomy): domain Eukaryota; kingdom Metazoa; phylum Arthropoda; class Insecta; order Lepidoptera; family Noctuidae; genus Oligia; species Oligia latruncula. The sequence goes on from OX419692.1 coordinate 18,804,416, forward strand.
TACTTCTACAGCGACTTTCAACAGGATTGTCATAAGCTTTTCGTTAGCATAATTATGTCAATCCAATACATTTACACCTTTTCCATCATCGCATAATTATTTAATCATTTCTGTACACACAAATAAACAGACAAGAAAGAGAAATAGGAAAATACTAAACTGTCAAATTTTTCCAACTAACTTTGAACCTTATATTATATATATAGCGATAAAGTAGAAAATCTATTAAATAAATTTGACAGATTGTAGTAGCTTGACGTGCTGGCGTCTATACAAAGGTAATGCTTATTTTTAAAGATATCTCTTCCAGCATACCTGCGATAGGAGATTAAATAAAAAGAGATGTAGACACCGTGAATTAAACGTTTATTTTCTCTTGACTGTACTTACCTGTCAAAAAGAGTAACCTAGATAAAGTGGATAAGGCAGAGATTAAAACAGAAGACGAACTAGCAGGGGATCGAGGAGGGGGGGGGGGACCTGAATAAATCAGTAAGAGTAGAAGGGAAAACAAAATACATAAAATCAAAAACAATTCTTTAATTTAAATATAACCATTCAGTATGTGTGTATGTGTATGTTATTACTGATAGAATGTCACTTTGTCACGAACTTCTGGATACGTCGTCAAGTGAGTTCCCGTTTTAACTGTGTTGATGCCTGTTTAGGCTGTGTAGGTCAGACGCACATGTTGAGACATTCAAGCTTTGTCACTAAGGTGGCAACTTATACGTGAAGCGAAGCTTCTGGTATTGCAGATTTCCATAGGTGATAGTAACCAATAACGTTAAGGGTGCGCCCCTCAGCTAGATGGACCGACGACCTAAAGAAGGTGGCTGGGACGAACAAGATTCAGAAGGCGGAGGTCAGGGTGTAATGGCGCCGCCTGGGAGAGGCTTATGTCTAGCAGTGGACTGCGATATGCCGAGTTGATTACACTAATATTATACAGGCGAAAGTTTGTGAGTGTGTGGGGGTGTGTTTATATGTTTGTTACTTCTTCACGCTTAAACGGCTGAACCAATTTTGATAAAAAAACATTATGGAAGTAGCTGACACCCTGGATTAACATATAGGCTACTTTTTATCCCGGTATTCTCACGGTATGGACATTTACGGGGGTGAAACCGCGGGGCGCAGCTAGTTGAACCATAAGGGTCGTCGGCTAATTTACCACTCATACAAAATACACTTATTTTTATAACCTCTGTTCACATAGTGTGGCTAGTTCGGGTGTAGAATATAAATTTCGGCTCATGAAGAATAACCACAGCTAGTTAGACGCTGCGGGATATTGTTGTGTTAAAAATTCATGAACAGGGCTGAAATATGAACGTAGTTTCAGAACGATGAATATTTTGGGGTGCGGTACGAAAGAAGAATTAAATTAGTTGCTATACAGTTTTACTTAGGTAGGTACTTCTTGTTATTACTGTAAAAGTTATAATGTACTGATTAATTTTACTGTTGAATAACTCTTCTGAATATAATATTTAATTCATCATGATTGGTTATAGATCGAGGGGTCCGTGGCTAAATAATAACAGTCGCACAGGCCGATCTATTAAGTTAAGCTACGCTTGCCGCGGTTGGTATGGGTGACCATCTTTACATACCGAGACACGGCTTAACGTGCTTTCCGAGGCACGGAGGGGCCGTGCCTCGGAAAGCACGTTAAGCCGTTGGTCCCGGCTGTCATTCAAGGATCTTTGACAGTAATTACCACGGATATCTATGGTCGTTACGGTAGTGAGAAGCCCGAAATTCTAACAACCATTCTTACCAAGGTATTACCCAGTAACTGGGTTGTGGAGGTCAGATAGGCAGTTGCTCTATGTAAAATACTGGTATTCAGCTGCATCCTGTTAGACTGGAAGTCGACCCCAAAATAGGTAGTTGGGAAAAGACAGCCTAGCCTAGTCTTTTCGCAACTCGGCTTCCAGTCTAACCGGATGCAGCTAAGTACCAGTATTTTGCATGGAGCATTTTATTTTACAATGAGTCTTTGTATGGTAAAGCAAAAGTATTTTATTAATTTATTAATTCCTAGCTGCGCCCCGCGGTTTCACCCGCATAGGTTTCGATCCCGTGGGAATATCGGGATAAAAAGTAACCTATATGTTAATCCAGGGTGTCAGCTACCTCCATACCAAATTTTATCAAAATTGGTCCATCCGTTTGAGCGTGAAGAAGTAACAAACATATTAACACACCCTCACACATACTCACAAACTTTCGCTTTTATAATATTAGTGTGATGAGTCTTTGTATGGATCTATAAAATGCGCCTTTTGCAACGCACTTAGTTTTCTAGCAAAACGCTGTTTCTAAGCTTAAAAATACTGATCCAAACAACAGCTTTCATCGATAACCATAGATTTTCCTCCCGAACATTTAAAAATCAACACATATTGTATGTAGGACATGTATCTAGACTAGACTACATGCGGTTTAATTCTGCGCCAGAGCTCAGGGTAACGACATAAATCTGTCTAAACAACAATATACTGGCCCGCTGCATCCAATGCTGACGATTTATAGCAGAAAAAATATAAGGAAACTTCAATTTGAACTTTAATAATAATACTTGTATACTTGGGAGGACATTTCATTGTATACAAGTTGTTGATTATTTTATTCATGTTATTGGACGGAAAAGTAGTCGCCGAGTAAGAGCACGAGTGACACGCACCAACGTCGGAGGCAACTTCAGCTACCGACATTCGTCGACGACAGCCGTCGACGCGTCTACGGCTGCCGTTGATAACATTACACGCTTGTATTAGAGCACCGTACTCAAATAAGAAAGAAAGAAAGCAAATAAGTTTATTTGCGGCAAACATGACGCATAAAAATAAAAACACAATCGAAAAAAAAAAAAAAAAATTGGGAGAAAGTATGCGTCACATCTACGCAATACTCGACCACTAAGTGCTCATACATGCGAGCGACACGCATCAACGGTAGAGGCAAGTGCAGCTGTCGACACCGCTGGAAGCACAGAACCGGTCAAAGTAGAGGTACTTTGGGGAGGCCTATGTCCAGGGGTGGACGTCTTTCGGCTGAAATGATGATTATTAAAATGAAGTTAAGCAAGACATACAATATTCACACAGTATTCGATTTAAATAGATTGATTCCCAACCAACGTTGGCAGTCGCGACCCAGATTACCATGATTGTCAATCAGTATGTTAGGCAACCCCAACATACCTACTTGAGCAACCAGTTGTATTAACAATGGCCATTAACGCTATTACGCATAACATCCCAAAACGGATTAAATAGTCCATACCCGCATAATAAATGGGATTGTATTAATGGAATTTTTCAATTCAATGAATTTTGCGGGGAAACCGATTATAATAGTTTTAACTTTTAACACTAAGCCCATAGTTATAGGGATGTGTTTGTGTTTTCAATTGATTTTGTGTTTTATTACTTGTAATTAATTATTGTGGCATATTAAAAATAGAATATGCTTTAATGTTGCTAAAGGTATCACACTAATATTATAAAGGCGAATGTTTGTCAATGTGTGTGTGTATATTATGTTTGTTACTTCTTCACGCTCAAACAGCTTGGTATTTATTTTATATTCATAAAATTCTTTGACTAAAATAAGATCTTTTACAGTTAAAATGAATCTAGTGAAACGGCAAGTAATGAATGCACAACAATAATACTACTAATATTATAAATTCGAAAGTAACTCTGTCTGTATGTCTGTCTGTCTGAATGTTACCTTTTCACGCCTAAACCACTGAACAGATTTCGACAAAATTTGGCTGAGAGATAGATAGAGATATTTTTTGTCGACATACCTCGCGGGCGAAGCCGCGGGCGGAAGCTAGTGGGTCAATAAACCAGTACTTTTTTTCCTGACTAACTTAACACTACACCGAAAATAACAAGGAAAATAAACTATCACTTACCATCCTAGATTGTAAATACTGAATACCAGTATTTTACATGGAGCAACTGCCTATCTGACCTCCACAACCCAGTTACTGGGTAATACGATACCCCTTGGTAAGACTGGTTGTCAGACTTTCGGGCTTCTGACGACCCGTAACGACTGTCAAAGATCCACGAATGACAGCAGGGACCGATAGCTTAACGTGTTTTCCGAGGCACGGTGGGGTATGTAAAAATGGTCACCCATCCAGGGACAAACCCCGGCAAGCGCAGCTTAACCTGATCGATCGACCCGTGCGGCTGTTATTACTTAGCCATGAGCCCCCTCATTTACCATCCTAGATTCTCAACATCAAACTACCTACCTAGACCTCGAAAATTAAAACCCGGACGCATAAACCAAAAACCCAATAAGCATGAACTTCTCCTTCCAAGCTTGACATCCCCAACACTTCAAACTCAACCATATCTCTTCCTCTTTACGGTTCAAATTTCTCCGTGCTGCTTCCAAGTCCTGCACCGTACTTAATTTCTTACTTAACTACACAGATTGTCAAAGGGGACGCTAATTACAACTTAACAAGATGCCGTCCGTCCACTGATTACGTCAGTCGGTTGAATTAACTAACGTTTTCTGTGAAACAATTTACTTTTAACTTTGAACTATTTTTATAAGTGGAAAAAAGTTGGAACGTTTCCTTGAAATGGTTAAGTGGTCAGTTGTGTGTGAGCATTTGAAAGCGGTTATGTGAAATATTTTTTTGTTGTTTTTGTAGACGCAGATCAAGCTACTACAATCTGTCAAATTTCTTCAATAGATTTTCAATTTTATCGCTAAGGCTTAAGGTTCAAAGTTAATTGGGAAAATTTGACAGTTTCGGGTAGCTTGATGTGTGTACATTGGCGTGGCTAGCTAACATATGGCAAATAATTTAATTTAATGCCCTGTAATTTTAATTACTTTGCATACCTAGTATTGTATACAATCAAGTATTTTGTAACTGAACAGACAGCTGTGCTGCTGGGGAGTTTTTTGCGCCACCTCTTCTCTCAGCGAAAGCACTAGGAAGTGGTGAAGGGCGGGCGTTTTGGGGGACTGTCTTTTGTAATTTTGACGTTCGAAAAGTGCTGATTCTCAGCCTAGTTTGAAAAAATGAGTTTTGATTGCGCATTTGTACTCTGCTATGCATTTTAAATAATATTTATGTTTTTCAAAATGTTCTAAAATCTTTCTTTTTTTTTTTCCTACCCATCGCCTCTGACTTTGTTGACTTTAGTATTTTAGGAAACAAAAGATAAAGATATATTTATTGCACAACTGCGTACATTTTGTTCTTATTTCAAACATAACATCTTTAGGCTCAACAGTCTACCCATGTCGGATATGCAATATTATCAAAAGGAATTATAAATTGCATACTAACATTAAATTTTCCCCAAAAATGTCAAATAAAAAACCACAAAATGTCAGATCCTTTTCTCCTCGTGCCAGCACGAGATTTATGAGGATAGCTCATATATAAAAGGTTTACAAAACGAAGCGATGGGTGCTGCTAGGTGGCCAGCCCCTTAGTAACTTGTATCGTTACATATTTCATATAATTTCTTAAAGTAACTTAATTAAAACATAATTAAATTTTACATAATATCGTTGTTAAACTATAAAAATAAATGCTTAAAAATTGAACAGAAACTCATGCTTATCCGAAGCTTAAAAACTAAAGCTATTTATTTTAATGAAAATGGCTCTTCAGTGCCTAGGGACACTTCAAACTTTATAAAACTTGTGATGATATCAAACTAAAATAAACTAATCTTAGTCTCTTGTGATAGTTTTCTGAACAATATTTTACATTTCATATTTAAGAATTAAATAGGCTTTAACATGACCTGTCTGTGCTATAAAAATGACATATCAAGGTTTAGAAAGAAAGAGACTGTCACACAGAGACAATTGACAGCTCTATAGCCAAAAATCTTCTAAAACTCATCATCATCTGCCTTTACCCAACTATGTTGGGGTTGGCTTCCAGTCTAACCAGATGCAGCTGAATATTTTTTTTTTTAAATAAAGCCTGCCTATCTGACCTCCACGACCCAGTAACTGGGCAACACGATACCCTTTGGTAAGACTGGTTCTGACAACCTGTAATGATTGTCAGAGATCTACGAATGACAACCGGGACTTTCCAAGGCACGGAGGGTTTTCGGTATGTTATGAATGATCACCCGTCCACGAACCAACCTCGGCAAGCTGCTTAACCTTAAAGATCGACCAGTACAGGTATTTTTACTTAGCCACGGGCTAAAACTCGAAGGTCTATATTAATTACTGGGCACTATACGTTAAAAGAAACTGTAATATCAAATATAAAGATAATCCTACTAATATCCTACTATCTAACTAAAGGCTGTTTGGTAGATGGATCGACACAGTTTTTTGGTGGATCGTGGATATCATTTGCTAGCAAAAAACTGTTTTATTTTCATTTTGAAATGTTTCGTTCTTTTACACAATTTTACGACTTTAGAAGCACCCAAAATGTTATTTAGAACCAATTGTGCATAAATGTACAGTCAAAAAAAGAGATAAGTATGCAGGATCGTCGGATATAGTTGAAGTTTAGTAAGAAACCAATGGATGTTCTCGAATAAAATTTAATTTTATTAATAGAAAACAAACACCTCATTTATCAAATTAAATTTCAGTCGACAACATCCATCGGTTTCTTACTAAACTTCAACTATATCCGACGATCCTGCATACTTATCTCTTTTATTGACTGTACATTGCAGATAACACCAAGAATATAATAATAATAATAATGCGCTCTATTACAAACACAAACAAAAAAGTTGTGAATATATTATTTCGGGTGATTAAAGAAAAACATATTATCATCTCAATTACTTACCGTGTCCGACTCCGTGACACTTGTCAAGACAGGTGTCATGGGTGAAAACTGGGATAATATAACACTTCCTATTCTTAAGAAAAAAATTCCGTCCTTCTACCAAACACCCTGTATCCTACCCCACTTAATATTATAAACGTGAAAGTGAACGTGAACGTGAAGTGTGTGTGTTTGTTTGTTTGTGTGTGTACTCTTTCACGCAAAAACTACTGAACGGATTTTGATGAAACTTTACAGTAATATAGCTTAGACATCAAAATAACACATAGAATAATTTTTTTCCTGATATTTCCCCGGGATGGGCACTTATGCGGCTGAAACCGCGGGGCGCTGCTAGTATTCTTATAAACACATCCGGGACACTTCATGCAAAAATAAACTTCAGTAAAATACAATTCAAGATTGCCGGGAACTTGGCAAGCACACTATGATGCACCTATGAGAACTTGGAAACTATTCTACCGTCCACAAAATGAATATTATTTCGTTGTAAAGGCATAGAAACTGAAATGTATTTTAATAGAAACGTTGGTGTGTCAAACATTGGATACGTACATTTTGTTACTATTGTATTGTTGCATTTTGTGTAACGTGCTGTTGTGCAGAGGATTTTTAGAAGTTTCACTAACAAAAATAAACATTATTATAATATTAGGTTAGATAGAAAAATGTTAGCAATATTAGGTATCTATATTACGTTTTCCTTTAACTTTTCATACTTTTAAATTGTAGTACTATCTTTAAATTTTTCTGTTTATCTGAATCTTTACTGTTGTGTTTTTAAATAAAAACATGAATATTGTCATAATTAATTTAACACACATCGGGTGCTTACACAGCCGAGTCAAAAGCGTTGAGGCTACGCGAGCTACGGCGTAGCTGCTACGTCGTAGCGCGTAGCACCGTAGCGCAGAACAAGAGAACACAATTTCAAATCAGACTACATAAATGATAAATAAGACTGCTATCGGAAAGAGTTTCGTCCTTTTGCAGTACGCATAATAATAATTATTCATTGACGTTGTAATACTGAAAAAACTTCTGGTAAACGTCTGCAATACGACGCACTATAATACTTGTATATTGTTCCATTTGCACTGCACGGTAAGCCACATATATATCTATCGTTTACTGAAAACTTTGACAGGATTTCAGTACCTAACAGTTTGGACATAAGATCGATTATCGTTTGCATGCTGTGTTAGGATGGCATTGCTTTTGATGCGCGGTGTACTCCGCAGCACTCGGTGGCAACGCTCGTGAAATTATATTTTATATGCGAGCTCCCGTTACTGTGCGCTATGGAAAGACACGATATTGTTGTAACATAACCTGTATTTACTACTTTTAGCTAGTTTATTAATAAAGGATACGTTTATAGTTGGTAGTTTAAAAGAGAAATGTTATGTTTGATAGTGTTTTGTGATGCATTCAATAAACTTTTACATACAAGTGAAACCAAGTGCTCCCTGGGCAGTCAATCTAGCGTACACTGCCATTTGTCTAATATAAAAAGAAAAAAATATTGTATTTACGCAGAAAAACGTGCATAATATAGTAAAGATAAGCTTCGGAGCAGGGCAGGCTTAGTCGTAACGGGGACTTACCTACGAGTCGGGTACGGTCGTGGGTTCGAATTCAGGTAGGCGACAGCGCCTACCGTTTGAACCCTACTTAAGAAACTATGTGTTAATAATTTAATCATAGCTGATCTAAAAACAGTAAAGGAAAACATCGTGAGCGATGTACACTTGTACAGTTATCTGTGTGAGAAGCAGTTCGCCCTGAGGTTGACACCTGCAACCTTCAGTAGCAATTCCCCATTGCTTGCGAAGTTTTTCGTTTTTAGTGAACTTATGAACGCCTGTATTACTGTTTTTATTACCTATTGGCACAACACTGATACAATGACAGACGCTTTCTTGCTTTAGATTATTACCGGAGAACGGCTATCGTTTAAATAAAACAGTTGTTGATTGTAAATTCAGAGCATTTCTCATTAACAGTCATTTTTATCATTATAACCATAGATGACAGAAGAAACCTTAACTTGAGATTTTTCTGTGTGTGTTCTATAACACATAATAGGTTGCGAAACCCTAATAAATACAAAATGGAAACATAATTATTGCGATCCTTTTCACAGTGTTTAAATATGACCGTGGTAATGGCTCCGAAATGCTAATACTTGTATCAAATTATTATACATCACTGAAATACAGATTGTATTCGGTATACTCATTAAAATAAATAAATCAACATGGTGCTAGTTTTATGCAAATTTGCAGCAAATTTTGACGTCCTTCATAAATTTTTGCGTTTTTAGTTTACTAATTATAGACTTTCTGTACTTTTGTTACATAATCGTTGAGATGATTTGTTGCAATCACTCATAATCAGCATAACGTTCTACTGCTGGGACACAGGCCTTCTCTCTGAAAGAAGGAGTGGGCCGTAATCTACCAGGCGGGCAGGCCCGCCATCACTCAATCAATAGCATTAAAATATAGGTAGCCGTCTGTATATCCTTTACTTTAAACTTAATGGTGGTACCTTGCACAAGAAAAATCCTCTTACACTTTTCAAATGTTTTGAAAAAACAAAGTAGTATTTTTCACAAAAAAAAATCAGCCGGTACATAAATAATTAAAAGAAAAATCACCTTGTACCCAAAACTAAAATTCCAAGAGCAACCATTATATATATTTAGTGACGCTTTTTAAAGCATATTGTCAGACATTTTACACGTGCAGCCTCTGGACAAGTTGTACACAGAAAGCCATCAATGTTCTTCGAGTTCAATACAACAATGCATTCAGGATGCTGTTGGGGCTTCCACGCTTCTGCAGTGCTTCGGGAATGTTTGCTGATGCGCACACTGATGGCTTCGCGGCGATCAGACGTAAGCGTGCCGCGTCGCTGCTGCAGAGGGTCCGGGGCAGCTCGAACAGTCTCCTGAATGTCATTGCAGGGAAATTTGATTGCCCGCTCGTCCATTATTTGTCCAATCTGCATGTGTACTAACAGTTTTTTTTATGTTTTTTATTTTTTACTCACAAATTATGGATTTATTATTCTGAAATGAAATGATTATTATTATTATTATTATATATCAACCAAAGAGCCACATTAATTCAAAAATTCAACCAAAATGTTAGTTTTATTAATTCCATTATAACGTCCTCAACCTCCAATGGTATATCATTAGTAATATCCATAATAACGTGTTTGCGATAAATTAATGTAGATACATTTGATAACAAACTAAGCAGCTATTCATAGCGTAACATGCAATTTCATTAATTAACGATCAGTACGCTGCTCCCGCGGGCAACTGCTAATATGGCCAATATACAAAGGACTTGGTTCAAAATACAGGCGGGAAGATGGAACTAAGATTTAAAATAAATAATAAATTTTATTAGCTATTAATGACATTATTCGTCGGGCTCTTGCCAGCTGTTTCAGAACCCAATGGCTTGGCACGCGACGATGGGAAGAGGCCAGGTGGAATGACCATAATGCCTTGGAAGTTGGTTAGGCGTTAACGCGTCATTCTGACGTCACGCAAAATCCTGCATCGCGCAAGCAGAGTTTACGGCGCAACTAGCATAGATACAACGGCCCGACATGAATCATCGGGCAGTTGCCCGCCAGACACAACACCTGTCTGTTCGGAGGATCCTCCCTTTTCTATAGAGTATGAGTGAACTTTTACACCCTGTTCCTCATACCTCTCTCTATAAGGCCTTTGGTGTGTGATGCAATCTGTGTCGACACCCTTGCGCCAGCCATCTAGCACGGCGGGCTGTGCTGGGGTGGCTGCTGCAGGTGCAGAAAACCTCAAACTTATTCATATAATTCATTCATTCATAAACATCACTACTATTCATTTTCTGAATAAAATTTACGATCTCAATGTGGCAACATCTAAAGCTACATTGGTGGCCAATTCTGTAAAAAAAATAATTGAACCATTGACACGAAAGCAAAAAAGATCTCTAAGAAAATTTTATGTGTGTTAAATCTCTTTAGTATAAATACTGCCAAGTGAAATGAAATTAAATAATGAGGGGTTGTGGCTAAATAACAACAGTCGCATGGATTGATATATCAGGTTAATCTACGCTTGCCGCGGTTGGTCCGTGGATGGGTAATCATGTTTAGTTTACATATCAAGACCCCTTCGTACCTCGGAAAACACGTTAAACCATTGCTCCCGGCTGTCGCTCGTGGGTCTTTGTCAGTCATTACAAGTCGTCAGAAGCCGTAAAGTCTGACAACCAGTCTTAGCAAGGGGTATCGTATTACCCAGTAACTGGGTTAGGGAGATCAGATAGGCAGTCGCTTCATGTAAAATACTGGTATTCAGCTACATCTGGTGAGACTGGAAGCCGACCCTAACATAGTTGGAAAAAGCGCCGATAATGATTTTTGTTCCTCAGGTGTAATTTTAATTTTTTATTTAAAACGCTTCTGACTATAACTTGCGACCCAATTCGATCCAAAATCGGCACTCACGTGTCGGCGAGCACTGATTGAGACTACAACAGCAAGTGTGGTCACCTTGGGAGTGACGTCACCGGTACACTGGACAACAAAGCTGTTTGAGCGCTCAGGAATAATGAGCGTTGTCATTACTGGCGATGTGTGCTGGTAAGTTTGTTTGTGACTGTACGTTTGTACAAGGAAAGTATTGACTTTCTGATTTTAATTGATATTAATTTAACAATGTATGTTTAATGTGATTTAAATATGTCTTGCGATTTAATTAATTAAATTTTTCAATTTAGTCTTATTTATTTAAATTATTTAGTTATAATAATATTATTGTGACATGTATTTTATTCCTTGGTTACTAACATAATTTTTAATTGTACTTACTAACATAAATATGGATCTCTGTGTCTGACTTAAATAAACTATTATTATTATTATTCAGATATTGAGTGCTTTGCAAGTTAATGGTGGAAATGAAGTTTGGCTAGTTTAAGTAGTTAAAGGTACGTAACAGTAGTTCATCTTTAATAAGAGTGTCGTGCCTTACTTAATAAATTAATTAATAAAATACTTCTGCTTCGTAGCAATTGCTACGAAGCAGAAGTATTTTATTACAGACAGACAGACATGACGAATCCATAAGGGTTCCGTTTTTGCCATTTTGCTACGGAACCCTAAAAATAGGCAATGGCATCGAAAAATTTCCGCATCGCTGTCAGCGGGAAAGGGTCCATATGGCCAGCAGTATGGCCACGTAGTATGGCAATGCTGTATATTTGGCCAAAAAACAGGTCAGTCCTCTAGCCACGTGAAAAGTCTATTTTACCTGTCAGTATTTTGCAGTCAAGTCTACAATTGCCACCTAGAAGTTAATTTTCTTGAGTTCCTAGATAATATGAACAGGGTAGATCGAGCGTGGATAACTAATTAATCTGATTAAATGGAGGTAATCGTATTGGAGTTAATCATCTGTTAGTATTAATTTATTAATTACCGTGTTTACGCCTGCCGCCTTTGATGTATATGTTTATTTGTAACCTGACATGACGATTGACGAGTTATGTGACGGTACTGTGGTGAGTGTGATGTGTTGGGGCGTAAATAAGACGACTTTAAGACTTTGCAAGAATCATTATAATGTATAAAAGTCAACGTTACAACTGCGCGGTCAAGTTATCAATCACTGCTTCTAGAATCAAACACCATAATAATATATTTGACATACATTTAAACCAACGAATCGAATAATATTTCTAGCCAGTGCTTATTGCTAAAGGCTAGAACACACAAGCTACTACAGTACTTAGGTAAGTAAGTAGTAATATGTTAATAAATAATGAAGATAATTCTTTTTCTCATATACATTCGTTATTTATAGATCCTGAGGTGCCATGATGTTTGCCTGGTCAGCTAGTATAATATGAAAAAAATAGCAGGTCGTAGACTGCGACTAGATATTGAACGTTTTAAACTACGAGATCTGGCCTTCTGATTTATGTTGTACAAATATTACTTGATTTGGGAATGTTAACCCTCAATTCTCCCCAGATGGAGAGTATCCATGAGGCTCACCCACGAAAAACTAGAAAGAAAAATAACTAGACGAAATGTTCCGTAACAAGGCAAAAACGGCGAAAAAAAAACACGTTTGTTGTATGGGAGCCCCCTTACATATTTATTTTATTCTGTTTTTAGTATTTGTTGTTATAACGGCAACAGAAATACATCATCTGTGAAAATTCAAACTGTCTACCTATCACGGTTCATGAGATACAACCTGGTGACAGACAGACTTATAGTGGAGTCTTAGTTATAGGTTATAGTGTCGCGTTTTAACCCTTTGGGTCCGGAACCCTAAAAAGGGAAGCTTGTCATAAATCATTGTCTCGTCTTCTCAACGTCCGTGTGTCACAGCAGGGATCCAGCAGAATATCAGCGTCAGGTACATTTGCCTGACACATGCTGAGCTGGAGTCCCAACCTGGTGCAACCTTGAGACGCACACTGCACTGTGTACGTTTCGTTACTAATTTTATTCGTCTTATTGTCACTTTTATTTCGATTTGTGTGGTTTTCATTTTGTTTTTTTTTTTATCGGCACCTTGTTTTTATATTATAATCGTATGGGTAGTTTGGTTATCATCTAATATTGTCTTTTGTGTGTTGTGCTGTCTTTTTTGTGTGCGCCAAATAAATGGTTTATCTATCTATCATTGAGTAGGTACTAGTAACTTTAGAGTGGTAAAGCGATTAAGAAGTCGTCTATACCCAAAAGTATACCTTCTTGGAAATAAACACCCATAATTCAGGAACTTATCTATTGTCCATTGTCAACATGACAGAAGGCATCGACTCTCGAGTGTCGCCGTCTATTTTTAGTGCGAGTAGTCTCGGGTGGACCCGTTGTTATGTAAATCTGAGCGCCATTTGGCTCGGCCGTTGATAGCGCGATTAGATCGGAGCATTTTGATCGATTGGCTGGCTGGTGTTGGACTTATTAAGTTTGGAGAAGTCTCGTGGGATGAATAGATGAGTAGATGCGGTCTGTATATTATAATTTATCAGAAACTTAGTGTTTGGAGTTTTTGATGAGTTATAAAGACTACTGGGCTTAGTGAGACTTAGTGAGACTTGTGGACTTAAGAATACAAAAGGGAATCATGCCACAGCTATTACTGCTCATGATCTAGATATAATAAGGTGTGAACCTCCTCCGGAATCTATGTTCCCGCCGATAACCGCGGATTTTTCAACCCCCTGTGAGGTTACTTCTAGTACTTACCTTACTCGGAGTTGAAAAATCACCATTCACCATTGTCGACCGATGTTCACTTACAAGTGAAATAGCGGCCGAACAAACATAAAAAAAACGATCAAGCTTGAAACCATTATTTCCATAATCTGGCCACATTATCCCCATCCGGTCATGTTCCCCAGCAGACTGGCAACAATCTGAGCAACTCATCTGTCACGTTCAGGCAGTTGCCAACTGTCGTTGTTATGTAAATAAGAGCCGCTCAAACGGCGGCGATCGCAGATTCCGATAAACGTTTGAACTTTGCATTTGAACTTGGAGAATAAAATCACTACTCTTTGTGAAATCCTGGTGGTTCTTAATGTTCTTAATGGCCTAATGGAGGCCTCACTTCGTATCAACCTGTAAAGATATACTGAATACAGTCCTGGGCTTATCCTAGACTGCTTAATTGCTCTAGAAGTCGCAATGGCAGCTGCTATGCCTGGGGTCTCCGGTTAAATCCCAATAGGGTCAGCCCCTTTTCATCATCATCATTTCAGCCGATAGACGTCCACTGCTGAACATAGGTCTCCCCCAAGCACCTCCACTTCGACCGGTTCTGTGCTTCTCGCATCCAACGGGTTCCAGTGCTCTTCACAAGGTCGTCGGACCACCTTGTGGGAGGCTTTCCAATGCTACGTCTTCCGGTACGCGGTCGCCACTCCAGAACCTTTCGGCCCCATCGGCCATCTGTTCTGCGAGCAATGTGCCCTGCCCACTGCCACTTTAGTTTGGCAATTCTTCGGGCTATGTCGGTTACCTTGGTTCTCCTGCGGATCTCCAGCCTTACGGAATTTCATACAAATTTTAAAGCCCTTAATTTTCAAAATGAAGGAACCGATTTTAATGAAATTTCAAACGTATCCTGCTTGATACAAAGGTCTAAAAAGTTAAGAACTTTTTCGAAATGTCTTATTTAAACAAAGATAAATAAAATTTGGAAAATTTAAAATCGGTCTAATTTGGCTGTAACACTATTTTTCGAAAACGTTCTTAAGTAAATTTCTAAACCTTTGTATCAAGCAGGATACGTTTGAAATTTCATTAAAATCGGTTCCTTCATTTCGAAAAACAAGGGTTTTATAATTTGTATGAAATGCCCTAAGGCGTAAGTGCTCTTAATGAAATAGAAATACCGTTTCTGGTGAGTATGGTAGCTCCATAGCTACTATACCAGGTAAACGCTATTTGCAATATCTGAACGCTTCTGCGTTTAGATAGAAATAATAGCGTGTTGATAGTGAGATTCAATAACATATTAGTATATTATTTTTTTTGTACAGCTTAGTAAAAAAAAGTAAACATAATATTCAAAATAAAGCCCTGTAACTGTTTCATATAATCAATGAAACTACTACTTTCATTCATGAACGTTTCTGAAGTAAAGCGACATCAAGTCTGCGATTCCTCTTTGAGTTCTGGAATGGCCGAAACAAAGTTAGGTATGGAAACTACATTAATAATGCCCTCTGTAAAAAGTACTACTCCCAGAATCACTGGAATTCGTTCCACACCTTTACATCGCTCTTATGTAAATCCAATCGCCAGTTCGCTTCCGATTCGTTGCTCGGAGCTCGACAACCCATTCTGCATAAATGTTTATAATATTGCATAAGTGCTACATTCTATACGTATAATGTTTTGACCTATTATGATGTGCGTCCAAAGTAGTCGAAATGAGTAGAGGAGTTTAAATGTTAAGCTCAGGGAAGTATAAACAGCGCCTTGTAGTTTCACCCGAATAAGTATGGATTCCGTGGGAATATAGGGTTAAAAAGTATCCTATGTGTTATTCTGCAGCTTTAGCAGCTCACGCCGCTCCCCGCCCCGCGCTGCCGTTCTTTCCATTTCTGGCCACGCACTAAGTTCCCTAACTCCCTATGGGATATAGACGTTAGTATCTGTGTGTTTGAACTAAGATTGAATCTTTGGTACTAGGACAGCAGGTAACCTTATTGTTGAGTATATTGCACTTGGTTCCCCTTTGACCCGTTCAACCAAACACAGTATCCAAATATACAGGTATAACAGTTGATACGACTAATCTATAGACCGCCTCGTTGGTTGCGACTGCTGACCATGAGGTCCCCGTGTCGATTCCCAGGTCAGACAAAGTGTTATTGGGTTTTATTGTCTGGAATTTCCCACTAGTAGTCCCAATTGTGCCCGGCCGATGACAATAGAAAGAAAATACCTAGGTTTATTTGCGGCAAGCGTATTTCCCTTTCCGTGTCCAACTGGCGACACCGGTCTCGCAAAATCCACACGCTTTTGTATTGCTACACAATTCAACCAACCCGTGCTCAACTCCCGTCAACTACGCACGTTTTTGCGATCAAGCAATAAAAGAGGTTTTATACAATAGTGTGCAATTGAATTGAACACGGTTTTTTAACTGGTCTCTCTCATTTAGCGCGTTCGTAAATGTTCGGAATAAATCGTGCGGGCCGAAGCAGGCGGGAGCCGCCGCGCCGCCGTCATAGAATGCAAGAGCAAGCGAAGGGCACCCCGAGGTTCGGTTTTGTTAGGTTACTTTATTTTTTACGTTATCACAAAGGCGTGCTCAGTTGACGCGAATTGAACACGGGCTAGTAAAATCCCGTACTAATACAAAAGCGTGTGGATTTCGCGAGACCGATGTCGCCAGTTGGACACGGAAAGGGAAATACGCTTGCGGCAAACATGATGCATAAAAATAAAAAAAAAACAAAATAACAATTTGGGAGAAAATATTCGTCACATCTACGCAAAACGACTATCGCTCAGCATAATGCTAAGACCCTATACGAGACAGAGCCCCAGCGCTGGTTTTCAGAGACAGTCGGCGTTGACGTGATGACGATTAGAATAAATAAAAACAACAATCAAAATAAGGAATAAATAAAATATACATTACAAAAAGATGAACTATAAAAAACATTAAAAAAATAGGCTCGTTTCCTATTACATGAACTTACACGTAGGCGTAATGTAGGTGTAATCTATATATATAAAAGAAAGTCTGTTAGTTACACCACTTATAACTCGAGAACGGCTGAACCGATTTGGCTGAAAATTGGTGGGGAGGTAGCTTAGGACCAGGAGACGGACATAGGATACTTTTTTTGTTTTTTTTTTTTTTTTTTTATAGTAGGAGTAGGGTAGGAGTAGGGTAGGAGTAGGGTAGAAGTAGGGTAGGAGTAGTGTAGGAGTAGTGTAGGAGTAGGGTAGGAGTAGTGTAGGAGTAGGGTAGGAGTAGTGTAGGAGTAGGGTAGGAGTAGGGTAGGGTAGGGGTAGGGTAGAAGTAGGGTAGGAGTAGTGTAGGAGTAGTGTAGGAGTAGGGTAGGAGTAGTGTAGGAGTAGGGTAGGAGTAGTGTAGGAGTAGGGTAGGAGTAGGGTAGGAGTAGGGTAGGAGTAGTGTAGGAGTAGGGTAGGAGTAGTGTGGGAGTAGGGTAGGAGTAGTGTAGGAGCAAAACAACGATTTCCGGGTCAGCTAGTAGGTAATATATCTGCCTAACCCGTTTGTACTACGTCACTTGTCCCGAAAAGTACATTAGAAAACCAGCGCCAGACTGCAGCATCTGTCCGATTATTACTGAAATTAACCTTTTTGACGCAGCCTTCAGGCACACATTAAACATAATTTTGTTACTAGCTTCTGTCCGCAATTTCGTTCGCGTAAAATTTCTTGTCCCGACCCATGCCATCGCATCGCATTGCCAGTCTGCGCTATCACTTCGTTTTCACTTAGCGGTCTCTCTGACTTTTTTTCTTTTTTCTCGAATCGTAACCCGAGGGCCACGAAATCCGACGCTCCAAGCGAATTCGCCTTGCGCTGCAAGCGTGAGCGTCGAGCGTCAAAAACAAATATATAGTCTATTATCTACAAGGCCACAAAGTAGCGCTGCAAGCAGCAGCGAATTTGCACGAGCGTTGGATGATCCGACGGGCGTTTTTTATGAGCGTCGAAAACAATTGTATGAGAAAATTCCACAGTGTGCACGAAACAGTCGCTCCACGCGCTCCGATAGAAGCGGTACCCGGCGGTAGCGGTCGCCGGCTGTAGCTGATGCATTCCCCCACCGACGTACACGCTACAGGCGAATATTTGAAGTTCATGGCCTTGCTTTTGACGCTTAGAAATGACGCTTGTAGCGTATTGACGCCTCAAGCGTGGCGTTATTTTCGTGGCCGAGGCATAAGGGTCACAGCATGATTTTAATTTAACACAATGAAGGACACTGAACGAGACACAATAGAAGTTTTATTAAAGTTTTTTTCAAACCTTCAAAACCTATCGGTAGGTCCAGAGATTAGGGAGTTCAAACAAACAAACTCTTCAGCTTTATTATCCATACTATTACCTATTATAAATTTGAAAGTAACTCTGTCTGTCTGTTTGTATGTTACCTTTTTACGCCTAAACCAATGAACGTATTTCGATAAAATTTGGCAGAGAGATAGATTGCATCCCGGGGAAGGACATAGGATAGTTTTTATCCCGGATACCGTGCAGGTGAAACCGCAGGGCTCTGCTAGTTAGTCTATATTGGTCTATATATAGATTTTGTATTTTTGTGTTTCACGAACTGTGTCTAAAAATAAACGTATATTCTTTCTTTGAACCCTGTGGAGAATACAGACGTGATTGTTGTGTAATCTAAAGAACTGTTTAGTTTCCAGACAACTTAATAGCAAATCATTTTTATCTACTAACACAGCGGAAGTCTCGGGACCTCGTTCCTCACATCCACGGTTCCCCGCTGCCTTTGTTATGTAAAGTGTCTTTCTCGCAGGTCGCAGCTGTCGTGCGATTAGATTGCGCGTCTGATTGACAATCGCCCGAATTTGCTTCTAAACCGGACCTGCGTAGAAAGTGACAGTGATTTGATGTTCTGTGTAATATTGAGGGTTTGTTTTGTATCCCTTGCTTTGGTCAATGTACAGGCTGGCTGGACATTGACGCAAAACCTATTACCATGAATTCTGTACATGATTCTGAAACATCTTGCGATGAAATATCGCCAGTTATACGTGGTAAGAATAGCTGCTTCATAAAATAAAAAAAATAAAAATTGTAGCGGTATCTACAACGTATCATGAGAACAACGCGTCATACTGACGTCACGCAAAATCCTGCATCTCGCAAGCAGAGTTTACCGCGCAACTAGCATAGAACTGATACAACGGCCCGACATGAATCATCGGGCAGTTGCCCGCCAGACATAACACCCGTCTGGTCGGAGGATCCTCCCTTTTCTATGGAGGATGAGTGAACTTTACACCCTGTTCCTCAGACCTCTATAAAATTGAGCGCACTTTTCTATGAAACAGTACATTTTTCTTTGATAACGGACGAAATTTTTTTACGCATTTTTGTTTACAGTTTGAGCGGCGAAGTCCCAGCCATCCTTGTATATTGTAACAATAGTTCGTGTTCCATGCTTAAGAATTGAGTCATCAAATTTTATTTCAGTCTTCATTTATTTTCCACTAACTGCGCCCCGCAGTTTCAGACACATAAGTTTCGATCCCGTAAGAATATCGGGATAAAAAGTAACCTATATGTTAATCCAGGGTGTCAGCTACTTTCATACCAAATTTATCAAAATTAGTCCAGCCGTTTGAGCGTGAAGAAGTAACAAACATATAAACACACACACACCCCCACAAACTTTCACTTTTATAATATTAGCGTGATTTACAATTCGGCTCCTCTTATAATTTCAGAGACATCTCAACATTGTTTCTAACATTGATAACGTAGGTACCTACCTGCTGGCAAACTTTTTGATGTAGCAGGTGGCTTTAAACGTTTTCACTTTTCTTGTCGAAAGCTGTTTTTCCAACCAGTCACAATCAAAGTAGGTACAGCCAGGGAAATTAATTGTTCATCAAATTGACACACTACGTCAGTTTGCCGTGTTATAGTTATTTCACATAACTGTCAAAAAACTACAGTTGTGATTTGAATAAATGATAAATTATTTTATTTCTGTAAGTAGGTTTGCACAAACACTTTTACACGTCAATCATGTTTTTAAAACTAGATGAGGTCGGCGTTTCTTATCTGACTATTCCGGAAAGAAAGGCCGAAACAAACTCAAAGGTCACAGTCTCTTTTAAAGCCCAGACATAATCTTGGTCGAAGACCATGTAGATTGGTGTCTGAAATGGTCTTTTGAGGAAAGAACCACACAGATTGAGTGGACCTGTCCAGTCATTGCACGCATTTGTCAGCCATGCAGCTCAACTCAAAACTTAAGGAACTCAACTATTCGACGAACAATACCAAAGAAAGGACATTTGGGCAGGCCACATAAATTACTCAAACTGCCAGACCGTGACCAAAACTAACTCATCATCTGCCTAGCCTTTTCCCAATTATGTTGGGGTCGGCTTCCAGTCTAACCGGATGCAGCTGAATACCAGTATTTTACATAGAGCGACTGCCTATCTGACCTCCACAACCCAGTTATTGGGTACGATAGGTCACATATAGTCTTCACATTCACAATCATTAAAATAAGATAATATTAATTAAACGGACACTTTGTTGGTAGTGTTTAACAATAAATTTTCCCTGCCTTTACACTGCAACTTTTAAGTAAAAGCATAGAAGACGCCTTAATAAAATACTCCTTAGACACTGCTAATAAAACTACGTTAGTTACTTAAACTTCGTATTAACTTGAAAGCGTCACAAAACGCTTCCACTTCCAAACAACCGCATTGCGATATCAATAAACTAGTCAGCAGAACACACGCTTTGGACTCAAAGCGTTTACAAAATGGACGAATATTTAAAGATCTACAAATGTAGGGCACATGGAAATAAGCTGTAAGCTATCTCAAGTTATGAGAGAATGTTTATTTAACGCACAAAGTACTGAAACTTATGTCTCTGTGCATGTTGCGAATATTACACAGAAATACTCGTATTTAAAGAGTAAAGTTATATGGATAATGTCTGAAACAGCAGATTTTGTGCTAGTATCATTTTGTACTGAAAAACTGAAACGATGTGTAAAGTGCAGAATATATTTTAATAACAGTTTATAACATGGGATTATATTATGCTTCATTCAGTATGTTTCACATTTTTAGGGTTCCATAGGTACCTCAAAAGGAAAAACGGAATCCTTATGATCACTTTGTTGTCCGTCTGTCAGTCACCCTTTTTATCAGGAGCGCGTGGAGTTATCAAGTTGAAATTAATATCAAATACTCAGGGATTCAATCTCTTGAAGCATTTAAAAAATTAAACTTCTAAGTCAACGCAATTAAAAGATATGGGCGTTTATGTTTCGTATCTGCGTCCTTCAGATAAATTTACATGTAAATAAGAAACACTGTCACAATAAAAACACTCAACGTAAAACGCAACAAAAAAACGTAAATTAGATTATTCTCTTTCTAAAAAGGGAGGATCCTCCGACCAGACGGGTGTTGTGTCTGGCGGGCAACTGCCCGATGATTCATGTCGGGCCGTTGTATCTATGCTAGTTGCGCGGTAAACTCTGCTTGCGAGATGCAGGATTTTGCGTGACGGGTTACATTAATTGACATAAAGCTGAATCTTGGTTTGATTGTTTATTTCATCAATTTATAAGAAATGTCAAAAGTCCCCATCCATCCCGCTTGTGCAAAAACAGTTATTCTAGGTCAAAGTTCGCAAAATACTAACTAGACGCTTTACAACAAAAACACTTTAAAAACAATAGAGAACTATAAAAAGCCGGTCAAGTTCGAGTCGGACTCTCGCACCGAGGGTTCCGTACTTTGTAGGTATGTAAATAGTTTATCAAGGGTTTTTTTTTTGTGAGACTGCTTTACAATTTTCGGATTTTTTCCTTTACTTGTGCTACATGACCTTGCTTCTTGCCAAATTTCATGATTCTAGGTCAACGGGAAGTACCCTATACATTTTGATTCCCTTGATAGTGTCAAAATATACGTTTTTTGCGGCATAAACGGCCGTATCTTTTTTTACGGCTTCTAGAGACTGTAGACCTGAGTATATGGTTTTAATTTCAACTCGAGAACTCCACGCGTTCCCGAGATAGAGGGTCTTGAGAGACAGACGGACAACAAAGTGATCCTATAAGGGATCCGTTTTTTCCTTTTGAGGTACGGAACCCCAAAAAGCGTTAAAAAAACACCATTTTCTTGACTTATTGCTTAGATCAAAGGACTCTAAAGCCTTTAGGTGAGGCCTACTTAGTTTCTGACTGTTTTTCCGAAACATAAATTTTACATCCAAACTTGATACCAAGCCGGTATCATTTTAATTTTTTGTTAATACTTTAGTTCGTTGCTTTTTTTTTCCGTAACTCGAGGATTGAGTTCCGCAAGAATGACGCTGGAAAATATTGTAAAGAACTGTTTTACTTTTTACTTTTATCGGTCCTGTTTGTATAATTCGGGTTATATTTCGACGATACTCTCAGTCGAAATGAAGATGACTACCAGTCGATGTCCATTTTGCTTCAAAAAGTCCGTGCCATTTTAATCAATTCCAGTTGTAAACCGTACGCGATAAAGAACACGAGTTACATTAAAAATCATTCGTAATGTCAACGGTATTTTTGACCAATCTAATTTCTGTTGAAATTAAAATGTCAAAGATGACGACGTTTGACGACCCAATCTATTTCCCGAAGGAAATTGCGTCATATTTCGCTAAATAAACTACCTCAAATTAAACACCAATCAACGAACGCCACAGCATTACAAGACGGTTAAACGATTCCAAATATTTGTTCCATTTCCAAACGTTAAATACAAATGGCCGCCTTTCAGATTTAATTATTCAACGATAATTTAAAAGATGGCCGCCTTTCAGATTTAATTATTCAACGATAATTTCTCGAAGCGATCGGTGAGTGATCTCCCCTTTATGAAATATAATGAGAAAATTAGCAAAACAGCGAGGTTTTGAATTAACTATTCCCTCCTTTATTCTTGGATTAAATATCAACCAATTTTCCTGAATGAAAATGATAGCTATTGTTTGAGGATAAACAATGAACAAAGGGAAGCAAAGATGAAATATAGTTTGACTTTCAGAGGTTGCTTTATGGATAATTATATCATGTACGTGAATTTATTGTGGTGAAAATAATTGTATTTTATAAAGAATAGAGTTTTTCAGTGGTGAGGGTTATATCCCACTAACATTGTAACTGAAACTTAGGAGTTTTGTTACTCAGAACGATTTAGTTGATTGGATTACAGGTAGTCTATAATACGAATTGCATACTCGTAGGAAACTTTTTATCTAGATACCAGTTGCTTTCCAAGAATGTAAGTAAAACTCCGGGCAAAAACTAGTTCAATATTATTTGTATATTGAGAGCAGTGGGTTGGAAGACTATCGCTATGCTGTTTTGCCAACTTTTGACCAACAATATTTGTGCCAAACCTCGTGCTGAAGCTGATGTTGTTATGTAGGTATATAAGGTGTTAAAAGGAGGTGCTTTAGACCATTGAACTGAACAATTTTCACTATGGGACCAACTCTGAAACCACGGAAAAAAAATCATCTGTTTAATACAAAAGTTCAATACCTACTTGACCAAAATGTATGAAACAGCGGAAGGAGCTATATTAAGGAGCTCTTTGTATGTAGCAGTATTTAATTTTCACTTTACGCAGTTACAAACAGTTTAATTAACTACCATTCTCCATTAAAATTCGCAAACCAGTCTGATCTTTATGCAAATACTAGCTTCTACCTTCGACTGCACGCTTGTGCAGAAACCAAGCATTTTCGGTAAAAAAAAGTGGTCAATACTACTTACCGTGCCATAAAATATCTCCATGCAAAAATCACGTCGACACGTTACTCTGATTCTTCGTGATTGAAAAACAATTACGTTACGTACGTACGTATAATAATTAAGTACAAGTGGGATAGCATATTCATAACTAGCCTATAATGTTCCCACTGCTGGGACACGGACCCCCTCTCTGTGAGACCCGTAGGATAGGTTTCTACAAAATTATAACTAAAGTCTATTCAAACATTTTTTTTTTTTTTTCACCTACAGCGAGTGCAAGCGCACTCGACAAAAACAAAACTGATTTACATCCGTAGGACGACCACGTAACAAAGTCCAGTTTAAAACCAGCGTCAGGCACTAGTTGTCGGGTCAGCGGGATTGTCCCAAAGGGTTACCGCTGGCCCGGAACATAAAGGGCTAAGGAAGGAACACGGGTGGGTTTTAGTCAGTAAGAGTCTGACACTCCCTTCCGCTCCACCCAGAGCGGGAGGGGTCAATTGATGATTTCCAATCCGCAAAAAAAAAAAAAAAAAGTCTATTCAAACATATGTTTTAAATTAATATTATTTCAATTTAAACAAATATCAATTTTATTTTAATGTTAATTAAGTTGATTGCAGAGTGACTAGCACTATTGAAAAAGTTATAAAAATGTTTCAAGTTGTAGCGTAAACTGAACTTTATTGTGTAGGATTTAAAGTAATTTCTCCATAAACTCATATTTGTTTACATTTTTGGCAAATAAATCAGGAATGCAGATTACCACAGCCTGCACAAGGAAATGCAAATGATCAGCTTGGTGTCCTACTCAGACGGTGTGCAGACAAAATTATTCATTCTGAATACATTCTGTTTGGAAGGCGCTGATTAACCGGCGCCTAATTGAGTAACGAACTCCCCTCGACTCACTAAATAGTCGACGGCGACTAGATGACGGGATGTGGTGTGAAAACGTAAGGGTAGCGGGGCGGGAGATAGCTGGGGGGTTTCAAAGGGATCTATCTATCTATAGGCTATAGTTCTATACTAATAATAAAGCTAAACAGTTTGTTTGTTTAAACGCACTAAACTCTGCAACTACCAGTCGGATTAAAAACAGTGCCACTCCGGGAGTGCCGACAGAAGTGAAAACAAAACACAAACAGAATACTTTACCATCACTCACTGACATATCGGATATACATTAAAACCGAGTACCTACATCTCGAGGACAGCCGAACACTTCCGAAGCGGGTATTTTTTTAATCGTCTTATAAACAAAACACGCGCGGTCGTCGCTTACGGTTACAGTGGCGCGAGTTCAACAGCTTTTTCGTATCTCAAAAAATGCCCAACGCGTCTAAAGAAGTTTTCACTTCAAAAATCGTTTTGCATTTGATAGCTCACATGAGGAAGGTTATAGGATATTTAAGAAAGAAGCTATTCAAGAGTGAAGTGAGTTTTACTCCTGCCGGGTCAGCGGGATTGTCCGAAAGGGTTACCGCTGGCCCGGAACATAAAGGGCTAAGGAAGGAACACGGGTGGGTTTTAGTCAGTAAGAGTCTGACACTCCCTTCCGCTCCACCCAGAGCGGGTCATTTGATGATTACGCATCCGAAAAAAAAAAAAAAAAGAGTTTTATTAACATAGTTTTATGTTTATACACTAACACACACTGTATTATTATAATATATATGTTAGTCTGTAAGGTATATCTATGGGCCAAAGTAGCCTGAAAATAAACGTTTTATTATTTTGTTATTATTATTATAGGCTATTTAACATTACGCTGGAACCCTGCAGCCTGTAGCCGAGCAAAAAGAAAAAGTCAGAAAGAACGATAAGCGGAAACGAAGTAATACCGCCAACAGGCGATGCGATGCGACGGGGTAGGTCGCGGGAGCAAAAAAATTCACACGGACGAAGTCACGGGTAAAATCAATAGATACTTAAATAAAACAGATAGCCTTGTTGTACACTTAAATGGACAACCAACAGCCGGTCTACCTCCTCGGTAAGATTATTACAAAGTAGATTGATAGGACGCAGCGAACTGTATCCGGGTGTTAAAATTGTAAAGTAGGGCTTAGGATGAAAGAATGAAGACTGTCACACAAATTTTAATGATCTATGTCTATGTATGTGATGTATGGTATGGCGTATGTACGCGTAAGAAAACCTAAGTCTGCGTAAGTCTGTCATGTTTGAACTTCCCAGAAACTTTGTAAAATAATCGTCAATCTGTCTTACAGTGTCTCAGATTTTTTTTTCAGACAATTTTTTGACATTATTCAT
The DNA here is from genome assembly GCA_948474745.1 of Oligia latruncula. NCBI lineage: Eukaryota > Metazoa > Arthropoda > Insecta > Lepidoptera > Noctuidae > Oligia > Oligia latruncula. The sequence goes on from OX419692.1 coordinate 18,830,582, forward strand.
TTATTATGTATTATTAAACTTTTTTTAATACTAGACATTTTTAATACTATATAAAATAATTGTTTTTATATAATTTTAATTTGACATTATGACATATCTTTACAATAATTAACTGACTGAAGCATTTATTTTAACCATTTTTTATTACTTAATTATTATTATTTTTTTTACAGTTGACATTTTTTTAATTATTATTTTTTGCTGAATTCATTTTTAAATTATTATTACTTATTCATATTTGTACGCGTCATCGGCAAAACATAGTGTACTATTTCAATATCAACACCTGTTTTTTACACCACCTATGTTTTTACAAATAAAGAAACTTTGACTTTGACTTTGTCTTGAACAAGCGTAGCGATCACGCTTGTTCAATGGCGTCTATTTTAAAACATAACTATTTAAAGGTCTCTTCTTAGACTGAGAAGGCATGATCATACCTTGCAGTGCAACGCAGAGGGATAATAAGCTGGTATTATCGATACTAATATTAAACGTAATCCACCACGCGGGCCCAGTGAGGGTTAGTAGATGTCGCATGTCTTCGAATTTTTGGTTCTAGGACATGCTGGTTTCCTCACGATGTTTTCCTTCAACGTTTTGAGAGCAGTGGTGATGAAATAATTTACACAAAGTAAAGCGCCTGTCTGGGTTCGAACCTACGACCTACAACTCGTAAGTCGCGGCCGATACCACTGGGCCAACACTGCTCTCCTTAATAGGATATATTTTATGTTAAAACAAGAAATTTAGTTATTATATTTTTAAGTGGGATTTTGTACAGTGGATTTAAAAGCTAAGCGCACACTGCGATGCGATTTTTTTAATCACATGATTTAAGCGAGATAAAATCGCGAACGCTAATATCATTTTTCAAGCGATTATTTAACGCTCTGCGCGGACTCTAGTATATTGGTATTATTCATAGATTGGCGACTATTTTTCGCAACGGTCGAAAAGAAATTTCGTGGTGCGAACTTACAACACGATAGTAATAACTTATGTTTACTACTTCATAAACCGCGATACGTAACACTTTGGGCCACCGGAACGCCCCACTATCCGCGTTTGTGCAAATTCGTTATCACTGCTATTCTTGTTAAATATATTCAAGTTCTAATTGTGATTATGTTCCACAAACTGCGCCGGCGTTTTATTCATTTAATATTAAGATTTGCATATGGTTGTAGTATGCACGTTAATTAATTATATTAATATAACATATGTTATGATACGGTTCATAAAATTAATAAGAAAGACTTATAAGAGCAGTCGAAGCATGCATTACTTCTTTTTGAATCCTGTTTTATTTTTTAGAAAAGTTCCTCATCAATTAATTTAATTTGTGTGAAAGCTTGATGCAATATTTTCAGAGATATATAAGTTATATTAATTGTATTTATATCCCACTGACACTAAATGTGAAAATATATTTAATTATGAACTATTTTTTGGTTGTATACATAGTTGGCGCAGAAAATATTAAAATACAGGACGCATTATTCCCCCAATTTGTTTTATTTTGTGTTCTTTCCCTGTGTAATGTTTGCCGTAAATAAAAGCGTTTTTTTTTTTCGTTTACATCTTACTCTTTGAAGTTGGTTCCTCGTCTTATTTATTTTACCCCTTGGGCAAGTACGAAAAGACGAAACTAAATCCTAACATCATAATCAGAGATAATCGTTCATGTAACTGCCAATTTGGAGGCTTTGCCCTAACACACAGTTCGTAACGGCACAGAAGGTTTAGAAAGAATCGCCAGGGAATTGATATTTCATGAAATAATCATTAAGTAGGGTTATATGAACTTACAGGGCTGTACTGATGATTTTAATGATTAAAATTCTGTAAATACATATTTGTTACGGTCGCGAATAATATTTTGTTCAACGTACATTCTGACACTGATCTTCAAATTGCAAAAAACGTAAGAAAATTGGCTTTCGCAGGCTACCTATCGCATCCCCCTTAACTAAAACAAGAGATCACGCATTTTCCAATAAATAATGGTTAAAGTTAACCAGTTTGAATAGCCTGTTGCGGACAAAGTCATTTCATGAGTGCCTTTTCTAAATAGACGTATCGTCTTTTTTTCTCTTTCGTTCTTTCAATTAACATATTTGGGGTATCCAGACTAACCTAATATTTCGTGTTACATGGGATATTTTTAACGAAGTGACCACTCTCTTAGTATTTACTGATAGTTAGAATTGAAAGCCTAATTAGCTCGCTAAGTAAAAAAACAACAGCTTCCGCATACAGTAGTCATTTATTCTGAAACGCTGAAATTTTTCGTAGGTTATTAAAAATAAAAATTGCTGTTCCATACATTTTGACCGCGTAGATATTGCACTTTTGTAGGAAACAGCTGATTTTTTTTATAACCGACGAAAAATTTCAACGCAGAGGTATCCAGAATCATGTACTAAATTCATAGTAACAGGTTGTGTGGTGATGTCCCATCACCCTGTATAAGTCATCATCTGCCTAGCCTAGGGTCGGCTTCCACTCTAACTGGATGCAGCTGAATCTAGTATTTTACATGGAGCGACTGCCTATTTGACCTCCACAACCCAATTACTGGGTAATATGATACCCCTTGGTAAGACTGGTTGTCAGACTTTCGGGCTTCTGACGACCCTTAACGATTGTCAAAGATTCACGAACGGCTTAACGTGCTTTCCGAGGCACGGAATCAACCTGTATAAGTACCTATACTCTTTAAAGCGCATTTAGTTAAAATTATACAATGTGTCCGGTCATGGACTAGCGATATTCTAGGTACTTATGTAACAACTATTCTAGTACACAAATACCTACACTATACACTAGGGTCCAATCCATTAAAATATTAATGTTAATTTAAAAATCTAGGAAAATTTAAAAAGGGTCATAGGGGTTGTTTTTGCAGTAATTTACAATAATTTGTTGATTGGCATAATTTTTAGATTTTTTTTTTTGGAGTTTTTTTTTTTTAAGTTACGAAAATGTGAATGTATAATGATCGCAATGGAAACGATAGACAATATCGTTACCCTCCGAATAAGCCTACTTTTATCTCAGTAGGACCAAAACTTTGAGAGATGTTTCATGTAGAGAATATCTCAACCAAAAAAAGCTAAATGACTGCCAAATAGCGGGGAAGCGGATCGGACCCTAGTGTGTAGTGAATTTGTGTACTAGAATAGTTGCTATATAAGTACCTAGAATAGCGCTAGTCCATGACCGGACACATTGTATAATTCTTGATTAGTATTCGTATAGCCTTTTAGGAGTTGACTTTCTGTCCTTCTATCTTCTATGTGTAAGCTTCAGACCTGAAGTTTGTCTAGTTAATGGACCACTATGTGTATAAGTCTCGGCCATTGTTTGTTAACTACGACCTCTGATTGTTAGTGAGTATTGTTGTTCTAAATCTATTGTTTTCGTGATCTATTAGCTGTTCACTTCATGTTTAAGGTTTCTACGTATATTTAGATGTATAGAAAGTTACAGTAAATACAAAGAGAAAATTATGACCTTTTTCACTAGGCACCATAAATGAATGCCTATACAAGGTGTTGATTTGCATCCTAGTCAAATTCAAGGACGTAATTATGCTAATGATTCTCGACCCAAATCAACAATAAAATGGGTAGGTTTTTTTTTTTCTTTATTACGGAAATCCGTAAGTGTGAACCAGCCGTATTAAACGCGGCCCGTCTGTTACTAGCCTATAACCGCGCTTTCACACACAAACAAACGCCTGTTACTTTACTAAGTACTAAAGTACAAAAATATTAAAGTACTAAAATGTCTTTTATGACAACCTCCTGAAATTTGACGAGGATGCAAATCAACACCTTGTATAAAAGCTTGTTGTTGGATATTCAACTTTCTACGCTAAGCCGAGCGTTGTAAATCCAATAGCGCGCTTTTTAACCGACTTCAAAAAGGAGGAGGTTCTCAATTCGTCGGAACCTTTTTTTTTTTTTATTTTTTTTTTTTTATGTATGTTCCCCGATTACTCGAAGATGGCTGGACCGATTTCAAAAAATATTTTTTTGTTTGAAAGGGTATACTTTCCAGGTGGTCCCATTGTCATCAGGTCAGGATCTGATGATGGGATCCTGGAGAAATCGAAGGAACTCTTCAAATATTATAGGCACACCTATAGCGATTTGGGTATTTTTTATAGTAACTCTTGCATTTGCTCTCGAAAAGCACTATTTGGTGAAGTGGAAGTGATGATGAAGACCACAGATGGCCACCGGAACTACTCAATAATAAGTATTTCATGGGTTGCGATTCGATTACTTTATTATGGTTGCTAAGCAAGTTATGCTCATCACAATGCGAATGGTGAAATGGAGCTGATGGTGAAATACCAGGAGAACTCTCAACAATGAATTTCCCTGCATCGGGAAAAGCAATATTTTGGTAAAGGCGATGAGCAAGTTGACATTAGGCTATTGTAACTTAGATAAATTATAAACAGACCCACTAAAAAGCGGGAAATAAAAACTTTTTAACAAAAAAGAAAAACCGACTTCCAAAAAAAATACTACAAAGTGAAAAATAACTTTAATTTCGGAAGTCGGTGGCAAAAAACTAAAATACAGATCCAAAGACACCGACTTCCGAAATTAAAGTTATTTTTCACTTTGTAGTGTTTTGTGATTTATACATAGTTGAAAAGTGTCGTCGATCGGTAAAGGGTGCAACGCATCGGCTACGGCGTAGGCGCCGCTGCTACGAAAGCTACGTTTTCGTAGCAGAATGCAGTACCTAACTCTTTTAAAAAGTACGCAATGTATTGGGTATAGTCACAATTACATAAGGGTCAAGATGCTTTGCTACTTAATTTAAACTGACAACCACTTGGTTTTAATTTCGCGCGCGCTAATTTCGTACCATGATTATAGTGATTAAGTATCCTTTTCGTTCCACAACACACTTGATTAATCCATTTATTTATTTAAAGTTTATGTACATAATGTATTCATGTTGCAGGTACGCGAAAATACACAGAAAATATATGTACATCCTAAATGTGGCAGCTATGAAATTGTGTATTCAGTATTTATTCAGTGTGTGAGGAACCACATTGTATTTGTGAATTCAGTTGAAGCTGAAAGTTGAAATTTTCATTCGAGGAAAAATTATTTGAATACTTGCTTTGATATTTTTCATTTTGCGTATATTTCATTTTTAGCAGACTGAAAGATTAGTAAAGTAAAAGCAATGTTCTTTCGCCGACTTAAAAAAAAATCTTGATAACCTTAATATTAAATAACTAAGTGCTGCATGCACCAAGCAACGGCAGAACCAACTGCAGCCGACACTCGTCGACGGCAGCCGTAGACGCTACCAAAATTTCATGCATTTTGACTCAGTATGACACTCCATTGGTCTTAAAGTCAAATTCAATGGTAATGTATTGCCTTTTATACTTCTAAGAAATCCTATAACCGTACCCTACAGAAGCATGACAAAACTATTTATTAATAGTAAGTACAGTCAAACTAAAAGATTAGTCATCATCATCTGCCTAGCCTTTTCCTAACTATCTTGGGGTCGGCTTCCAGTCAAACCGGATGCAGCTGAATACCAGTATTTTACATGGAGCGACTGCCTATCTGACCTCCACAACCCAGCTTACCTAAAAGTAACAAAAAAAATTGTATACAAAAGAACTCAAATATTTTACATCACTCTTGTAATGGCTGAAAACCATAACAAAAATATATTTTCTTGGTGCAAAAGGGATCTGAGCTTCAGCTGCTCCACTAGTGGGGGATATCAAAGTTACAGCATGTCAAACGATACTTTGTCTAACTACCCATAGTTTAAGCGGCGTAATAATTTAATTATGAGACACACAATATTAATAAATATTGGTAGTATTTCTTAAAGATTAAAAAAAAAAATAACCCATGCCTTGGCAAAAATACTAGCCAGTCAGCAAGTTGGCAGCGAGGATAACTGCGCAGAGTGTACATTTAAGTACCGCCACTCGTGGTTTTTGCTGTAGTGTAAAAATATCTTCCTGTACACCAAACGCCTTTCTCGCCTGTAACTATTCCGAACATTGGGAGCAGACAATGCAATAGAATTCTAGCCGCGCGTCCAAATTTCCATCCACCACGACAGTGGGAAGACGCGTCGAGGTCGCACGTACGACGCCGCGGGGGAAATCTACTCCTCTGCTTATTATTTATATACCCTTTTGTTACAACTTGCGGAGGTAACGTCGCTAAATAATACAATGATACTGAACACTTGGACGATCGAATTTATGTCTTAGAACGAAGCACATGTATTTTTTTTTACTTAAAAAAAGTCTTATAAAACTGTCTCGAGACTCGTCGGTCCATTAGGAAATTCTCAGTAGTAGCCTGGGGGCTGGAATTAAGCTCGGTTTATGGCAGGCCCCCTTATAATGTGACATTTATGTCAAAACTGTCGATTTGTTGGTTTAGATATGTCTGCTGAATCTGGGAATTTTTCTGATGTTTCGTCGAGTAGAAGTAGATAAGTCCTAAAACGGTTTTAGATGAAATAGAAAAATGGGTCGTCTATGTGCGTGGATGTCCCCACCAACCTGTATCATCATCATCATCATCATTTCAGCCGAAAGACGTCCACTGCTGGACATAGGCCTCCCCCAAGCACCTCCAATTCGACCGGTTCTGTGCTTCTCGCATCCAACGGGTTCCTGCGGCCTTCACAAGGTGACGACCTTGTGAAGGCCGCAGGAACCCGGTCGGTTGTGGGAGGCCTTCAACTTGTATATTCCAGCTATAAAGCATAACACAAAATAACATCACGCCTAATTTGCCCTAAGGGTAAGGCAGAGCTGTTCGCACAGTAGGTACACACACCTTTGATCACATGTAACGGGGGGAGTAAGCATATTGCCATCATGAAAAGAATAATCAGCCTATAATGTTCCCACTGCTGGGACACAGGCCTCGTCACTTCAAGAGGCAGTGGGCTGTAATCTACCACGATAGATGTATGTAGCTCCTTTTTAAAGTTTATTATATTTTTACGAAATCAAGGAAGAATTTAGGAAATAATTGTGAAAACTTCATGGTGAAGATAAAAAAAACTGGCCAAGTGCGAGTAGGACTCGCACACGAAGGGTTCACAAGGCAAAAACGCCGAAAAAAACACATTTGTTGTATGGGAACCCCCCTGAAATATTTATTTTATTTTCTTATTATTATTTGTTGTTATAGCGGCAACAGAAATACATAATTTGTGAAAATTTCAACTGTCTAGCTATCGCGGTTCTTGAGATACAGCCTGGTGACAGACGGACGGACGGACAGACGGACAGACCGCGAAGTCTTAATAATAATAGTATAGTTTATGTAATAGGGTAAGTAATATAATAGTATAGTATAAGTAATAGGGGTATAAGTAATAGGGGTATAAGTAATAGGGTCCCGTTTTTACCCTTTGGGTACGGAACCCTAAAAATTGTGAAATCTATAGTGAGTAAGTCGTGGTCAATTAACTAGAACACCCAATCTGCTAACCTGAGAAAATACTGTAACTCGTGTCTCAAAAAAAATATACTAGATATATGTTTACCATTTTTAAGTGGAATAATTGTATTAAATTTGTGAAAACTATTCACAAATATTCAATTGAATTTAACGGTTTATTTGGAATTTATAAAGGTTTATTTAGAACACTCAATCCTCCTGTGGTGCAGACTGAGTGTTCCAAAAGTCTCCAACTTTGCTAAATAAATTCTTAATATTCTTACTCTATTTTACGAGTATAATTCAGAGTCAATTTGTGAAACAAAAACCTAGACATAAAACATAGTAGTTAGAGAGTAAATAAAAAAAATACTTTCTTTTCAACGTCCCGTTTGAGTGTTCCATTATGTAGCGTTTATTTATTTAACAAGAACTTTTATACAAACGGCGGTCACATCAGAAATTGTGAAAATGTTGTCACTAAAGTTTAACACCGTTTTCTTTTTTTGTGAGAAAGCTTAATTTTAACAATGTACTCTAGGTCCATGCCTGCGAACTTTTAGCTCTAGGACATGTTATCAATCGGGCACAAATCCCGACTATGGGCTGCTACTAAGAAAATTCTAATAGAAAAACTCATAAGGTTTTGCCCCACCTGCGAACCGAAAGCGAGACCTTATGCTCAGTAATAGCGTTTGCGACTAATTAATCAACGAGGTAGACTAGGGTACCACGGCACCAAAAAGTTACATATATTAAATCGATCCATACATCTATCGATCGAACGTTTTAGTTACATCGATCTTTTATTCGACGAACGATGTTTTCTAGAAAGTCAAGTTTTTATGCTTGAGTAACACTCTTATTTGTTCTCAGAATACTGATGACGAGATTATTCAATAACTGGATACGTTATCAAAATATCAACTTGTTACGTACAAACCTGACACCTGCGTTGGAGTAATTCACCCTCACTCAAGAACGAAGCCTTCGCGAATTACGTATTTTCCATAATTTAATGTATCCAGTTTATTTATGCTTTTTGCTTCGTCAGACAAACATTACGGAGAATTTTGTTATTATGGATAATAGGTTTTTATCATAATTTATGTTGAAATGAATATTTGATTACTAATTACGTACCAAAGTACGTACACGTACGTACTTAAGCTTGTACCAAAGATATTAATTTTTAGGTTCGTGTATTTATGCAATCGTTGGTATGTATGTGTACAGATATCCATATCCTTTTGACCTACTTTTTAGCAACAGATTTTTAAATGGCTAAAATGTGTTTTGAAAAATTGGTGACTAATGTTCTTGTAAGCGCATCAACAATTTTATAGTGCCTAGCCATACAATATTGTAAAATAACAAGAGTATCAACAGCCGCGGGGTCGATCAATGGTCAGTTGGTGGTTGGGGGTGACTCCATTACATATCAAGACCCATCCGTGGCTCAGAAAGCACGTTAAGCTGTTTGTCCCGGCTGAAATTCGTTCTTTATTTTATTTTATTTAGTTTAGGAAAACTTACAGCTAAATTTTAATCTTTTACAGTCGTTACGGGTAGTCAGAAGCCCGAAAGTCTAACAACCAGTCTTACCAAGGGGTATCGTGTTACCCAGAAACTAACTGGGTTTTGGAGGACAGATTGGCAGTCGCTCCACGAAAAATTATGATATTCAACTGCATCCGGTTACTACGACTACACACGACAATAACATAGTTATGAGAACGTTAGACAGATTCCTGGATTTCAGCTTTAACCAATATTGGTTTCACCATTCTTCGCACGTATTCTCATAACACATTTGACATTGGCAGAATTGTCGACATCGGCACCATTGCCATAGATAAAAATAGAATAGAATATTGGTCAAAAAGGTAATTATAATACTAGCTTCCGCCCGCGGCTATCCTATGTCCTTCCCCGGGATGCAATCTATCTCTCTGCCAAATTTTATCGAAATCCGTTCAGTGGTTTAGGCGTGAAAAGGTAACATACAGACAGACAGAGTTACTTTCGAATAGAAAATATTAGTATGGATGGAAAGGCTCTAGTATGCTATCCTATGTATAGTTTCCAAAATACAAAAAGAAAATAGTACACAACCATCTAGAGCTAAATAACCATTTTCCCTAAAACTACCAGGCAACCAGAAATAAACAAGCAGTCGAACTCAACATGATAAACAGCGTCATTGAGCGCACGGCACATTTATAAACCGCTCCAATTCATTACGGACGGACGCAAATTATTGAATTAACTGCTCCACCGGGACAACAGGATATTGTGACGGTCGTGATAAATGTATTGACGCAAAGAATTAAAACAATACACAATTCTCATAATAATATCGGTGAAATTGTTACGGATATACCAATTTAATATATTTGATCCAAGGCGTATCAATTAATTGAGTTTTCACAAACAATGTAAACTGTTTAAAGTATTATTTACTTCGTTAAATACTCATTATTTCTTTCCGCTTGAATAAAAAAACACGCATCCTATTATAAGATTTGTGTGACAATACTTACCCTGTATCTTTGTAATATTTTCTAACAAAAATATTGACACGAAATATATCATGCAACAGCAAAAGTTAATACTGAAAATTCGTGTCACCTTGATCTTTAACGTCTAAGAATAAAGGTTAGATTGCTTTAAAAATAATTCAGTTGTCGGTAAATATAATTTTGCTTGTCATACTCTCATTTTCTTGAAGTACGACCTAAAGCTTTTAGCGTAAGACTGTAATGCTTTTATTAGGGCTCCGGGAGCACACCAGCAGAAATATCGGAATGGAACCGGCAATGAACCGTATCGAACGGAAACCGGGGTATTAGTGACTGATACATGTTGCATGGTGCCTAATCGATTGGGTTTTTACCGCTAAACCTATTTTTAACCGACTTCATAAAAAGGAGGAGGTTCTCAAATTGGTTGTTTTTTTATGTTTGTTACATTAAAAAAAAAACAACAGAATTGAAGAAAAAAATACAGATCAAAAGACACCGACTTCCGAAATTAAAGTTATTTTTCACTTTGTAGTGCTTTTTTTGGAAGTCGTTTTTTTTTTTAATTTTTTATTGTTAGCCTTTATCAAAGTGAAAATTGGTTTTTAATCTAACATTATAATTGGAAAAAAAAATGCAACTGTGGTTTTAATCGGCTGGCTACTTGCGTAACACAGTAACAGTAGGAATTGCCTTCCATTCCCTTCGCATAATCAGCCTATAATGTTCCCACTGCTGGTACACAGGCCTCCACTCTGTGAGAGGAAGTGGGCAGTAATCTACCACGCGCTCACGGCCCAGTGCGGGTTGGTAGATGTCACATATCTTCGATTTGTTTCATTTATAGGACATGCCGGTTTCGTCACTATGTTTTCCTTCATCGTTTTGAGGAAAGTATTGTGGTGATGAAATATTTTACATAAAGTATAGCGCCTGTCAAGGTTCGAACCTACGACCTACAACTCGTAATTCACGGCCGTTTCCACTGCGCCACCACTGCCCTATCTCTGATATTCCTAAATTAACTACAAGCAACTTATTCTTAAATTGTAAAAGGCAAAGAAAATGTTACGCAACATTTTTAAGATTCTGTACCCAAAGGGTAAAACGGGACCCTATTACTAAGACTCTGCTGTCCGTCTGTCACCAGACTGTATCTCATGAACCGTGATAGCTAGGCAGTTGAAATTTTCACAGATGATGTATTTTTGTTGCCGCTATAACAACAATTACTAAAAACCGAAAAAAAATATTTAAGGGGGCTCCTATACAACTAACGTGTTTTCTTGTGGTACGGAACCCTTCGTGTGCGAACCGACTCGCACTTAGCTAGTTTCTTATATATTTAATTCGGCTTATTTCGACTAGCTATTAGTTGCTGGTCAAAATAAGCCAAATTAAACACAAACACACTATTGTAACACTATTATTTTGACATGATAAATCTGATCAAATATTTATAACAAATTATTTAGCTTAAATAGGTAATTTAAATTCTGTGAAAATAGTGATTCCGCTCGTTTAAACACAAATCTATGATTTTATTGTGATTGCTTATTTAAATTTATTTGATTGGATTTTCGGTACAAACTAATTCTAACTAATACGAGCGATTTTATCAACAAACATTAATATGAGTTGTATATTATTTACATTCATAAGTATATCTCACTATTTCCGTGCCTTGGAAAGCACGTAAGGTCGTTTGTCACAGCTGTTATTTGTAGGTCTTTGAGAGTCGCTAGGTACGCCTAGGCCCGAAAGCCTGATAACCAGTCTTAACCAAGGGGTATCGTATTCGCAAATTGGTTTTGGCGGTCAAATAAAAAGCAAAGCCGAATACACCTGTGTACAGACTAGCACATCAAGCTGCTACAACTTGTCAAATTTCTTTAATAGATTTTCAGCTTCATCGCTAAAGCATAAGGTTCAAAGTTGATTGGGAAAATTGTACAGTCTCGGGTAGCTTGTTGTGCTGGCGTCTGCACATCTCCCGCCTACACTTCACCAGGAGTAGGTACCTACTCCACGATGACCAGAAGACGAGATACACGCCGAAAGGGTGCAGTTACTGGAGTCGCACCGCAACGTCAACTTCCAGGTGTTCGTAGTGCGCGTACCGAATTGTTATCTGCCCGTCGTCATGGTAGAAGACTTCTGGCCGCAGGACGTGGTGTTCCGTCGCTTCCGCGGAGAAGTACCTACCACAGAACAGCACAAGAGTTAGCTATCATAGTACTATTTTTTATAATAAAAATATGTATGTTTAGGCTAAGGTATTTATTTATGGGTCTGCATCACCTGAAAAAATTAAAAAAAAGTAGGTAATTTAAAAAAAAAAAATCGACTTCAAAAATAAATTAACTCAAAATTATGAAATTTTTATTTTTTTATTTATTTGGGAAAATAAACGATTACACATTACAATGTTACATAAAATATGAGCTACAGAGTGAGTAACCCACGACATGTTCCACATAATAGAAAGAAAAGTTATAAAACTACTTAATGCGATGACAATGTGATAGTTACAAGAAATAACTTTAATTTCGGAAGTCGGTGTCTTGGGATATGTACGAGGATTAGGTATAGTTTTAGTTTTTTGCTACCGACTTCTGAAATTAAAGTTATTTCATAATTTTGAGTTTAATTTCTTTTTGAAGTCGGTTTAATATTTTTTTTTTATTACTTTTTATTTCGTAATTTTTTATTTTAAGTAAAAACTAGAATATTTGTTTGCAATATTTATTGTTAATAGAATTTGGCCAAGGTTTTGAGATGACACCCTTGATACTATACCCGTACCTAGCTCGTATCAATCCATATCTTGAAAATGACTGAATCGATTTTGATGAAACTTGCACTGTTCCCTAAGTTGAAGTAAATGTAAGCCATTAAAAGAATTATCACGATCCGATTAATAGTTGCGGAGAGATGCGTGGACAAACATACATACATCTATAAAAATTCGTATATTAGTTTGGAAGCCCTAATAGATTGTCATAATTATATGAATATAATGCAGATCCAATAATATTACATACATACGTGTCGAATTGATAACCTCCTTTTTTTGAAGTCGGCAATAATAAGCAGTCGCTCCTTGTAAAATACTGGTATTCATCCGGTTGGATTGGAAGCCAACTCCGACATGGTTGGAAAAGTCTAGGGCAGGGATGGCGAACCAATGGCACGCGGGCCTTTGGTGGCACGTAACAAAATAATTTGGGCACGGCATCATTTCAGGAATTTTGGTACCTAAGTCAAATAACCTCCATTATTTTGAAGTCGGTACAAAATGGCACGTAGATGTATAGAGGTTCGCCATCCCTGAGCTAGGGAGAGGATGATTTACATCTCTAACTGACGTAACAACAACAAAATACGAGAGTTGAAAAGTAACAGTTCAGCCAACATTTGAACGTTCAGAGAAGGAACTCGGAAAGTAACCAGTAGGTACAGATACGAGCAATATAATTTAAGTTTAAAATGGCCGCCAACTTATGAGGCACGAGACCGCGCAAACTGTTGCCGTAGTGATGTCGAATGTTTGTAGGAATTTGAGAATCCCGGGAATTGGGAAGTTTATCCTGTTTCACAATTTCGAAGTAGGTTGGTACCTACTCCAATTAGAAATTAAAAAAAAATTATGTTGTTAAAGTCCAACAAAGGTGAGGTCATCCTCAAGGTTGACGTTAAGAATGCCTTTAACTCTGTGAACAGGGACACTTTGTTGGCTGAAGTCAAAAAGGAACTACCCGAAATTTATGGTTTTATGTGGCAATGTTACAGGTACCCTTCCAAATTATTATACAAGGACAATGTTTTGAAATCTGCAGTTGGTTGCCAACAAGGTGACCCTCTCGGGCCAGTCATTTTCAGTTTGGCTATTCATCCAATTATTCAGAAACTAAATTCAAAATTTAACGTGTGGTATTTAGACGATGGAACGCTAGGAGGTGACGTAGACACTGTTTTGAAAGATCTTCAACTCCTCAAACAGGAATTTCAATCTATTGGCTTGGACCTTAACCCCTCAAAATGTGAACTTTACCTTTCTGACATTACCGACAGACAATTGACTCTAGATAAATTTAATGCAATAGCCCCACAAATCAAAATTTTAGACAAAAGTTCACTGCACCTCCTAGGTTCCCCGATTTTCGAAGATAGTTTTACTCCTTTCATCGACGAAAAAATTCAAAATTTCAACGAGATTTCGGACAGACTCTCCAAAATTAATTTACATTCGGCTTTCACCCTGATTAGATATTGTTGTTTTGGCCCAAATTTTATGTATTTTCTACGCTCTTCCACTTTATGGAAGCAACCACACCTCTTGGACAAAATTGACCAAATTATTCGCAGCACGCTAACGTCCATTCTAAATGTGGCCTTGGACGACCGAGCGTGGCTTCAAGCCACACTACCCATCCGTTTTGGTGGCCTCGGCGTCCGCAAAATTACCAGTATTAGCTTACCGGCGTTCCTGTCTTCTGTCCACAGCACTGAAAAGTTGACCGGGAAAATTTTAGCCCCTTGCCTAGTCGACTCTGAAGTGCCGTGCTTGACCGACGCGGTGAACGCCTGGAAAGCGGCTTGCCCGGATACAGATCGGCCCGTAAACCCATCTTCCCAGAGACAGTGGGATGAGCCGCTCTGCAGGTTGGTACGGAATAATCTTATTAATACGTCCACCAATTCTGCTGAGCGTGCCCGCCTGCTGGCTGTGGGTGAGTGGGAGTCGGGTCTCTGGCTTCAAGCACTCCCGTCACCCAACATAGGCACTATGCTGGGTGACACCACCTTCCGGCTCGCTACCTGTCTGCGTTTGGGCGCTCCTTGCGGGGCTCCGCATCGCTGTCAGTGCGGTGAAGCTGTCGACTGCCTCGGGCACCATGGCCTATCTTGTAGTAGGAGCGCAGGCCGGATAGCACGGCACGCCAGCATTAATGACATCATCCGCCGTGCTCTTGTCACCGCCGGGGTGCCAGCTGTTTTAGAACCCAACGGTCTGGCACGCGACGATGGGAAGAGACCAGACGGAATGACCATAATGCCCTGGAAGTTAGGCAGACCTTTGGTGTGGGATGCAACATGTGTCGACACCCTTGCGCCATCCCATCTTCCTAGCACGGTGGGCTGTGCTGGGGCGGCTGCTGCAGGTGCAGAAAACCTCAAACGGCGAAAATATTCCAACCTGATTGGGAGTTATATGTTCGAGCCGTTTGGGGTTGAAACACTAGGGTCATGGGGTCCGAGTGCCCACTTGGTTTTTCGAGATATCGCCAAGCGGTTAGTCGACTCTTCACGTGACCAGAGGGCTGGCCTATTTCTTGGCCAAAGAATTAGCATTGCCATACAACGTGGCAATGCTGCCAGCCTTTTGGGCACTGTTCCTGTTGACAGCGATGCGGACGAATTTTTTGATGCCCTATGATCATTTTGCTAATTTTTTTTCATATAAATGTACATATTATTATTATTTTAAATAGGTATTAGCATAAATTATGTAAATATTAAATGAATTTCTATAAAAAAAAAAAAAAAAAAAAAAATTATGTAGGGAATGAGTGAGGAAGCTTTATATTTTTTTCATAATGTACCTATCCAAACAGGACCGAAAAAGAAGCTTAATTAATTTTTGAATTTGGAATAGTGAGTTGGTTGTTTTTTTTTTGACAGGACTATGATGAGCCAAGATGTTTGTGTTTATTTTTACTTCACTGATATATTTTTAAATAGTTTTACCGCGTTGAATACCTACTGAATTTTATTTACTTTACCATTCCAACATTTTAAATATGACATTATCTGCCCAAATAACACCACTGCCCCGCTTTTAAACTGTCTGTCAGATAGGACACAGTTTAGACTTTAAAGTTAAGTATAATTTAGTTCGACAAAACTTCACCCGATATTTTTTATTTAGGAACATACATAGCAGGACCCTTCTATCTTTATGCATTTTATTGTTTTGTGTGTACATAAATAAAGCAATGAAAAAATACCCAATACCTTATGATTTTTATATCACCAAAGCATATAAAAATATCTCACATGATATCTAATAAAAATAAAATGATTGAATTTTCAGAGGGAAAACGAGTTCTCTGAATATATAATTAGAAAATAAAATGTTCTTAAACAGTTTACTTAGAACGATTTATAAAAAAGTCCTCAACGTGATTATTACCTATTGTCTACATTCCCGGAATCCCGGTACAGTTTTTATTATCATATGAACATCCCTACGTCGTACGTGGCAGCTGGGACAACTTTGTACTGCAAAACAAACTGAAATATAAATTATAATTAAATTATATTAGTAAAAACGTTCTTCATATGACATGTCATGTATTGAATCTGTTTCATGTATTTCTGTTCTATTTACAAGTTAAAGTATATTAAATTAAGATATAAATAAGTTTTTAGTGACCATTTAATGTTAAGTACTATTATTATACATCTAAATAATTATTTTAATTGGAAATACGGCATAACAAGTACCCTAATTACCTTTCCAAGTATTTTAATATTTCTTTGTGTTTTCGTATGTATGTATGTATGTACGTTTCGTATGAATGTAATAATTTGATAAGATAAATAAATAAAACATCCACAAACCCATCGGTAGTACTAGGAAAACATGACACAAGCAGAACAACCACTCAACAAACTATCATAAAGATTGCAACATTGCACTAGAGTGGGTATAGTCGACCTCATATAGACTTTATCACCCTAATCAAGCCACTCACGATCAAGTTCACTTGTCAAGTTTGCCGCGAACTTGAAGCGCGTCCAGTAAACTTGACGGTGATGGCTACATAACATGCATACCCATAGCCATACACGCAAATAAGAAAGAAATAAAAATATATGTATATTTATTGCAACAGGGACTGAAAAAGGGTCTGGAAAATTCGAATAAAAAATACCGTTCCCACCCCCTTATCTCCGAAGCTTGCAAAGCGAAAAATCTGAAATTATTCTATATGATAGAAGTTTATATAAAGATTACAGGAAAAATAAAACGAAGTCTCTAATTAGCACCCTTTTTCAGAAATCATCAACAAAAGTTACATTAGTTCCACTATCGGTCAAGAGATGGCGCTGACATAAAACTTCAATATTCTACACTGCAGTACACAGTGTTAAAATTCTCTGACGAATGTAGGCTTCGCCGATGAAAATTTAGGAACACAAGATGGTACGGAACCCTCGGTCCGCGAGTCCGACTCGCTCTTGCCCGGTTTTTTATTTTCTATGATACAGTAACTTTTGTTCTTTTAATATGTTACTATTTTATCATTTAACACTAAAATATACATGGTATATACTATACACAAGATACTGATACAATATATTGATACAGTTAGATAGTTTTAACCTCAGTGAAGATTTTTACTGAAAAAGACTTACGAATTGACTAAGAATAATTATTGTTGTCAATAGTGGTAACGCAATTACGAGGTCTACCATCCTATATGTAGCACCATCGTTTCTGACCCAATTCCAGATCCCTCCCAACATTACTGAAACTTGTCCGGAGATGAGCCACTGAAACTATCTAGCTTTCTCATCACTAATTCAGCATGGAATTACTGATGTTTGTCCGTTTATGTTAGCGGCTTCTGTTCAAGGTATATTAACTAGGAAGTAGTTTATTCTTCCCTTGCAAGAACTGTAAGAGAATAGCGCTAGTCTTATGGTAGGGTAAAAAGCATAATCTGCATAATCAGCCTATAATCTTACCACTGCTGGGACTGTTCCTGCTCTATAGGACAATCTAGAGTCTAGACAAAATCAAACTGTTTGCATTAGCCTTATTTATATTTTTTTATGACATTGATTTTTACATTCTGTGACTACAGTAACTCACACTTGTTAAAATACTAGGAAAATTAACTACTTTTACAATATTTGTAAATATATGAGCACCATGTAAGTATCTATTACATAATGGATTTTACTGCCATTGCTTTATTTTTAATTCTTTTTATCTTTTTGTGACACTAATTTTATTCTAGGTGCATCGTCTTTACATATTATAATTATATAATGAATGTATACAAAATATTTTAAAAGAGTAACGGTGGAGTTTCTTGCCCATTCTTCTCCATACGAGGGTGACTAGATTCAATTCTTTGTCGTATCGAAATTTGACTTTTTCTTCTGGACATGTCCGTTTTCCTCACTATGATTTTCTTCACCGTTTTG
Organism: Oligia latruncula; assembly: GCA_948474745.1. Lineage (NCBI taxonomy): Eukaryota > Metazoa > Arthropoda > Insecta > Lepidoptera > Noctuidae > Oligia > Oligia latruncula. The sequence goes on from OX419692.1 coordinate 18,848,802, forward strand.
AGATCAATGGTGACGAAATTATTTACACTATAAGTAAAGCGTCTGACTGGATTCGAACTCACGACCTTATAACTCGTATGTTGGGACTGTTACCACTGGGCCACCACTGCTCTAGTTAGAAGGAAAAGAAGGTAAGAAGATTGAGGACCTATTTCTGTCCGTCATCAATTTCCTTATCTTAACCCTCCTAAGCTAGCTTATACGTAAATGTTCACCTAATCTGTGAGTGAAATAAGTATTATTTCGTCCAGAGCTTTGCTTTGTAATGCCTTATTTTTACAACTATATACCTAAGCTCTAATGGTTTGTCAGGTATTGATGAATGGAAAAGAGCTATGAAGGAAGAATATCAGTCATTAATAAATAACAACACTTGGATATCAGTAAATTTACCAGAACGAAAAGTTGCGCTTCTTTATAAATGGGTTTTTAAAACAAAAATAGACGAAAACGGGTCCATATCACTTTACAAAGCAAAACTTGTAATTAAAGGTTATAAACGTAGACAGAGAATGCTATAGACAAATTGATGTCTTTTGTCGCATTCACACAAGAAAAAAAAAGAGAGAGTTACGGCGATGTCGTGTAAAGAAATGAGACAGAACGATGAGATTTTTTGTTTCACGGCGCGTGCCACGATTTTGAAGGAAAAGCATAGTACTTTGCTAAACAAAGTTTGACAGATATCGTGCAGATTGTTTCGTCTTCTTGTAAAATTCAGTTTTTATGTGTTTTATGTTTATTAATTTATGTTATTTTATGTTGTGAACAATTTAGACTTCATATTTCAACCATTAAAAAAAAACATGGTGCGGTGTAGCGTTTTAAGGTGTAAAAGTGATAGTGGAACGAAAATACCAGACTTGTCCTTTCATTCGTAAGTATAGCACTTTTTATCAGTAACTAGGCTATCAATAATATTTTACTGTGTTCATACATTGTGTATAATGTACCCTAGACGTATATTCATCGATAAAAACCACAAAATTAACAATTATTAAATTCTAACCTTAGAATTTTGGTGTTGCCAACTTTTCCATATTTTTTTAACTTTTATGGGAAATATGTATTCTGCTGTGTGTATCCTAATTCTGTCTAATATTATAGATACGAAAGTGAGTTTATTTGTTGGTTTGTTTGTTACGCTTTCACGCTCAAAAAGTTTGAAATTTGGATGAAATTTGGCACATCGGTAAACTATGACCTGGGTTAGGACTTAGGATACTTTTTATCGCAATATTCTGACGGAACCGAGATACATGCGGGTGAAATCGCGGGGCGCAGCTAGTTAATTATATCTGAAAGATTAATGGCTTTATGCAGTTTTCACAAATTGTGGGGTAAATTTTTCCTCACACGGTAACCCTAAATATGTGACGTATTTTTGTTTTGTCTCTTTCTGCGACACGCTTTGCAGGCGTCTATAGTATTCTCTGTCTACGGTTATAAACAAGTTAAAAAGACGAAAAAAATATATCTTTGTTAGAGAGAAGATAGTTGCTAATAAGTTGCTGTTCGATATCGATCAACTTCAGATATGGTCGCTGATGCTTTAATAAAATGTGTCCATCGTCCGAAGCATGAACTTTTCAACACATCAATGGGTTTGACTTTAAAGCGTTTGCGTCCAGAAGAGGATGGTGAAAGTATGGACGCCTGCACTGAATTTATAATTTATGAAACCTGAGACGTAGCCGTGATAGATGTCAAAAGAATAATGTACGGCTCCTGGTTCTACTGTCATTTCGTGTGCTAACATTATCCGGTATGTCAATAATTAAATAAATAAATATAAATCACATCACACTAATATTATAAAGGCGAAAGTTTGTGAGTGTGTGTGTGTGTGTGAGTGTGGGGGTGGGGGTGAGTGTGGGGGTGTGGGGGTGTGTTTATATGTTTGTTACTTCTTCACGCTCAAACGGCTGGAACAATTTTGATAAAATTTCGTACGGAGGTAGCTGACACCCTGGATTAACATATAGGCTACGTTTTATCCCGATATTCCCACGGGATCGAAACTTATGCGGGTGAAACCGCGGGGCGCAGCTAGTTTGTTATAAAAGTCTAATTGCCCTTGTTTATATTTCTTCTTATGGAAAAACATAGTGGATGTGAATTCATACAATCACAACCTATATGTAGTCGAATCAATCAGATGCAAATACACAAACAATTGCTTCTCAAATATCGGAGTAGGTACCTAGTGAGAGATTAGTGGAGCGCCATCCATCGGTAACGTGAGGATTTGTAATGTTGCAGCCACTTTGGGGAAAGCAGACATTAGGAGAAATGGCTGGGATTTAGTTAACTACGGCTTTTGGGAAGCTTGTTTCGTATCGTTGTGAGAATAATAATATTATTGTACTTACTTAAAATTGAAAATATAACATAACTTTAACCTTAGAAATAAAATAATCTTGCAGTTCCAAACAATGCAATTTTATGTGATGGTTTTATTCATGCGAATCTATATGTACTCGTATATCTGTTTTTGTTATAAATTAAAGTCACTTTTCGTGGCTGTCTATGAGACAGCAATGCAAATGCTCTAATAAACTTACGTCGTTTTGTTAATAAACTTACGTTTACTTCCAGGATTGTCCAGATAGCCGTAGAATACCTCTCCACTCCTCATAAGCACCTCAGGACATGTTGCTCCCTTGTCGCTACGTCACTATGAGCTAGCGACCGTTTCCGGGGGCCCATTATTGAGTGTGCAAGTCACCCCCTGCCGTTTTATCCGTGTATATATAAAACATTGATCAAGCAGGGGTCATAGTTATTCCATAGTTCTTGGTAACCAGTCCAATAAAGCCACCCAAACCCATAGTCCAATTTTTTTTTTCCATATCAGGCAATAGTCCTACACCAACCGGGGGTTATCCTTGGGTGCACTTGCGTAGTGCATACAGGGATAATCGTGAGTTGGTGCCGCATTTCATTAAAATCTCCTAAGGGGCCTCTGCGAGTTGACTTTGGTCCCTCGTACGCCTTTCAAAAGACCTGGACCCCATGTTCCCGAGATATGTAAAATAAAAAAAAATAAAAAAACTTACGTATTAAAAAGAAACCTCGATGTTTTGTTAAGTCATAAAAACCGTGCGAATCACTTAGTGCGCTTCGCTAGTAATATTATAAGATTTGAGTGTCACGTTTTCACGGCTATAATTAATAATTAATAAGAGGGTTAATTATACTCAAAAGGCATACAGCGCTCTGCGGGTACAATACAATAACGTCTTCAGGATGTTGTTGCGGTTGCCGCGCTTCTGCAGTACGTCCGCGATGTTTGCCGAAGCGCGTACTAATGGCTTTTACGCAATAAGACGCAAGCGTGTGTCGTCGCTGTTGGGCAGAGTGCGCGGCAGCAGCAACAGCATTCTGAGGATAGTTGCGAGCAATTATCGGTGTCCGATGCACTCGCTCTGGGTAAGCATCGTGGTTGGGACGGTAAAATAATAAATGTTATTTTTAATTAAATTCTGTATCTACTAACATAGTTTAAAAGCTCCTGTTGTTACTAACCATAATGAATCATGTTATCTGACTAATAAATAAATAATAATTATGTGTGTGAGTTTAAATAACTTGAGACTTCGGCCGTCCCGGATACATTTCTCTAACCCACCTTTTAAAAACGCAATCTCTAAAGCTTTAAGAGGGATTTCATGTCCCTTTTTCAGCCCTTTCCATAAAGTAAGATATGTCAACGTAACTGCAATGTGTGTATTATTATTATAACCCATTTATATATTTGTGTACCTATTTTATTCATAATTCACTATTATTATTTATTTTATTATTTATGTACAAACACACAGTCAAATGGATACAGATACGATATATTAGTTTTGAGTACAAAGGTGCTTAATTTTTACTCTCAACCAAAGCACCTTTTTTTTTTTTTTTTTTTTTTCGGGTGGGAAATCATCAAATGACCCCTCCCGCTTTGGGTGGAGCGGAAGGGAGTGTCAGACTCTTACTGACTAAAACCCACCCGTGTTCCTTCCTTAGCCCTTTATGTTCCGGGCCAGCGGTAACCCTTTCGGACAATCCCGCTGACCCGGCAGGCTTCGGCACTATGGGGCCCCTCCTCGATGCTGACATCTCTTTGAGGCGCGCGTGGAACACGTACGCGCCGTCCGGCACGGGCCTGGTCCTGATCGGACGGTGAGCTACCCATTACTCTCCGCCCGCAGGCCCGCGCCTACGGTGGCCGGGAGTCGTCGCGCGGCTCCCGACGCCCGGAGCGTCTACCGCGGCGGCTGGGACGGGAGGCTCTCTCCCTGAGCCGTCCCGCCACCTCCTTCGCTAGCATGACTGCTTCGCAGAAGGAGGTGACTGCCTCCCACTCCCTATCGCCCCGGACCATGGCTTGCACCAGGGCCGGGCGCGAGAGGTCGCCGCCGCTGCCGATCGCCTCTACGAGGACACGGCGGTGCTCCGCCCAAGCGGGGCAGACCTCCACCGTGTGCTCCACCGTGTCCTCTGGGCGATCCTGGCAATGGTGACACCCGGGCGTTTCCTCCCGCCTGATGATGTGCAGGAACCTCCCGAAACTTCCGTGTCCGGTGAGGACCTGCGTCAGGCGGTAGGTGAGGGCGCCGTGGCGCCTCTCTAGCCACTCCTCAAAGAGGGGTCTTATCGCCGCTATCGCGGCGTGCCCAACCAAGGCACCTGCCATCTAATCTCTGCAACACCCTTGGTTAACTGGTAGAGAATACCTTTTTTTTTTCGAAATCGGTTCAGCTGTTCTCGAGATTTGCGCTTAGCAACACTTTCAGCGATTCATTTTTATATTAAAGATTATAGAGGTATGAGAAACAGGGTGTATAGTTCACTCATTCTTCATAGAAAGTCCTCCCCTTTCTATGAAGAATGAGTGAACTATACACCCTGTTTCTTACACCTTCGACCAGACGGGGGTCGTGTCTGCTGGGCAACTGCCCAACAATTGATGTCGGGACGTTGTTTATATGCTGGTTACGAACTAAACTCTTGCGCGATGCAGGATTTTTGCGTGACGTCATTTTAATACGTAGTTCACATGTGGCGGTGTAGATGACGCCGAAAAATCACCTAAAAAAAGTAATTTCCCCATCTGTCCTACTGTACTACTTCCCTACAACACAGACAGCTCCAAGATCGATTACTGGTCGCCCGGTGTCAGTATCGAGATAAATGACTCTCGATTCCAGCTTGCGAGTCGAGTCGAGACCGCAACGTAATCTGTGCTGTGACGTATGCATCTTCACGTTACACAGACCGGAATAATTACTTTATTGTCTTAGGTAGGAGTTACTTGTGTGTTTGGTTGATTACGGTAACAATAACGAGGTTTATGAATAGACTCGACGGTATTTAAGACCGAGACGAGTTCGTGGAGGCCGCGTATTGGCAAACGTAGTCGGGATGCCTCCCAGCCTTATGATCCGACGACCTTAACAAGGTGTCAAAAAAAGACTTGATGCCGATGGTGGAGTTCAGTATTGTGGTGTAACTCGGGAGAGGCCTTAATCCAGCGATTATCTAAAACCAGCGATTTAAATTCGGGGATATTAATAGATGTTCATTAAATTGACTAATTGTTAACTTGAATTGTACATATATTCAAACCACACCTGCCATTTTTTTAACAGTTGCATGAAATGGATACAAAGCGGCCAAGTAACATAGAGTGTCAACTTTTTCCCTGACTGCTAATCTTTATTCATATAATTCTTCTGTACGTGTTTATGTCACTGAATTTCTCCTAAACGCAGCCCTCGACTGATTTCGATGTTTTTTTTTTGTGTGTGCCTCTGGATGGTTTAGATTCATAAATTGACCCGATAGGTGGCGCTGTGATCGAGTTCTAGGAAACCGTGAGAAATCTCACCGTGAAAACCTATGTGAGTTTGTTTTTGCTAGGAATTGACACTATTGACAGCTCACTCCACGCTCACTTCACCTAAGTTTTCACGGTGAGATGGTTACCGAATCGCACTGTTGGACAAATTCTGTCTGGTGCTGCTAGTGTAGAAGTAAACTTAAGGGTTCTCAAGCATGACATTATCCAGATCTCTAATTAGTGCAGAGCCTGCACTGAATACCAAGCTAACATAACATAAAGATACCGAAATACAACAGTCTGAAAATGTTCATGCACATCGCCAAACATTCGGCACACACACACACACATTCCGCCGCGCACAAGATCGATTGTTGACGCTACCTTTGTCACTATTGATATAAATGGTTGCTGATAGTACAGAAAAGATTTATACTACTCACTATCACCCCGACCGATTTCCTGATTGTCTTTAACGTATGTAGCGTATATATCACGTAAATGTTAAGTCTGTGTTCAACAAAGAGGTCGGCAGAGGTGGTTTCATTCAGTTATGTTGTAGTATTTTTATCTCACGAAGCGATGCGCTCTTTACTTGTGGTAACCAAGTGTGCAAACATGCTGTGAATATTATATAATAAGTATTATATTATATTTTTTCATTGTGAATGTGAAGACGATGTGGGTCATTTTATATTTTTTTTTATTATTCTCTGTGTTCTGTTAGTTTTTTTTTCATGGTCTAGCAGTTTAAGTAATTTATGTGGCCTACCCAAATGTCCTCTCTTTGGTATTGTTTGGAATCGTTGAGCTCCTTAAGTCTGAAGTAGAGCTGCACGATTTCTGACAAATGCGTGCACTGACTGGACAGGTCCTCTCAATCTGTGTGGTTCTTTCCTCAAAAGACCACCTCAGACATCGATCTACATGGTCTTTATATAACCTGACCAAGATTATGTCTGGACTTTAAAAGAGACTGTGACCTCTGAGCAGTGTAGGGCGTAGTCAACTACAATTTTGTAATCTGGTTACTAATTACGATTAAAAGTAGTTAACTATATGTAGTTACGATTAAAAGCAGTTAACTACATGTAGTTATGATTACATGTAACTTAACTACAATAATCAAACTACATTAAGTAGTTGTTAATTTGATTGCTGCAATCTAGTAGTTATAATTACTGATTACTTAAGTTTTATGAACTTATATTTTGCAATTAAATAAACATGTAATGTGTAGTAGGTAATATATGTTTTGGAATATGGCTGCATAAAGAAAAAACAGTTTATTGCACATACCTATGTTTATTTTCATGAATAATCAAATGCAAGGATTAAAGTCGTAGATATTATGTACCTCTGCTTATCAGATCTTAATTACTTTTTATTGACATGTAATCAAAAAAACTGGCCAAGTGCGAGTCGGACTCGCACACGAAGGGTTCCGTACCACAAGGCAAAAACGCCGAAAAAAAACACGTTTGTTGTATGGGAGCCCCCCTTAAATATTTATTTTATTTTAATTTTATTATTTATTATTAAAGTAAAAATACAACTGAGTATTTTGTGAATATTTCAAGTGCCTACCTGTTGCCATTATTGATATCGAGCAATAAAGGGCAAAAAAATCGCGTTTGTTGTATGGAAGCCCCCCTTAAATATTTATTTTATTTTTAATATTTGTTGTTATAGCGGCAACAGAAATACATAATTTGTGAAAATTTCAACTCTCTAGCTACCGCGGTTCTTGAGATACAGCCTGGTGACAGACAGACGGACGGACAGACAGCGAAGTCTTAGTAATAGGGTTCCGTTTTTACCCTTTGGGTACGGAACCCTAAAAATAAAATCACTCGGCAAACATCAACTTAATTCAAATTATTTGCGAATCAAATAATAATTGTACCGACATGCAGCGAGCGAAAGCGAGAGCGTGCTATAGTGCGCTCTTGCTCTAACACACGCGACTACAACGCGATGCTCTAACTACCTACCAAACGACAAGTCGAAACACGCGCGATCGTCGTTCATGTACTTACATGAACGACGCGAGCGCATGTGACGCAACGTTAAATCTGTAGTTATAAAAAGTAATCAAGTAATCGTGATTGCAACTACAATTTGTAGTTAGTAGTCAAAATTTTTAACTACATTTTTCGATTTTTTTATGTAGTTTGTAGTTATGATTACTAATTACTTTATGTAGTCGTAGTTAGTAATCAGTAGTTAGATTACATTTTGCCCAATACTGCCTCTGAGTTTGTTTCGGCCTTTCTTCTCAGAGTAGTCAGATAGGAAACGCCGACTTCATCTAGTTTTAAAAAAACATAATTGACGTGTAAAAGTGTTTGTACAAACCTACTTACAAAAATAAAATAATTTATCATGGAGTTTCTTGCCCGTCCTTCTCCATAGAGATCTACGTTTTGGAACGGGCAACTTTAACTTTCTGACTAATTGACAGACTATTTAATTTTGACAATTCAAAAGAGCCTGTACATGGTTTAATTGAAATCAATGCTTGAGTTTGAGATAGAGAGAGAAAGGGAAAAAAAAAAAAATTTAGACCTTATAATTATTATCTTATTTTGAAAACAACCCTGTCTTGGCTGCCGCACCGTCGGGTGATAGAGCAACATGCATAGATACAATAGTTATTACAAACTTAATCACAGTTCCATGAAACATTTTCACCTCAAAACAATGACGCAATTTTGATTAAAATACCTATTGAACAAAGATTAGTTTGTAAGCTGGATCAATGTGTCATCAAACCAGATCAATCTTTACACGTGGTGGAAGCTCCAGGCAAAGCTTCAAGCGAAGCTGTGGTCCCTACACAAAAGAAGCAATCATCTCCTTTCAGAAACACATCATCATCATTGCCTAGCCTTTTCCCAACCATGTTGGGGTCGGCTTCCAGTCTAACCGGATGCAGCTAAATATCAGTATTTTACATGGAGCGACTGCCTATCTGCCGTCCACAACCCAGTTACTGGGTAATACGAATTACGATACCCCTTAGTAAGACTGGTTGTCAGACTTTCGGGCTTTTGACTACCCGTAACAACTGTCAAAGATCCACGAATGACAGCCGGGACCAAAGCCCCAACGTGCTTTCCGAGGCACGGAGGGGTCTCGGTATGTAAAGATGGTCCAACCGCGGCAAGCGTAGCTTAACCTGATTCTGTACTTGCACTGTACTTTCAGAAACAAAACAGGAAAATACTTGTGGTACAGGGATCCATAAAAAACTTTTCATTTTGTTTTCGATCTAAAATAATAAGGCTCCCAATGAAAAAAGCTTATCTTGGACATATTTTTTTTTTAATAACAACAAAGTACTCACTGAAAAAAATATTACTAGATTCTATGTTGTAGGTACTCGATCTCTTTTTTTCTGTTGGAATTGAAGAGAGAATAATGAATAATTGCTTGAGTATTTTGTGGGCACCTGTTCGTTTTACTTTAGAATTATTTTTGTTTCAGTAAAAGCCTGGGTTTACCTGTCTGGCCTGTCAAACTGTCAGTCTAGCATGATGAATGAAGACCAGTACGAAGCATTTACTTAAAAACGATTATGTACAGATGCCAGCACATTAAGCTACTACAAGCTGTCAAATTACTTTAATAGATTTTCAACTTTATCGCTAAAGCATAAGGTTCAAAGTTGATTGGGAAAATATGACAGTTTCGGGTAGCTTTTTTAATAATAAAAATAATAATTATTATTTATTAATTTGCCACAAAAAACTGATGTTACATTTAGACAGATATACAGGATAATTTAAAATATTCTTAGTTTTATAGTGAAGGCATCTGTCTGAACTAGATAAAAATATCTGTATCTCAGACAACAGCGCTCTTCCTTATGATGACGATTACAATACTAGCTTATAGCTTGATGTCTGTACACAGTAAAATACATAGGGATATGACATAATTATAATTTGTGTACAAAGGTATTCATCTTTCTTTCCGTCAGTGATTAAAAAAAAAGAAAATTAAAATTACTTAACGAAAGTCTCCATAGTATAAATTTAGTAGGGATGAGCCGAATATTCGATTTATATTCGGTATTCGGCATATTCGGCAGGTTCAACGAAAATTCGTATTCGGCCGAAAAAATATCATATCGCACCTTTAAAGTAAAACCGTTACTAAACGAAATTATAAAATTTTGCAGGAGAGCCAATATTAGAAAAAAAAGTCCTGTAATATTGGCTCTCCTGTAAAATTTTATAATTTCGTTTAGTAACGGTTTTACTTTAAAGGTGCGATATACCTAATTCGTATACGGTACAACCCGTCTATTCGGCATATCACTAAAAACGTTCTCAACATCATATAAGGTGTTTTCTGGTTATGATATTTATAGCATTTTCTACCATGTGTAGTTAAGCCAATTTAACGTAACAGCTCCATCAAGGAATCTGAAAATCGGAGGGCGGTCGTCGACGGTTTATGTCGCAGCATTTGGAGCCAGGCCAGTGGAGTGTACTCTTAATGGAGTAATGGTACGAAGATGGATGCGATCACTTAAATGGATAGAATAAAATTTAATTTATTATGAAGTAAATTGTCGAGTCCTTTTAATGTTTTTTGTGTTTTACCGCTTCTTTTGTTTGTATTCATTAAGTTAATCCTGTTTTAGGGCCATCAATTAAGCTGTTTTAATGTTTCAATATTAAAATTATATATTCTTGTATTCTTTTTTTTTTTTTTTAAACTTAAACGTAACGTAATTGGAACTTAGTTAGGGTTTTATATTTACATGAATAATAACATGATGTACAGTCAACAGCAAAAGTAGATGATCAAAGTCAGAAATTCAATATCAATGAACGGAGCTCTCGTCAGAACTGCGTGGCGTCGAAGTGATTCAAAAGTATTCTACGTAGTAAGTATTCTAAGTAGTAGTACTTCGACGCCACACAGTTCCGACGCGAACTCCGTTCATCAGTATTAAACTTCTGATTCTGATCGTCTACTTTTGCTGTTGACTGTACCTACGTCATCTACAGCCGCACGGGTCGATCGATGAGGTTAGGCTACCTACGCTTGCCGCGGTTTGTCAGTGGATGGGTGACCAACTTTACATATCAACTCCGTGCCTCGGAAAGCACATTAAGCTGTTGGCCCCGGCTGTCATTCGTGGATCTTTGACAGTCGTTACGGGTCGTCAGAAACCCGAAAGTCTGACAACCAGCCTTACCAAGGGGTATCGTATCGTAGCGATAACCACTAGCGATTTGGAAGAAGAGTGGGGCGCGTCTTCGTTGTGGCATTTTGCCTGCAATGCTATATGAATTACTGACCGAGCCGAACTGCGTTCGGGCGTAAGTTCAGCGGCAATTCGTCGTTCGGTTCGATTGCCGAAGAAGATCCGGGGTGGGGAGCAGCGGGAGGCAGGCATGCCCGCGCCCCGCGTATGCAACTGAACTTCTGCCGCGTAAGTTCGCCACTCATGGTGTGTCATATCAGCCAAATACGTCGGAACTTCGGTCGCGTACCTTCCGCATAGTAGACACTAACAATACACTCACTCACTTTTGTTGCTTCATCTGTCAGTCAGAAAGATGAAGCAACAAAAGTGCCTGTATTTCGTTTAATTGAAATAATTTCTTTAAGTTTGAGTTTGAATCGTCAACATGAAAGGCTTTGCCATTGTACCTAAGTGGTCAACATCACAGTTAACAAATGTGGGCCTAAATAATCTAGCGCTGGCGCTGGTTTAAATTCTCGTGAACAATCAAAATACGACAAATAATCACACAATGGATGCTAACAAAATAACCTGAATAATCCAGGTTCCTAGAATCCAATCTAGGATTAGTAATGAATACCAGTTGGTATTTCATGCAATCACAAAGGCTTATTTGTGAATCATTGATGAAAGACTTGATTAGGCTTTCTGTAATTCGAGGAGATTATGGTCAAAGGGTTCGTGGAAATACAGCGATAGTGGTAAACTACCAACGTTCATTTACAGCTATATGTCGCCAAACTTCCATATGTCACATATAGGGTGTTTGGAAGCTGGATGCAAAGCCTTAAGGGGTGATAGTTGGGCGTCGGGAGCCGCGTGACGACTCCCGGCCACCGTAAGCGCGGGCCTGCGGGCGGAGAGTAATGGGTAGCTCACCGTCCGATCAGAACCAGGCCCGTGCCGGACGGCGCGTACGTGTTCCACGCGCGCCTCAAAGAGATGTCAGCCAGCATCGAGGAGGGGCCCCGCTATGGCCGAAGCCTGCTGGGTCAGCGGGATTGTCCGAAAGAGTCACCGCTGGCCCGGAACATAAAGGGCTAAGGAAGGAACACGGGTGGGTTTTAGCCAGTAAGAGTCTGACACTCCCTTGCGCTCCACCCAGAGCGGGAGGGGTCATTTGATGATTTCACATCCGCAAAAAAAAAAAGGGGTGATAGTTGACACCATTTTGAGCATTTTGAGCAACATGACTTAGATGAAGTAGGTCAGTTGGGGCAAGTGCGGCGCAATATTTTATAAGTTCACTTTGCACTCGGACAGCGTTGATACTGTAACAATTTTTAAATAATTTGTTTCAGTACTACATTGCCTGATGAATAATCTCCGTAAGGAACTTACCATTTCAAGCAATCTGATACAGATTTTTAGGATTTAATTGAGTTTTTAAAAGCTTGTCCCTAGCCGCACTTTCCCAACGAAACGGGGCAAGAGCGGCAGTAGTAAAAAAAATCCAGAAAATGACTATAATCTGTAATTTCAACGTGAATATGAGTTCGAGAAACGTTACAACAGAAGACGATATTCGATTCTTCGTTCCTAGAAATAACATTCATATAAAAAAAAAACATCTTTCTTTTTCATTGTAAAATGGGGCAAGTGCGGCACATTTCCTAAGGCCAGGGGTGCTAAACATTTATACCCGACTACCCAAGAAGGAAGGTTAAGGTTACGGGGTGCATGTAATATGCATGTTCTTTTGTGCCTTCCTAGAGATTAAAAGGCTTGACCGATTTTGGTGTGTGAAGTGTAGTTAGACTCGTCTCTATATCAGGAGTGCCATAGGATTTTAAACATAATTATGCTGTCCCCACAGAACATTATACCCTGTCCTGCTCCTTGGCAAAGGTCTTCCCCAACTCCATCCAAACTGTGCAATCACCCGCCAGATTCGACCAGTCAGCCTAAAACTCGTCTATGCAGGATTGATTGAAAAAAAAAGAACAAAATATACCTTTTAATATTTTATTGGCATCATTAACTAATCGTTAATTGAATGTGTTACATTGCATTGGTCGTTGTGAACGTGGTAAGTACATACCTAATGCTAATGCTAAAATTTCATAAAAATAAATTCAAATAATAACATGAAAGTAGGTACCTAATGCTAATGCTAACAAAAATGAAGGTTCAAAACCTCTGACCTGGGGCAAGTGCGTCGTAGTGCCGCGCTTGCCCCAAGCATGGTAGCCGCACTTTCCCAAACAATAAAATTTGAGGTTAGGTTTTTAAACCGGCAATTATAGCTTATTTTGCTAGATACAAATGAAATAACTACGTAAATATAAACCTTACGATTCAAAGAAAACACTTACGTTCTTAGATCAGCCCATTTCTTGAAAAAAAACAAAAGTTTTAGCACAACAACGAACACGTGTCAACTTCAAACCATAGAGAAATCTCAGTGTAAAATAAAAATGGCGTCAAATCCTTTTTCATTCAAGTGACGCCCCAATCTCTTTTCCCGGAACTAATTTTGTTTGCCCTCACGTCACTAGATGGCGATTTTATCAATATCATTGGTAATTTTTTGTATAATGATGCTCGCCGCACTTGCCCCAAATCCGCACTTGCCCCAACTGACTTATGTTTTTTTTCCCAGTTAAAGTTGGTATTTTATTTTTTACTAAAAGTTTGCAGCTCAAAATAAAAATAAACATACTTCGTCTTAGAAATGTAGCTATGGCTGAAAATGCTGTACTTACCTAAATGGAGTCGACTACCACTCCCTTAAAGCTTTGCACTCAGCTTCCAAACACACTGTATAACAAAAGTTGAGCGATTATAGTCTCTAAATTGATTATTGTAGTATTACCACAATCGGCCTATAACATACCCACTGCTGGGACACAGCGGAATCGGTCGTAATCCACCACGTGGACCCGGTCCGGGTTGATAGATGTCACATGTCTTCCAATTTTTGGTTCTAGGACATGCCGGTTTCCTCACGATGTTTTCCTTAACCGTTTTGAGAGCAGTGGTGATGAAATAATTTACACAAAGTAAAGCGCCTGTCTGAGTTCGAACACACGACCTACAACTCGTAAGTCGAGGCCGTTACCACTGGGCCACCAGTGTGATGTTCACTTATCAGGGCATAACAAATAATACGTTATTAAATAAAAGTTTATCGGATAATTATTTTGCTAAGTGAACTATTTGGTAAACTTGTTGCTGTATAATGATGAAATGACAAATACCTAATGTTTTTGCCAATCGTTGCTTGTCAAGTAAAAATTTATGAATTAATTTTTGGTGAACTGACCGGTCACCACGTCTGACAACTAACTGTCCAACTAACTGACTTTGGTAAAATCAACCCGAAGATAATCACAGTACTGCACTAATCATTCATCAAATAGTTCCATTCTTTACTCCTGTAGTCAAGGACAAAACTCCTTCATAACTAGTTTGCAACCTAACCTGAACAACAGCACTTTATTATCTAAACACATTATCTTTCCGTCGTCTCTGCCGCCTCTTTATTTGAATACGTCGTTAATATAAGCGTCAGGAGCAGGTCTGTCATTACGGCGCGTCAAAGGCGGAATTAATGGAAGTGGCAGCCGTAAGGTAAGTCGCCTCCGTAGTATCACTAGGGAATTATAAGCTTGGGTAGGTAGAATTTGTGGTGACATTAGAAATCAGAAATCAGAAATATTTTATTTGTGATACATAGGTAGGTACAGTGGTTGGACATGTTTTAGGTTAATGTGCGCTATGATCAGCCTATTATAGGCATACAAAATTCAAAAAGAATTAATTACAATTTTCACATGCAAATAAAGAGCTTACTCGTACAAATCAACCATATTATAATTGATTGTATTATTTAATTAAATGATTACTAGTAGAGGAACTAAGTCTAAATAATTTGTTAGGTAAATGTCAAAATAATTTGTTAGGTAAACGTCAAAATAATTTGTTAGGTAAATGTCAAAATAATTTGTTAGGTAAACGACAAAATAATTTGTTAGGTAAATGTCAAAAATAATTCACATTTAAATAATTATATAAGATTTGTGATTACAACATAGTCAAAGAAGCAAATTACATTACGTTACAAAATTTGCCTATTGATTACTGTATGGTTCGAAATCTGTGGACTGTACAAGATTGAGAAAAGTCTTCTGATCTTTAAAATATATGCCTACTAAGTTTTCGAAGTTTTAACTGTGAGCATAGTAACAGATAGATAGACCTAGATAACGCAAGTATCACGATCTGTATGAAAACCAAGCGTGCCATTTTTTGACTACCTACTATGACGTCACAAGCACTATTTACTGATGGGAAAGTCAAATCGATTCAAAGACGCCGTCGCGTGCGGCACCCATCTTGCCCCACCCCTGGGGTCTAGCGCCAGCGCTCACGGTCACCCAGCCAGTAGTAGCAGTGCGATTCTGTAAACATCTCACCGTGAAAACTTAGGTGAAGTGACTTTGTTTTTGCTAGGAATTGACACTAATGACAGCTCACTCCACGCTCACTTCACCTAAGTTTTCACGGTGAGATTTTTACAGACTGAGCGCGAAAGTGGCGGCTTACGATGTTTGTACGTAAGCTGGGCACGCGAAGTAATTGTTCTTGCGTTATCTAGGTGTTTCTATATCTGTGATCGTAACAGATATAAGTGTACATATAAATGTGCTGCCTTTTCTAACAGCCTCCTGAAATTTGACGAGGATGCAAAACGACACCTTGTATAATGGCTTTGCTTTCACAGTTTATTTATGAAAATCTTTTGTACGCACATAAAAATATTAGTCTGTTTAAAAATACAGTGATATCCATAATATTTATACTGGGAACAAACACAAATTTGTTGTTCCTACAATACAAAATCATGTTTAGATATTGACACTCATCGCGTCTGTGAAGTTTAGCTAGCAATTTTAAAATAACCCTGTAGATTACCTATACTTACTTTAATTGGCATTCATGGAAGTAGGTAGACCAGTCGTAAGTTAATAGAAATAAACTTGCTTCTTGAGACCTATAACAGGCGAAAAGTGGATGTACATGTAGGTACGTATTATAGCCAGAAATCTATTTTCATGACCCATTCTAACCAATACATAAATGGCCATACCATAACGGAACCACATCGAACATTCCTACTCCACGAAAACCTTCAATATATAACTATTGGTATGTTCTGAAAGCCTAGTACCAACGGTATCGAGCCCCTATAACCACAATTACGGTAGGTAAGACCGCAAATCAGTCAGGCGTGGCGCGGACACTAACAGAATACGGGCTGATAATATCAAATGTGTGACGTGCCTGCTAGCCTTTATGTGAGCCTGGTACTAAATAGATTTCATCGTCAAGATTTATTGGTGGAATTCGTGACGACTTTTAATTAGATTTTATGGCTTGTGAGACACTAATTAAGAGAGTGAGAACAGTGGTGACCCAGTGGCAATGGCCCCGACTTAAGAGTTGTAGGTCGTGGGTTCAAACCCAGACAGGCGCTTTACTTTGTTAATTTCAACACCACTGCTCTCAAAACGTTGAAGGATAACATCGCGGCATCGTGAGGAAACGGGCATGTCAAAAATTCGAAGACATGTGACATCTACCAACCCGCACTGGGCCCGCGTGGTAGATTATATAGCCCACTCCTTCTCGAAAAGAGGAGGCCTGTGTCCCAGCAGTGGGAATGTATGTTATGAGACAGTAATTTTATTGAGACATTCCAAACAATTTAAAAACTGGACACAAAGATAAATTACTAACTGTTAAAAAATAAAGGTGCAGAACAGTTTGAAAAAGACAACAAAAAAATTTAAGATGAGAGAGCTACGGAAAAAGCGTACCAAACTGTCAATCTAAGTTAGTCCCGAACTTGACTAGATCAACCTGTTCCATAAGACAAATTCTTGATGATTAGGATAATATTGTTATGATCCATCAGACTCATCACGTAAAACCATGCGCTCTTCAGCCCAAGCATGGTTTTACGTGACGTGAGTCTGGTTGTGGTGGTCTGGTGGTAATTACAACACAGAGATACAAACTCTCTTTTGGTCCACCAATAAATTGCTCAACAACGGAGAGATACAAACTCTTTGAAAATGACGTCATATAAAATGTGACTACGTTCTAATTGTGAAACGCACTTTGATTGACAATTCATGACATGAAACAGTTAAACGAACGAACATATTCACCGAAGTTGGCTATAAGCATCTTCCTTCATTTCACTATCAACGTTCAAACTAAGTCAAACCCTTATCATTTCCCGCCACTATAATTAAATTACATAACCAAATCAAAACATGAACTATAAGCCTACGTAGAGCATCAATCTAAACCATCATGAAGGATGTTCCGTATCGGTAGAATGATTACCGTTCCGTAACAACAGACATACGCAATGTAGGATGACATTGTAATACAGACGTTAGTAGGATTAAGATGGAAAATAGAGAATTCTATCGTCCTCCAACGCATTACGTAGGGTAGCCAGATTGAGGGACAAACGTCGGATCATTTTGAAAGGAAAATCTGTCACATACGCGGACAAATCTGTCACAGACGCGCTGTCACATATGCAAACTTATGTAGAATGGAAATGTGATTAAGGACTGATTTTTCCAACGCCAGATAATTTTATCCTAGGAAACATTTTGAATTTTTGACAGTTCTTCCATACAAAAACTGTCAGGTGTCAATTTTATTCGACGAATAAAAAATCAGCCCTTGAAAATATAATTGTTAAAACACAAATAAAGTATGTATCGTGTAGGTACAGTACCCTAATTGCGTAACACACTATTACTCTCAATTTGAATCATTTTAAAATATATTTCTAATCCATTGCTCCATATGTTTGATAAATATATCTGTTGATGTATGTTGATGAATGTTGTTGAACTGTCAAAATGAAACGCATTGCTACTGATAGTGTGTTACGCAATTAGGGTACAGGTCGTAGGGTTTCAATATTCATCTAGAACTTTCGGTAGTCAACATTCGGGAGACTGTATAATTACAGGGAATTAAATTAGCTTTAGTAGTTGTCCACAAATACTTTTGCAATACAACAATGAGAGCTGTGGTGGCTCAGTTGAATCGGCCTCGACTTACGAGTTGTAGGTCGTAAGTTCGAACGCAGGCAGATACTTTGTGTATTTAATTTCATCACCACTGCTCTCAAAACAGTGAAGGAAAATATCGTTAGGGAACCAAAAAATATGTCTTAGAACTTAGAACCAAAAATTCGAAGACATGTGACATCCAACAACCCGCACTGGGCCCGCGGGGTGGATTATGGCCCACTCCCTCTCATAGGCTTGTGTCTCAGCAGTGGGAATATTATAGGCTATGCTGCTACAATTTACAAGACTCTAAACAGATGATTGTGTTGGGTAGCCTTTTAGGTCGCACGTAACTAAATTAATAGGTAGTCGATCTCAATTTAATAGTAAGCCTACAAGACGTTTGAAAAACTGGAAGATAAATGTAAGTTCAAAACTAGATACCCCAATAGATTAATTATTCCTGGAACGAAGACGGAGCTATATAGGCGAAGTTGCTATCCTATGACATGTGTGCTCAGATTTATAACAAGATTCCTAACCAAATTAAAGAAATTCCTATGGTCCGCTTCAAAAGGGCATTACACAGTTGATTAATTGAGAATCCCTTCTATACTATAAAAGATTTCCTTCAGTTTAAATTTAATTGATCCAATTGTATCTACCTATACCAAAAATTTGCATGTCATTATGTTATGATTGAATATGTTAAGCTACTGTTATACTACCATTGTAAGAACTTTTGTAACCATATTTATCTGCAAATAAATCTTTGACTTTGACGTTAAACCAGACTGTCCATAAAAAGCCCATTGCCTAGCCACCACTGTCACCATCATCAATTCAATCAGTGACAGCATTAACGTCGACAGATTATCATTTGGAACCTCGGCTTTTGAGCCCTGCACAGATTATGTAGGTACGAATATTCAGTACGGAGGAATGTATACGTGTTTATCTTTGATAGACAGGGCGTATTGTCTCTGGTATTACCGGTTAACTAGTTTCGATTCGTCGGTTTTCCTCAGAATTGTTTCGCGTATTGGCACGAGCTGGCTTTGATTCCTAATTTATATTTATGGCGAGTTTAATTCAAGTAACAGATGTCTAAACGTCAGTTTGATATGGCTGTTTTTCATAGTAAAGTTTCACGTACTATACGCCAAAGGACTTAACTCTCTATAATTAACTAAAATATAAATCAACCAAATGACGATGGACAACAAAGGACAATGGACAGGATTCACTATAAAGTTTCGCGGAACTCTTTAAATATCTTGATCAAATTATATGAATACTGATTCATATTTTGATCAAACAAACATAGTCGAAAAGTAATAAAAACCTCTAAAGAGGAAAAAAAAAAAGTAATGGCCCTGTAAGTTTAACTGGTATTTTGATCAAAGCGTCGTCGCGTCGGAGGACGGCCGAGGTATTTAATTTAACATTATTTCCTGCTTTTTAAACTTTATTTACCAATCGTAGACGCTACGATCGACACGTGTCACGCTTAAAACTGCGCAGTTGTACGTATTTTTCCCACAATGAAGCTAATCTGCATTCGCAATTTATTTGCCAAAAATGTAAACAAATATTGAGTTTATGGAAAAATAGCTTTAAATCCTACAAAATAAAGTTCAGTTTACGCTACAACTTCAAACATTTTTATAACTTTTTCAATAGTGCTAGTCACTCTGAAATCAACTTAAATACCATTAAAATAATGTTTATATTTGTTTAACTTGAAATATTATTAATTTGAAGTTTGAATAGACACTAATTTACCCTCATTTTTTGATTACATCATCATACTATATATCTATAACTTATTCATTTAGACCATTCCATTGAGCCCAAAGACGATTCTTCTGCTGTAAGTTGATGAAAAGTTGAGTACCCTGCAAATTCCAGGTGATGTTGCAGCATCACTTCCAGGTTACTATATATGTTCCTCTAATATCATTGCAGTCACTAATAGAATATCAAATTTCGACTCGACCAGACCTGTGGAAGATGCTTTCTAGAAAAGAGCTGAATAATCTTCAAACGGCTGAACAGATTTTCTTGAATTATTCCTAAGAACGCTTTCGATGAAGTCACCTTTCAAACAAACAAAATAATAATCAAAACCAGTTCAGCCGTTTGGGAGCTGCGATGCCGCAGACAGACACAGACACACACGTTAATAAAACACCCCTGTGTTACCGTCGGGGGTTAAAAATCAAATGGAACCAAGGTGTGTAATAAAAAAGCTATATAGATGCTGTATTTTTTCGAACGAATGCTTGGTAGTGTTTTGAAAGGGTTGTATTTTTAGGGTTCCGTACTCAAAGGGAACGGAAAAAAAAAACGGGACCCTATCACTAAGACTCCACTGTCCGTCTGTCACCAGGTTGTATCTCATGAACCGTGATAGCTAGGCAGTTGAAATTTTCACAGATGATGTATTTCTGTTGCCGCTATAACAACAACTAAAAATAGAATAAAATAAAAGGGGGGCTCCCATACAACATACCTGATTTTTCGGCGTTTTTGCCTTGTGGTACTGTAGTGCCTATGTGTGCTAGCCTTTAGCAATAAGGACTGGCTAGAAATATGATTCGATTCGTTGGTTTAAACATATGTCAAATATGATTATTATGGCGTTTTGATTCTAGAAGCAGTGATTCATATCTTAACCGCGAAGTTGTATCGTTGCCTTTTTATATTATAATTATTCTCCTAAAGTCTTAAAGTCGTCTCATTTGTATTTGTGTCCCTCACACATCAAATACACCACACAAATACACTATATATGGTGGAGGCGCCGAACGAGCCTACACAATTCATCGTGTTATGAATGATTTCAGATGAAGTAAATTTTTTTATGCAAGCCAAGCTGAGTTTATTTGACGGAAAAGTCAAGGATTATTTTATATGCGATCGCAGATTAAACACCCCTTAGTTTAATTTGCGTTGGAGTGAGTATAGAACAGGCGCAGAATCGTCGCCGGAAAAATAAAGCTAAGTGGTTAAAATAGTATTTTTATAAAGAAAGCAAGATGTATGCGCTTTTCTCAGGAACTAATATGTGCCTGGAAAAATTTTTTGAACAATACAGAGCGATTGCCACACTTTATGGATGGCGTGAAAGTGATTGGGCATTAATAATGCAGGCTTATCTCCAAGGAGCAGCTCTGGCTTGTTTTAAGTGGATGTATCGCGAGGATATGTCATTTGAGGAGATATGCGATGGCTTTCGTGAGGAGTTCCCATGTAGATGTCACGAAGCATTTTATAAAGCGAGGAAAGAGGAGATGTTAAAGGTTCCGTCAGAAGAATGCGGACAAAATAATATTTTGAATGTTGATGATGATGCTTCTGTGTTATGTAGTGTAGAAGCAGATGTTGAAGAAGTTGAAGTCGAACGCAGCAGCCAAGAGTGCAGTGAAGAGGTAGATGTTGAAGAAGTTGAAGACGAGCGCAGCAGCCAAGTATGCAGCCCCGCAGAGGCTGAGGAGGTGGTGGAAGTGTTCGAGTGCGAACACGAGGAAGAAATCGAGGAATCGGGTCAGTCCATTCCAGTTATAACTAATGTATCTAGCTATGTTTCAGAACCGAAGGAAGAGCAATTTGATCACGATGTGCAAACTGATATAATTAACATCGATGATGATCATTTTAATGAAAATAATTTATCAATAAATATTTCCGAAACAAAGGAAAATAACCATTTTACAAATGAAAAGGGTGATGCTCAAATGATCATATTGTCAGTTGAGAATAGTAAAGTGGATGATGATGTTGGGTTAGATGAAGATGTTTTTCAGTTGGATGTAAGTGGAGATGAAGACATAGAGGTGAAAGACATTTCTGTGCATTTTAAAAGCACTTTTAGTTCTTCTACAGATGCGGAGGCAGAAGATAATTGTATTAATCTGGTCATTAATAATGTTAAAACATTCCCAAGCATTCATCATGTAGTTATCCCTAAGTTTAATAAAAATAATTCTCATTATGCAACATCTAATATTAAAAAAGCACGCAAGAGAAAAGGATTCCAATATACTAGAAATGCTAGAACAAAATGTTCAATTTTAAAATGTTTTACAAATAGATATAAATTCATAAAAACATTTTCTAAAAACATAACTTTCTTTCTGACGCAGTCGGTTAAAATTAATGATCATTTGTCTAAGGATTTTTCATTTTTAAAACATATACATTTTAAATGGAAATGGAAGAATAAAGATAAAAACTTTCCATGTTAGAATTTAAATAAACCTTTGTTTTTCCATTTATGTTTGATGCGCGTCAGGTCACAGAGTAAATTTTGTTAGACTGTAACATTTGTTAGTCTGTAATATTTGTTAAGCTATGATATTTGGTAGTCTGTGATATTTGTTGGTCTACGACATTCGTTACACTGTAACATTTGATAGGCTGTGATGTTAGGTAGACTGTGACAGACTTTGACTTTTGGTGTGTCATTTAGTTATTGTAAACATCAATAGAACATTATTTTAGTGAATATTGTGATAAAGTTATTAACATGTGTTTGTATGTGTGTTTCATATGCTGGGAAGATACTTCGGACGCAGCTGGGAGCGTGAGGCTTAAGGTCTCACGGCTCCATGACGCTTGAGGGACCGAATCTTCATTTTCTAAATTACATAGGCCATGTTTAGTGTGAGTGAACTCCAGAAAATAGTAATGCGCGTTATAGGAAGAAGAGGGTTGTATAAAAACTGTTGTCACTCTCTAGAGGGGGGAGTGATCAGCTTAAGTTGAAACCAACTTTGCTAACGGGGCATAGCCTTTGCAAAGTGTGTTGAGTTGACACAACTGGTTCAGCTTGGGTTGGAGCACCCACAGTTTTTTATAAATGATATAGTTATTATAAACGCGGAGTATCTTTTGAATATAATGGAGTTCAGTCACTTATTAGATTTTTGGAACAATGGCATCATAACTTTTCGTTCCCTCTGGCTGATACCGTCCGATGGAGTAAAAGGATCTGAAGTTAAGTTCAGTTAACACGGTAAGCCTCATCCAGGCCGATGTGAACTTTCACATCATTTGTTATCGAAGGAGGCCAAGTCACATCTTTTCCGCTCGTTTTGTTATGACGAGGTTCAGGCATGACAACGTTAGTTTGTGTTGATGCATTTTAGCACTCTTAAATGTAGACTTACCTGGCACTTAAGGGAGTGTTAGTTAAGTGTGTCGTTTGTCCTGACTTGAGCCCTGCTTTTAGAAAAAGCTGGACCTCACAGTGTTAACTTCGGGCGTTAGGTAGTTTTTTCCTTATAGGATTAATAATAGGTAGGAACGCTTAAATTTTCGAATCGTTAGAATTAAAGTCTTGTATTTTGATGCGAGCTAGGCCAATACTTTAATTCAAAGTGGGGCGTAGCTCGTGTAGTGCCTATGTGTGCTAGCCTTTAGCAATAAGGACTGGCTAGAAATATGATTCGATTCGTTGGTTTAAACATATGTCAAATATGATTATTATGGCGTTTTGATTCTAGAAGCAGTGATTCATATCTTAACCGCGAAGTTGTATCGTTGCCTTTTTATATTATAATTATTCTCCTAAAGTCTTAAAGTGGTCTTATTTGTATTATTTCCCCCTAAGTTCCACAGTACCTCAGAATCCTTCGTGTCCGATTCGCACTTGGTCAGTTTTTTTTAGATTAGCGTTCAAGAATTTAACATCAATGCACCAAGCATAACGTATTCAAAATTTCTAACTTAAATACTTATTCCCAATAGCGTTATGATTTACGTAGCGATATAACATTATCCTAGATATTACTCCCGTTGTTTTTCTAGACAAATATGTCCCTTGGGGGGTATAAATATCAGGCCGGGTTGCTTTCTGTTTGGTTATTGTGTTGATTTCACCCCCAACCCCTAACCCCCACCCTCCCCCCATGGGAACTCTTAACAGGTTAAACGAGTTAATTACCTTTGAAATAATGACCTCTGTTGGGGTCTAAGGTGTAGAAGTTAGTTGGGGGTAGTTCGGTACATGAATTTTGTTGGCCTAGTTAATAACTACCAATGGTTACAGGGATGGGGAATAAATACATAATGGCTTGGGTTTTTGATATTTATTTTCATTGCGATGAACTTTCTGATGGCATTATGCTTTTCATATTTTTTTTCTATCAGTATTATTAGATATTGTTCTAACACGTTGTAACGTGAACTAAGGTCTGATAGTGTTGGGCGTCGGGAATCGACAATCCCGGCCACCGTAGGCGCGGGCTTGCGGACGGCCAGCAATGGGCAGATCGCCGTTCGGTAAGGACCATGCCCGCTAGGCCGGGGACCGGTAGGGCCGCTACCTGCTAGAGTCGCGAGTTGTTCGTAAGAGATACCCTGGCCCCTGACACAGGCAACTAAAAGAACATGGTTGGGTTTTAAAAAGTCTGACACGCCCAGAGCGGTAGAAGTTATTTGATAATTTTCCACCCAAAAAAAGAAGGTCTGATCGTGTTAGATCGATCGAGGTATAAAAAATATCGATTATGGTCTGATTGTAAGTCTGGTGTAATGCTGGTACAGTCAACAGCAAAACTAGATGATCAAAATCAGAAATTCAATACTAATGAACGGAGTTCGCGTCAGATCTGTGTGGCGTCGAAGTGATTCAAAAGTATGTGATTGTAAATTATACCAGACATTTACTACTAGTACAGCTGCCATATATTCGTGATCAGTTTTGACTCCTATTGAATTTCTGATTTTGATCATCTACTTTTGCTGTTGACTGTACCTGGTACAAGTACCAGTAGGTACTTTATAGGCCCTGATGACGCAATAACATTCTTAGGAACACAATATAAATTTTGCTTATCCTCCAAGCATAACATATTTATGACATCATCTGTCTAGGCTTTTCCCAACTATGTTGGGGTCGGCTTCCATTCTAACTGTATGCAGCTAAATACCAGTATTTTACATGGAGCGACTGCATAACTTACCTCCACAACCCACTTATTAGGTAATACGATACCCGTTGGTAAGACTTTCGGGCTTCTGACGACCCGTAACCACTGTCAAAGATCCACGAATGACTGCCGGGACCAACGGCT
Organism: Oligia latruncula; assembly: GCA_948474745.1. NCBI lineage: Eukaryota > Metazoa > Arthropoda > Insecta > Lepidoptera > Noctuidae > Oligia > Oligia latruncula. The sequence goes on from OX419692.1 coordinate 18,874,029, forward strand.
TTACGTGCTTTCCGACGCACTCAGGGGTCTTGGTATGTAAAGATGGTCACCCATCCATGGAACAACCGCAGCACGCGTAACTTAACCTGGTCGATCGACCCGTGCAGCTGTTATTACTTAGCCTAACATATTTATATAAATCCTATTAAATGTACTTGTGTACCTATTTTGTTCAAAATTCATTATAATTATATTTCTAATATTTTTTAAATCATTTATTCTCTCAACCAAAGCACCTGCCATCTAATCTCTTCACCACCCTTGGTTTTTGTGTGCGAAACGTTTAAATAAATAAATGTATTTCGAAAATATAACATTAAATAAAATCTTTTTTACAAAATAATAAAACAACTGACTTCCAAAAAAAAACACTATTCAACACTTCTGCCTACCCTTCTTAAAGGGTACAGGCGTGATGTTATGTTGTGTTATTGCGTAAACAATGCATACATATGCGTTAGCAGCCGGTCGATTCTGTAAAAATATCACCGTGAAAACTTAGGTGAAGTGAGTTTGTTTTTGCTAGGAATTGACAGCTCACTCCACGCTCACTTCACCTAAGTTTTCACGGTGAGATTTTTACAGAATAGCACCGCAGTAATCGCTGTTGATTTGCTGGCATTTATTGAAGAGTTCTGTTGTCTTTCTCCGAAACTCATAACCAGATCTTTACAAATTTAAATGGGATCATTTCGGAATAAACCTCTATCGAATAAAAAAAGAATCATGCAAATCCGTCTGTATATGAGGGAGTTAGGGGAGAACAGGGTAATGAGAGCCAGCGGGTAGTGGGAGCCATGGTGATTGCACGGAAAGTAGGTACATTTACGCGATCGTACACACTCGGCCGCTTTTGTCAACCATCGAAAAACTTCGCCAGACGAACACGAGCCGTTAGTGCCATGCATTAAGTCACGAGGGACGATTATGTGTTTTTCGCTCCACACTTCTAAAAAAAATGCTGATTGCCAGAGCCGAGATAAGCATGAAGTTATGTTCTTATTTTATTATGTTTATACTTATTATATCCCCAGATTCATGCACTAACAAGCCCAATTGGTTAAATTGAGATTGAAAGTAGAATTACATATTTATGTTATTACTTTTCAAAATGGTAGTCGGCGGGTAATGGTGGCCTAGCATATTTATATTACCTTAATCTTTTTTTCTTTACTAAGTTGATTTTTTTATTGTTCTTACAAATAGTTCTTTGTATTAATTACTAAGATCACATATTTTAAAGTATGTCTAGTTCATTTTTTGGGAAAGAGTAAATTATGGCTCCCATTTCCCATATGGGCGTTAAGCGGGCTCTCATTACCCGCATGTGTCGGGTAATGGGAGCGACAGTTTTTTTTTGTAAAATCGTTATTGTACCTTAATACAAGACTGTAATTGATTATAACTGTGTTTAAAATATACTCTAATAATGAATGTAAGAGTTCCTAAATAAACATCATAAGAATGTTAACAAATGTGGTTGTTATGAAATTTTTCCCTTAGTAGGCTCCAATTACCCTGTTCTCCCCTATGCCCGAACATACATAAAAAAAACCTCCTCCTTTTTTGAAGTCGGTTAAAAAAATAAAATCTCATCCAGGAAACTGTCTGTCTCATCTCCACTTACCTTATTTCTCTCCGAATTTAAACAAGAGCTCCTCAGTGACATTTTCGATTACAGGTAATTTACGGCAGCAGAAATCGCTACGTTACTCGCACAGTATGCTTAATTAATCGAAATTCGGCGTAAAAACACGTATTTTTACTAATTAAGACTGATAATAATGCATGGAAAATTAAGGTATAGAATTAACCAAGATTATTCTGTACCTTAATTTCTTTGAATTTGAATAGTAGATATTTATAAAGCGAAAAGTCTTTCTAGGGAGCCTAAAGCTACTAAAATTGTAAATGTGAAAGTTTGTGGAGGATGGATGGATGTTTGTTACTCTTTCACGTAAAAACTACAAAACGGATTTTGATGAAACTTTACAGTAATATAGCATATACATCAGAATAACACATAGGATACTTTTTATCCCGATATTCTCACGGGATCAACACTTATGCGTGTGAAACCGCGGGGCGCTGGTAGTCAATAATAAGCGCGAAAATAAGCAGAAGTCATTTTGAACAGTTAGGCAGTCAAAGATTATTTTCAGAGGCCCATCATGACTTCAACTGGGCTAGTAATACTCCATTGATTGATGACAGAAGGTCATAACCAAATACTGCAACAGTTAGCTAATTTTCTACTCAATCCATCTGCCATCTGCCTAGCCTTTTCCCAACTATGTTGGGGTCGGCTTTCAGTCTAACTAGATGCAGCTGAATACCAGTATTTTATATGGAGCGATTGACTATCTGACCTTCACAACCCAGTTACTGGGTAATACGATAACTCTTGGTAAGACTGGTTGTCAGACTTTCGGGGTTCTGACTACCCGTCACGACTGTCAAAGATCCACGAATGACAGCCGGGACCAACGGCTTAACATGCTTTCCGAGGCACGGAGGGGTCTTGGTATCTAAAGACGGTCACCCATCCACAGACCAACCGCGGCAAGCGTAGGTTAACCTAATCGATCGACCTGTGCGGCTGTTATTATTTAGCGACGGGCCCCTCCTTTTTGAACCTGATCCCCTAAATAGGTTTAATAGTTTGTATGGAAGTTTATAATTATTGCGGATACAAAGCTTGTCTGTCAAATAATTAGATAAATATTTGTTGACGACCACAGCGTCATCTACTGGCGACAAATGTTACCAATCGATGGGACGAAAGCGGCGCGCGGGGAAGGAGCAAGTACAACGGCGCGACATTAGCGATGCGCTGCGGATTTTCACTGTCTTGGCGATCTCACGCAAATTACAACCGCTAAATTAATATTATTGTGAAGAAGACATCAACATACTGTAAAGCGATATTTCACGTAATCATAAGGAACCTTGTATCTGATTTCAACCAATGACGCTGACATGACGACAACGAAACCCCAACAACATATATTATCTTATTCAAATATTCAAGCACAATCAGACACTAAACATTAGCAAATAAATAGTGAAACCCGTCAGCGTTTCCTCGTATTGTACCGAGTGGAGTGAACCCTCCACCGCAAACCGCCTCCGCTCGTCGAATGAAGCCCTGCGCACCGCTTTGGATCGCGTTCATGCGTGCATCGCGTGCGTACCTGCCCCTTTACGCCTTGCGTGTGTCGCGAGCGTACCTGCCCCTTTACGCCTTGCGTGCTTCGCTTGCGTACCTGCCCCTTTACGCCTTGCGTGCTTCGCGTGCGTACCTGCCGCTTTACGCCTTGCGTGCTTCTAAGTTAGTAAAGTTAATCCGTATTAACTCGAAACTTTGACGTGTACATTAATGCTATATTACAGTACACGCTTGATAATATGGCAAAGGTAGTCTGAAGACGAGAATGGTATGCTAAGCGTCGATGCTCTTCAAATTCCTCTAAAATAACTCCTTCCCTCCTTGGTAAATACATCAACCTACGTTTGATATAGCTACAAGACTCATTCGAAAATGATAATGTTTGTACAGTGCTACAAACTACCACGACTAAAGCAAATAAATGACGCTTTGAACGATAATATTCTCGTAAATAATATTGTGCTTATTCTGTATTCAACAATAAACATTATTTACTGAGAGTATATTTTAAATTTCCATTTTTATTTATTTTATTTTAGTCTCCCACGTACCATACCTACTCTATTTAACATCTTGCAAAAAATTGCCTAAAGATTTAAATAATTATTCATTAAAAACAAGAAGCAAAAACTCAGGTGATATTAGACTTACATACTTCTCGGACAAGGTCCTTTACAAAAAATTCTAATAGATTGATGTGTAACCCATAAACTAGAGATGGGTTGAGTGTCGATTTTTCTGTAGCAATGACTGCATGACAATGACAAAAAATTATCGATGACGGGAACAATGACAAAATAATCAATGATTTTTATTTGAGTAAGTAGTAAATCAAAATAATCAATGATTTTTATTTGAGTAGTAGGGCTAAAAAGGCCACTTTGGCAGAATCCTAAAAGGATAACATTATGAATCTTAATATAGTGAACGAAGACAGTCCGTGCGAAGCTTCAACAGTGGGATTTGATACGATCAACTTAACAGTTAACTGCCCATTATGTTATCCTTTTATGATTCTGCCAAAGTGGCCTTTTTAGGCCCCCTGATATCGGACTCATCTCTACCATAAACCTACTAGTAAAAAAAACGCTGTAGCAGCTGCCAACTCCACTAATACTGTCACACATTGCCAGTAATAAAAAAAGTCATGTCCTACTCTATCGACACAGCAAACAGTACAGGAAACGTTGCCAGTGTGCTCTCTAAGAGTTAATCAGCGGAGTGGTTCAATAGTTCGCGTCAGTATTCGGCTCAGTCAGTTCTGTTCCATTTTGTACCGAACAAACACATACACGCCAATTTTTACGCGCGAGCAGCGAACGGGTGTAATGGGGCGAATTAGGGCAATGTCCTTTGTTCTTTTATTTTTTGTATAGGTAATGTTAGTTTGTTGATTATTAGGCATGTTTTTCTTGCTATTGGTCTGCAGACGTGTTAATTAGTATTAACTTAAGTGTTTTAGGTTTTGAAAAGTTAACTACATATTCGCACTTCGGCGGTTTTATTTGAGAGTCCAATACTCCATTTGAAATAAGATTAGACATTTAAATAAACCTTTTTTACAGTCCGTTCAACCGATTTTGACTGCTATACCGTGGTATTAAAAGCAAAAAAGTGGTTACAATACCACCTGCTTACTGCAGCTGCCATATGTCATGCCACCAACGCAATAAAATTCAAAATCGGTTGAACGGACTGTAATAAAGGTTTGTTTAAATGTCTAATCTTATTTCAAATGGAGTATAGCAAACAGTTTAATATACACTTGCGTGCAAAAATATGGACCCGGTTCTCTTCGATTTGAAATCACAGAATATACATATATGATGGAGAACGTATAGTGTGTCTCGTTATTATCAGCCATATTTTAAGTACAGTGGGCGTACAGTGGACCTTGAAAGCTTTTTTAATTTTATTTCCAAGAATTCTTTTTCACTTTCCCAAAAATGAATACTGCATACATACATACTCAGCCTTGTTCCCACTGCTGGGACACAGGCCTCCTTTCTCTGAGAGGGGTGGGCCGTAATCTACCACCCCGGCCCAGTGCGGGTTGGTAGATGTCACAAACACGAGTCTTTGAATTTTTGGAAAAAAAAATACTGTCCCAAAAGTAATGTAGGTAAAATAATTAAAAAAACTGGCCAAGTGCGAGTCGGACTCGCACACGAAGGGTTCCGTACCACAAGGCAAAAACACCGAAAAAAACACGTTTGCTGTATGGGAGCCCCCCTTAAATATTTATTTTATTTTGTTTTTAGTATTTGTTGTTATAGCGGCAACAGAAATACATAATTTGTGAAAATTTCAACTGTCTAGCTATCGCGGTTCTTGAGATACAGCCTGGTGGCAGACAGACAGACGGACGGACGGACGGACAGACGGACAGACAGTGAAGTCTTAGTAATAGGGTCCCGTTTTTACCCTTTGGGTACGGAGCCCTAAAAAAGCTAAAGTGTAAGTAAAATAGCTAAGTTTTAAAACACTATCAGTGTAGAACCTACTTCAGGCCGGACATCTGTGACAGCAGTTCGAAGACAGTTTGTAAGTGATAAGGGTACCATGTATCGCTGAGACCGATCTACATTTTATGAAACTCAATCAATAATACGACTGATATATTTACACATATTAACTAGATTTTCCTGCCGTTTTGCTCAGATGTCTTTCTTTATCGTAGCTATCTTTCTGCTAAATCTGATTTAAATCGGTTGGGCGGCTTATCAGTAAACAGACAAACTAATTTCGTAAATAAATTACCTGTTTAGATTGACTTATCGAAATGTTTTATAGACTGTTGTAAGTATCTCTTTGGATTTAAACTCGCCGTAACACAAAGTTAGAGGTCAAACTGAAGGCTGGCACGTGTATGTATTTCAAGAATTAGCATAAAACAGAGATAATGGAAAGTATTGCGCAGACTTATCTGCGCAAAACATTCCATTATCATTACGCTTATCTTAAGTATCATTACGAAATGGGACCTATTCACAACCACCCAACACCGTATTTGACTGGCCAATTCTTCCCTTGCGGTGGAAGGGCTAACGCCCGCCTGGTTTGCGACCATCCTCCCACCGGAGTCTGGCGTCAAGCGGCCTGCTGTGTTTCGTCGATACGTGTGGAAGTTCCAGTGCCGTCTTCTGGGCATGCTCGTTCCATCATAGACCCCTCCCATCAGGCGTGATCGAGGTTAAGAGCGGGCCCATTAAGCAGCAAAAAAAATTGGAAAACCAATGGACAGGTTTTCGAACCGAAAATGACACATTTTCGGTTACCTAATTTGTATAGTCCCCCGACAGCGAATAACTATCGGAAGATTAAGGTATATGCTATAAAAATTTTCGGGTTCCGTATTTGTGAACAGCGTGTAGAAGACAGCTTCAAACTGCTCCCTTATCATTGATTGATGTTCGATTCGACGGGGTGGGTCAGGGTACAAGAAATTTCACACGAATGAAGTCGCGGGCAAAACCTAGTAACTCAGTTTAGTTTGTGATCTTCCTATGCGAGTCCTAATAGATACTTCTTCTTTCCTTCTTTCTTTAATTCATCTGAAAGACGTCCACTGCTGGACACAGCTAGGCTTCACCACACAGGTGCAACAATGATGCCTTATAGCAATCTACTACCAGACGTTGGGCTATCCGAAGAGAAGTAGAAGCTAGTAGATACTGTAGCGGTATCTACAACGCCACACGCGAACAACGCGTCATACTGACGTCACACAAAATCCTGCATCTCGCAAGCAGAGTTTACCGCGCAACTAGCATGGATACAACTGCCCGATATGAATCATCGGGCAGTTGCCCGCCAGACACAACACCCGTCTGGTCGGAGGCCTTTTCTATAGAGGATGAGTGAACTTTACACCCAATTGTATGGAGGTAGCTGATACCCTGGATTAACGTATACGATTAGGCTACCTTTTTTCCCAATATTCCCACGGGATCGACATTTACGCGGGTGAAACCACGGGGCGCATCAGCTAGTACCTATATAATACCTACATAAATTAACTTAGTTCTAGCATAGAAATCTCAATGTTTGGACATTTATCGGCACGTGAGTACCTTGCACCCGTATTGTACGTAGCAGGAGCGGGTCACTAGTAAGTAAATAAAAATGAATACGTACGCTAATGAATACGTCACAAAATGATTTGTAAGCAGGCGTAGCCTATTGTATCGTTTTCAGTAGTATAATCATGTAGCGTAATCTAAAAGGGTTTTCACATGGTCGCTACATTGAGCGCGGGTTCGGCTCGATTTCCCCTAAGCTATGTATGTTAAAACATATGGGTTTTGTTCTGTATTGTGTTGTCGTGTCCATAAAGGGCTTACATGACCTAAAGTGCGGTCACTATCGGCATAGAAAAGAAAGAGAAATGCGATGACACAACCCTGGTAATTTATTGCCAAATATGGAGCAATTATTTAATTATAAAAAATCTATTGTTTGGACAAAAAAATTAAAAGACTAGTGTTTTAGTATGTTGCTTGTAGAATAATCTGACAAAAAATCAAAATGATTGTATGTACTTATATTAGTATGGTTTTTATTGTTAAAAGAAAGTTTTTAGAGGTGTCTTCATGATTTTTTTTCGATAAAATGGGGTGATTTCTATGTAATACCAGCCGAATGGTTTAATTTTGTATCAAAAATAAATTATAAAAAAACTAAACGCACAGTCAACAAAAGAGATAAATATGCAGGATAGTCGGATATGGTTGAAGTTTAGTACGAAACCGATGGATGTTGTCGACTGCAATTTAATTTGATGAATGAGCTGTTTGTTTTCTATTAATAAAATTAAATTTTATTCGAGAACATCCATCGGTTTCTTACTAAACTTCAACTATATCCGACGATCTTGCATACTTATCTCTTTTGTTGACTGTACCTATAGAATTCTGTATTAGCCTCAAGCCAGTAAGTTTTAATCGAAATACGACCAGGTAAACTAATTATTATAAATTGTCTGTATGTTGTAAAAGGCTAGGACCAGTATTAGGACCTAGTTAACTTTTGGTCCTAAATAAATAAATTACTAAAGTCTAGATTCTAGTTTTTGCGCCAGTACCTATTGTTCTGTTGTCTATTTGCGACAACTTTGTCGCAAACAAATCGAAATTTTAGCTGTATTCAGCTAAACAACTGAAATTCGGACTTGTTTAATATTTATTTGATAATTGCTATATTACTGGAGCAGGAGGATTGACGAACATTGGCCCAGTGGTAATGGCCGCGACTAACGAGTTTTAGGTCGTAGGTTCGAACCCTGACAGGCGCTTTAATTTGTGTAAATTATTTCATTACCCCAACATACTTTACTTTGTGTATTTAATTTCATCACAACAGCTTTCAAAACGGTGAAGAAAAACATCGTGAGGAAACCGGCATGTCCTAGAACCAACAATTCAAAGGCATGTGACATCTACCAACCCGTACTGGGTTCGCCTAGTTCCTAGAATTTTAACAAGTGGGTGAGTTACTGTAGTCACAGATTGTAAAAATCAATATCATAAAAAAATTAAAAATATAGATTAAATTAGGAACCAGTTTGATTTTGTCTAGACTCTAGATTGTCCTATGGAGCAGGACCAGCATGTTTCCAAGTATTCTTATCTTGGATATACCTAATCCTCTAATTTGTAATATCCTTGTTTACAAAGTGTACTTTTAATATGAGTTTTAAATTTTCTTTCATTTAATTGTAATATGTCACAAGGTATTTTGTTGTAGCATTTAACACAGTACCCCATAAAAGATGTATGTACTTTAGATAATCTGAAAAAAGGTTGATCTAATTTATCTTTTTTTTTTTTGTAAATGCGAGGGACTTCCTGGACAGCACGCCGGTCAAACTCCTGAGTCACCCTCCTTACAGCCCTGACCTAGCACCGTGTGACTTCTTCTTTTTATTCCCGTAAATAAAAAATCAGTTCAAAGGGATACAATTGTCGTCGCCGAAAGATGCGCTGTCAGCGTTCGAGCAGGCTATAAACGAGGTGTCTGCGGCGGACTGGAAAAAGTGTTTCGAAAACTGGTTCAAACTCATGAAACTTTATATAGAAGAGGCTAGTGGAGAATACTTTGAAAACATTTAATTAAAAAAATATTTACTAGAACATTTATTTTTATTTGCGCACGTGTATAGATAAATATTAATAAACACACTAATTAATTTACCTATTGTTATCTGATTAAATGGTAGGTTCCTACTTTAGTAAAATGATCAGATATACTTAATGATTAACTAGTTGATCCGTCCAAAATATACGTAGGTAGGTACACATTAAATAAAATTTTACACTCACAAACTTTAAACACAACCTAATTATTCGCACACCAAAAACCTACTGAAGCCATAAAAATATTCATAACGAAAATGTGAATAAAAAATCTAAATTTCCAACTACCCGAGACACACTCATGTATGACAACGTTGTTTTACGCTCTAAAGCCACTCAAACATGTTTTAAATGGCTACCCACATTGAACAAACCCGTAGAATATTCGGAACAAAGCCATTTCAATAGTTTTCCGCATTGTTCGACCACCAATTTGGACAAACGTATCTTTCAATTCATTGGTCAGGTTATCAACTGAATCATTGTTTCGTTTGATGGATATTTTAGCTGATAAACATGGTTTAATTTGAAATAACTGATGCATTTGACGGTTTAATATAAGTGCTTAAACCAACAACAATCTAACAATCTGATATACATATGTATAATGCTTTTGAACCTACATTAACCCTTCTGGAAATAATGATTAAAGGAATGCGCTAAGATAGCCCGCGAAATTAAAATGTATAGTGTGCATAGGCATACACACGAAAGGCTTGTGGCTAAGTAATATCAGCCGCACGGGTCGATCGATCAGGTTAAGCTATGCTTGCAGCGGTTGATCCGTGGATGGGTGACCATCTTTACATACCAAGACCATTCCGGAAAGCACGTTAAGCCGTTGGTCCCGGCTGTCATTCGTAGATCTTTGACAGTCGTTACGGGTCGTCAGAAGCCCGAAAGTTTGACAACCATGCAGTCTTACCAAGGGGTTTTGTATTACCCAGTAACTGGGTCGGGAAGGTCAGGTAGGCAGTCGCTACATGAAAAGTACTGATACTGGTCTTTAAGTGCTTTTCGAGACAGGGAGGGGTCTCGGTATGTAAAGATGGTCACCCATTCAAAAACCAACCACGGCAAGCGTAGCTTAACCTGATCGATTGATCTGTGCGGCTGTGTTATTATTTAGCCACGAGCCCCTCAATTAAAATTACATGGAACTTAAATATAACTGGCTAAATGTTGGTCCTATACTATAAATAGTTGGTCCTCTGCATAACCTTTCGGGAAAACAGACGTGAGGTTATGTTATGTTTCTTCTTTCTGTTCAACCCTAATTTTTAGAAAAAAAAAAGTGATTATTATTTTTTTATAACCTTACACGCACTTCGTCTTTTGACTTCCACCCAGCTAATCAATATCTCTACAACATAAAACTTACAATCCAACATAAAAACCCTTTTACACAGTTATGCCACACAGAAACAATGACCCATATCTATCTCACAGTTAACTAGACATACATATTTGAATAGTATCCGTAGTGCCACGATAACTTGGGACTAACGCTCCGTTAGAGGTCCGTCCATTAACTATTCAGTGGTTTTAAATAGAATCGAAAACGTGCCAAGTCGGTAACCTCACCATGTCGAGGCGCGCGATGCGAGACGTCATTTTATATTAATGCTGGAGCCTTATTGTGGGAAATGGAGGTGTGAAGGAAGGAATGAGATAGTTGCGGTCAGCCTGTTTATCCTGTTAAAATCTCATCTTGAAAACTTAGGTGAAGTGAGCTTGACACGAGCTGTCTATTCTATTCTATTTTTCTCTATGGCAATGGTGCCGATGTCGACAATTCTGCCAATGTCAAATGTGTTATGAGAAAACGTGTGGATTCCATGGACGTAATATATAGAGTTACTTCTATATATTACGTCCATGGTGGATTCCACTTGATACTGGAGATTGACACTATTGACAGCTCACTTCACCTTAGTTGTCACGGTAAGATTTTAACAGAATAGATTGGAGTGGAAACTTACACGCTTCCCTTTTTTTTTTTATTGTTTCTGACATTATTTTATTCAATCAACTTTTAACTGTTGAATACTTCAATATTAAATATCTCTCCCTGTTTAGTATTGAAATTTTATTTATTTATTAAATACATAGCAAATTATAGTTTTGTATGATTATACAAAACAATAATTTGAAATAATAGAAGCATTTTTCCAATTTGTAAATGTAAGAACCATGGAATCGTTTATTAGGATAATTATGACGTAGACTTGACAGAGCATGGCAGTTGAGGACGTGTCATGCTCACTTAAATGTCTCACTGATAGTGGCGCGTGTGTTGGATCATTCGGTTCCCTACAAAATGGTTGAACTGGATGATGCTGATCCACGCGTCACGTTCGTGAACGGGCGCCGTCGATTGAGACTGGTCATCTCTCTGCCAGGGCTTATTTTTAATCTTATATTTTGAATTGTTTCTTCATTTGATTTTTTTTTTCCATTGTTCTCACTTATAGAAGCAACAAGAATAATGTACCCAGGATTTTGTAACATCTTGATTTAAAAGAGTGTCCTTGTAGTTTCTTGCCCGTTCTTCTTTATAGAGATCTACGCTTCGGAATGGGTAACTAGCTTCAACTTTCTGACTAACTGACCGACTATTCAAAAGTGCCTGTAAATAGTCTAATTGACAGAAATACTTTGAATTTGAAGTATTAAAGTGAGCTGTCGTTCTATTGGTGATAGGGATAGACACTTTTGACAGCTAGCTTCCCCAAAATTTTCAAGTAAAAAAAAAAATCGGAATAGATCATAGATGAATAGATCGACAGGTTATTTAGAATTCTGTTAGAATATCTATACTCATAATTATAAAGAGAAAAGGTTTGATTTTTTGTATGTTTGTTTGTTACGCTTTCACGCTAAATCAGCTGAACGGATTTGGATGAAATTTGACACATGGATAAACCAAGACCTGATTTAGGAAATAGAATACTTTTTATCTCGATATTCCCTCGGGATCGAGACTTATGCGGGGAAAAGCGCGGGCGCAGCTAGTACTAAATAAACGTTTTTTCTTTTGAACACAAGCGTGATCGATTCGTGAAGAAGTTCTCAAATAAAATTGACATTGACATGGTAGACAAGATAACAGAAACTCAAAATCAAAATATTTTATTTCACATAAGCCTACATGGGCACTTATGAAACGTCAGAAGCTAGGTGCACGGTTCCAATTGGTCTTTGCTAATGGAGAGGAACCGGCAAGAAACTCCACGGTAATGATGGAAAATTATGTAAGAAACAAAATTATTCCAACAACCTTTCATCTTGAACTTGGCTATTCAAATAACTGTAATCTAATGAAACTACAAGGTATTCGAATACTTCTCAATACTAATTTGGGAATAAAGTTTAAAACTTTGAGCCTGCTGATATTACCCAATGTCTGGTACAAGTATTTTAGTTGATTAGCCCTTGTACAATGTTACAAGATATTTAGCTTAACCTTTTGAACGCCAGAGCACAAACGCACGCGCGTGCCCTCCTCGCCAAGCCACAATTTTAAATATTTAAGGTATACAAATAAAAACACACAAAAGTAATGATTTAATTGTTTATTTCGTGATAAAGTGCACCGCATTTTTTGTCACATATTTGTGTCGCTCGTAATAGGATAGGCGACACACGACTGGCGTACAGGGCACGCGCTTGCTTGTCACGTATATGTGACAATGGCGTTCAAAAGGATAAGGGAGAAGCGCTAAGGTAGACCGTGAAATTCTAATTTTCTTAGATGCCCAAATGTTCTTTCTTTGATGCCGATACCCAAATGTCCTTTCTTTAGTATTGTTCGTCGAATCGTTGAGCTCCTTAAGTCTTGAGTTGAGCTGCACGATTTTTGACAAATGCGTGCACTGACTGGACAGGTCCTCTCAATCTGTGTGGTTCTTTCCTCAAAAGACCACCTCAGACATCGATCTACATGGTCTTCATTTAACCTGACCAAGATTATGTCTGGACTTTAAAAGAGACTGTGACCTCTGAGTTTGTTTCGGCCTTTCTTCTCAGAGTAGTCAGATAGGAAACGCCGACTTCATCTAGTTTTAAAAAACATGATTGACGTGCAAAATTGTTTGTACAAACCTACTTACAAAAATAAAATTATTTATCATTGATGTTTTGTTTCACCGTTTTGAGAGCAGTGGTGATGAAATTAAATACACAAAGAAAAGTGCTTGCCCGGGTTCGAATTCACGAACTTACAACTCGTAAGTCGGGGCCGATTCGACTGGTCTACCACTGCTCCTCTTTGTCACTTATTTTATCGTTACATATTAATTTAAATTATCCCACATCTAGACAAAAGCCTCGGATATGATTGTCAGTTATTTCGAGTCAGGCTGATGTGGAACAGTTAGGTGTTTTGTCTTGTGCCTATCTTAATAATCTTCTCCGGGGTAATTACCCCGTTACGCAATAACGTAACACTACACTTACAAATAGCAATGCCGTTCATTTCGACCTTTGAACAACATTGATTGCGTTGTTTACGTTGTCTAACAAATTCAAACATACCCATTGAACAATGAATTAGGAATTCCCTTCAAAATCTTTCGGAATGTGATAGAAAGTGTGTTCCGCAATTGGGTGGGTGATTGTTGGGTCCATCGTTCATTAGACGTACAGCAAGTCATATTTTGAATCCTTAACATCTTAAGAGGGTGCATCTTGAAAGTTAGCAACGTCGCAAATGGCTGCCTAAATATTTTGTTGTGTTGATTATTTTGTCAATATAATTTAAATATTTATTATGAGTTGCAATATCTCATGTCGTGACAAAAATATACAGTGTGAGTCTTCATAATGTGCACATAACGAAATGAGGGAAAAAATATTTAAAAGGATCTTTACCTGCTAAAGTATGGTGATTGCAAGGCCTTTCTTTAACAGTTAATAGGAAATGTTGTGATTAAGTTATAAACATGGTATTATTACGTTTAGAAATCTGATACGATGGAGAATAATTTAAAGTAATCAAAAAGGGTAGGTAATCGGGGCTTTTATTGAGTAATTTTAAAATTATTGTAAAAATTTATGAAAAAATATCAGATTTTTGTTAAAAAAAAACATAATTCTCAATTGAGGGGCTATTGTTTACAAAGGGGTCACAGCAGCGAAAAAGAATTTTTAAAATGTTACAAATTTTTTTTTTTTTTAGATTTTTTAAAATATTTTTTCCGTCGATAAAATTAAGCTTAGTTTCCCTCATTTCGATATGTGCACATTATGAAGACTCACACTGTATACTAACACCATCACACCTAGCACCTTGCTATCTATCTAATATTTTTGAACTGACAGTATTTTGGAACTTTCCATGTCAGCTCATTAACTCTATGATACCCTAGTAATTTCCTCAAACTTTACCTCTTAAACAGAAAACAAGACCCCTTAAACAACTAAAATCTAAGTTAAATCTTCAGTAGGTAATTATTCAAGTTCCTAATTTTCACAAATTAATTGTCATTTTGGTTTAATTATTTTCCTAAAATCCTTACAACACATCTTGTGAACAACTTTGGCCTGACAAGATCTTAAAATTTGTGTTTCTTTGATTATACCTATTGGTTATATGTCATAACATCACGCCTTGATTCTCTAAAGGTCTGGGCAGAGGTGTAGGTACCTATAGTACACCCGAGTGTGGAACCTAAGATAGAAACATGGTTGTACGATACGACTACATACAGAAAGCACAGCTAATAGAAATCTCTATTCCTAGACAGCACGTTTCGCCGAAAACTTTGTTGAAAGAAAACTTCGTTGGTAGAAAACATTGTTTGTAGATATCTCAGTCCATAGGAAGCAATGACAGGCAGGCAGGCGAGATCACCTGCCTAGCCTTTTCCCAACTATGTTGGGGTCAGCTTCCAGTCTAACTTGATTCAGCTGAATACCAGGATTTTACATGGAGCGATTGCCTATTGGACCTCCACAACCCAGTTATTGGGTAATACGATATCCCTTGGTAAGACTGGTTATCAGACTTTCAGGCTTCTGACCACCACCCGTAACGACTGTCAAAGATCCACGAATGACAGCCGGGACCAACGACTTAACGTGCTTGCTGAGGCACGGAGGGGTATTGGTATGTAAAGATGGTCACCCATCCACATCGAGCGACCTGTGTGGCTGTTATTGAAGTGTAAAGTTATTTAGGCGCGATGGGCATTTTTTGAGATGGGAAAAAGTCATTGAACTCGCGCCAATGTTACCGTAAGCGACACCACGCGTGTTTGGTTTATAAGACGATTCCAAAAGTACCCGCTTCGGATGTGTTCGGTTTTAATGTGTATCCGATATGTCAGTGAGTGATGGCAAAGTATTCTGTTTGTGTTTTGTTTTCACTTCTGTCGGCACTCCCGGAGTGCCACTGTTTATTTTATTTAGCCACGGACCCGTCTCGGTACTGCACCAAAACCGTCCAAGACTTCCAGAATACCGCCACACATGTTGCATTATAGAGGCAGTCAAGTTGGTTAGCAATAAATTTAAAAATGTATGCGCAACATCGCACTCTTTGGTATTTTATTACGTGAAACCCAATCCAGTGAATATATGGGTAAGATTTTCATCTTAAACTTCTTTCCATGTTTAAATTTCAAAGGTTCAAATAGGAATCCATCCATACTAACATTATAAATGCGAAAGTGTGTCTGTCTGTCTGTATGTTACCTCTGATGAAACTTGGTATACAGATAGTTTGAGTCCCGGGAAAGGACATAGAATAGTTTTTATCCCAATATTCCCACGGGATCGACACTTATGCGGGTGAAACCGCAGGGCGCAGCTAGTGTCGTAGAAAACATTTGCGTAGAATGTTTCAGATGAAGATTGATAGTCGATTTTACTTGTAAATGAAACGAGATACAATAAAATAAATATGTACAGATATTTTCAAATTAAACTGATAATATTTCTGTCGTTCTTATGCACTTCCACATTTTACAAAAACGGACTATCAAAGAGATCCTGACCCTTCTCGTTAATAATTCGATTTCGCGTACCTAAGGTATCCGGATTCGGATATTATATTCCCGGATCCAGCTTTGAAGGCTTTAAACGTATAAAGAGACCCTTTTGTGCCTTCCAACAACTTTAACAAAAACGTCACGGATTCTATTATCATTTAGCTTATGTACCTAATACTATTATGACTCTAATCCTTTTACGCAATTTAGATGTTTAAACTGATGTGGGTTGGCATGTTTATGATTTAATTAGTGACGTCTGCGTCAGAATATTTGGCTTGTGGCAACTTTGGGTCGATTGTCGAGGCTAACTTGTCTTGCGCTTACCGAGGTCGAATCTTGAGTTCTGTAAACCAAGACCAACCTCTAAATGTCTGACAAGCAGTCTTACTTTAGTCCTTACATTAGAAGCTCAGGCCATTGTGGAGACCGAAATTAAGGTAAAGAATTTGCCCAAGATTCTTGTTTTGATTTGATCTGATTTATTATTTGTTCCTAATTCTTCTTCTTGTCGCAATCAGTGAGATGAATAAAAGACGTCTAAGGGATTATAACAATAATATCAGAAGCTATCGAAACTTTCTCCTGTAGTAATAGTATCATTTCGTGGTCGATAAATAATCTATTCGACGGGAGAGATCATTATGCCTGTCTGATGCTCACTCATTGTAACGGCCAACAAGGAAAATCTACTAAAGGTCAATCGCTAATTTCGTCTAATAAGAAATTAGTTGGACTAGGAGTGAATAATGTGAGAAGAGCTTCTCGAATGACAGATTAAATTCGCATTAAGAGCGTTTACGCCGTACGGCATTTCATACAAACTTTCAAGCCCTTGTTTTTCGAAATGAATGAACCGATTTTAATGAAACTATAAAAAGGTCTAAGAAGTAACTTTTTAGACCTTTGTATCCTTATGCATGCGTATACGTACGAAGTTTCATTAAAATCGGTTCATTCATTTCGAAAAACAAGGGCTTAAAAGTTAAATGAAATGCTGTAAGTACGGCGTAAACGCTAAGAAACAGCGAAGTTAAATTCTGTGCATAATATAAATACAAGTAGGTAATTTATAAGTACCTTTTGGATAATGAGAGAGCTATCTAGAATGACAACTAAATTGAAGAGGCTCTATGCAATCAAAGTGCGTTTAGGTACTCAAATCCGCGTACCAAAAGACTACGAGATTTAACCATCAAACGCTTACCTATATGAACCTTCAAGTTCAATTCACTTCCAACACATGTTAATGATAAATTCCGAACTTAGTAAGTTAACGAGAACTGGTACCCCGGTGGTAAGCGCATAGCTATCACGTTGAGCGAGAATTAATTACTCGCAACGGGTTTACATGCTACCGACGAGTAAGCATGTGTGACAGCCACGCGGTTGAAATTGTACGGGGGAGGTTAAAGAAAATATCCGGTTCTCGCAGATATTAAGAGAAATAATAAAGCTTCTGTGTTTTATTCCCAGCGAAAAATGCTTTTTCCTTATTTTTTTTTAGTCTTCATTCTCGTTTCAAAAGGAACTGTTCGTGTTATGTTTTTGCATACAATTTTCCTTTGTTTATTTCGAGTAAAGTGGGGGCTTACCTGTTTCTTTTACGTATTAAACATACCAGGCCGACATAAGAACTAGGAGACAATGCGACGAGTCCCACTCGTTAAAGTTCTTTGCGCAACCTGAATCCTGTGTGTATTCTGTGTGTGTGATAGAAAAAAAAATACCAGGGGAATATGAAGCGACGGAGTTATCTGCGATAAAAAACCGCTCTATTCGGAGTTCTCGACCCGTAAATCGTTGCTATATAGCGTCCCCTTTTCTTCTAATACGCGGTCAGTTTGCGATTCCGTGTTATTGTACCGTTCAGAATGTTTGTATGAATGGGATAAAAATTGCAGTGCTGAGTTTGTGTAAAAATATATTTTTAGTTACCTGTAAAATGCGGAAGAATGAATGTTGTTTGTGCTCGGAGATGCTGTGGATAAATGTGTTTGCAATTGTTTTGCAATTCGTTAGTTTCTCTCGGCAGTATTATTTTTACAGAAGATATCTTGCTGTTGCATCTCGCTTGTTTTAATGGAAAGTTTTAAAACTGATAGCCCAACCTAGCCCTTTATACCAACTTTATTTTTTAACAACTAATGATGCTGCTATCGGATTTGTCAAAATAAAAATGCAAATAATTCATTAAATAGGTACATTTATTTATCGCCATTAAGAACGTGACACCCAATGACAATATTAATATGTTACATATATTTATATAATGCAATATTAAACTAACAAACAAATGTATCACAGAATATTTTGATAGTGTTCAAAATTGACCAATATTTATACAACGTGGACGATCACTAATAAAATGAAATTACAAAGTCACGTGAAAATTAAATTACAATTATATTTTATTTTAAATAAATTGGGAGATTAATTAAGTTAAAAGAACACAGCTGCAGCAGTATATATTAATTAAAATTAATTCAAAACGAGTTACAATCGTTTTATAACGTTAATTTATAAAAGCTAAAGCTTTTGATAGAAACGAAACGCTTGTACTGAAAAAAGTTATAAAAGTCAACATAATATTATAATTAATTAACATTTTCTTTGAACTGAAATGGCAGAGCAACCAACATGTCGTTTCATTAAAAACGTACTAATGAGCTTACCATTATTAATAAAATATGAACGCAGTGAAAAGTTCTCCAATTTACTTAAAACAAATCACAAAAAGACTCGTCAATAGATTTTCATAGATTTATTAAATTTAGACATTTTTAACTACCTAGCTGTCATTAATTTTATATACAATTTACACAATAATAACTTTAATATTTATAATACTTTGGCACAACGAGTGACAGAAGAATTCTTTACATTAAAATGTTTGAAACAGCTGAAAGCGTTTGTCCTTTACATTTCTTGGGGACAATGTAATATCGCAATGTTATTAGCAAGGAAAACTCCGTGAATAAACTTTGAAACTACTACATTTCATAGTTCACGTTGTTTTTATAACATTGCGAGAACAAATTCTTTGAAGAAATAGAAGTTTCATGTTTTCGTAACAAAAGAATATGAATTGTAGGTATCTACTGAGATCGCACGCCCTGAAGTGTAAGTTAGGTACCGTCGAAATATCTGAATCATTGTGTGGAAAAGACCATTTCAGACATCAATCTACATGGTCTTCACCTGATCTGACGAAGATTATGTCATCATCTGCCTAGCCTTTAAGTACCCAACTATGTTGGGGTCGGCTTCTAGTCTAACCGGATGCAACTAAATACCAGTATTTTACATGGAGCGACTGCCTATCTGGCCTCCACAACCCAGTTACTGGGTAACACGATACCCATTAGTAAGACTGGTTGTCAGACTTTCGGGCTTCTGACGACCCGTAACGACTGTCAAAGATCCACGAATGACAGCCGGGACCAACAATTTAATGTGCTTTACGAGCCACGGAGGGGTCTTGGTATCTAAAGATGGTCACCCATCCACGGAACAACCGCGCCAAGCGTAGCTTAAACTGATCGATCGACGCGTGCGGATATTATTACTTAGTCACAAGCCCCTCACTGACCAAGATAATCTCAGGAATTTAAGCTAAATCTGTGTTTGTTTCGACCTTTCTTCTCAGGGTAGTCAAATTGAAATTAATGTCGACCTCATCCAGCTGATTTATTTTCAATAATATGACGTGTAAAAGTGATTCCGATATCCTATCCAGATATATAATTTCATTTTTGACACACTCAGCCGATTTTTTTCGACAAAACGGGAAAGCGAAAAACTTCCCCGTTTTGTCGTTGTTACCACGCATAAAATCCGTTGAGCATCCTAACCTATTAGACTATAGATACACCTACACAATTGAAAAGTCGAACGACGTTGATAATGTCGATCGTGTGGGTGTAATATCACACACAATACGAAGGATCGTGTAAAACGTATCTCGTAGACAATGTGTCGACACTCCGAGCCCCCGTCATTTAGAACCATTGTACTGACTCTCTCTGTCGACCTTGTTACGAACGTGCGAATTCGGATTCGGTGATAGAAATGAAATGTATACCTTCATTAGTACCCCTATTATGTACGGTCGTAAGATTTTTTACTAGAGTAAAGGAGCTGGATTGCTCCATGTGAGTGCTGAGGAGTATTGATGAGCCTTGATGAAAAAGTGGAGTCGCAAGTATTGAGAAAATCTTTCTGCGAAAAAGTTTATTGGTAATATTTTTTTATTTGGAGGGCTGGAAAGAGATTTGGTTGAAGTTAGTATAGAGGCTGTTTTGTCAACTCAAAGTAATATAAAGTCGATTTTAAGGTTCATGTGTAGTAATTAAAGGTCATAGCACACGTATCAGACCGGAAAGGGATCGGCACCGTATCAACTCGAGCCGTTCAGTATTCTTTGTATGAAACTCCCTACAACAACGCACACTAATCGGAATCGTAACGTAATCGGTTCGCCTCGGGACAAGCTCACGATCCGCGGTGCGGTGCGTTACGGCTCGTCGTCCCCACGCTTACGTCTCGTCCGTCATCCACCCTTGCCCCTCTCACCCCTCCGGCCTGCCTGCTGCACCATCAACCAGTGGTCGGCAAGCCGTAAGCGCGGCGTTCGCCTAGCCGTAGCCGAGTCGACGTATCGGAGCTTCTGATCCGCTTCGGTTACGTACTTACGTTAGGTTGACGCCTGTTTGACGGCGAGGCGAAAGGCGATACGGTGCCGATCTCTTTCAGATTTGATAAGTGTGCTATGACCTTAAATGTTATAACTTAAGCAGTAGGTAAATACTAGGTATAACAGACCTTTCACGAATTTTATTTTAGTTGAAACGAAAAAATAGTAAGTAAAGTACCTACACCTTTTCAGTTCTATGTTCTATGTTCTATGTTAGGGGATTTGGTTTCCGCACTTAGTCCTACAGTGAACCATTGTGCGTGGGCCATAGCGGCCGTCGGTGGTTATTCCAACCAGCCCACCTCCCTCCAGAAGCTGATCAAATCTCCTGGTCTGTTCAGAACATCTGTGTACGATCTGGGTGTCCCGAGGGTTTCTGACCTTATCTGGGTGACGCCTGTGCACTCAAAGAGCACATGCGCAATGGTTTCATCAGCCTCCATGCAAGCCCTGCACAGGGGACTGTCTGTTATGCCTAATGTGTGAAAATGTTTATTTAGTGAGCAGTGTCCCGTGATGGTCCCCGTCACCAGGCGCAGGCCTTTCCTGTCCAGTCGTAGTAAGCGCCTGGTTAGCCTGCCATCCAATAACGGCATGGCTTCTTTGGACTGCCTGCATCCTGGTGACGACGTCCACCAGCTTTCTGCTTGTGTGTGGGTGTGCTCCTGTAGCCACCTGCGTAGTTGGTTGAAGGGTATGGGCACGATAGGTTCCGGTCCACAGACTGACATACTGGAAGCCCTTCTGGCCAGCTCATCAGCTGCGTCGTTGCCTAGCGACCCACTGTGTCCTTTTATCCATTGTAGTGTCACTGTATTGCGGTTCGATACAGTTACCCGCTCGAGCGCATTGTGACATTCTAGTATTAGGTTCGATGTATTACATTTTTTGTCTAAGGATTGGAGGACTGAGGCGCTATCGGAGAGTATGCGGACATGGGTGTCCGTGACTCTCCTGGCCGCTATGGCGTAAGCCGCTTGCATTATGCCCACACACTCTGCTTGGTAGACCGTGTTGAGCATTCCCAGCGGTTTGGATATTTTTATGTTGAGGTCGTGTGAGAAGACTCCGACTCCAGTTCCGCAGTCGGTCTTTGAGCCATCGGTGTAAATTCTCAGTTCTTTCGGGCCTGAGTGGTCGCATCGCTCCTCTTCAAGCACTATGTTGTAATGCTTTTGAAAGCAGTATTGTTTCGGGGCTTTGTCGCAGGGTGATGCCATCATTGGCTGCCGTTTGATCGCATCTTCTTTTAACCGTATGTGTTTGACCCTAGAGTCTTTGCTCAGGGTCCCTGATGTAGAGAGCCTGAAGGCCGCCAGGGTCGCCTCCTCTCTCACTATGAGGTGTAGAGGCGGCAGTCCAAGCATAGCCTGTAGGGCAGCAGTGGGTGTGGTTCTCATACAGCCAGTGATTGCCACACATGCGAACCGCTGCAGCTTTTCTAGGTCTTTTTGGGCTGTGCTCAGGTCTGTTCTGGGCCACCAGACTAGTGAGCCGTATGTAATGATTGGTCGGATGACTGTGGTGTATAGCCAGTGAGTGACCCTGGGGCTTATCCCCCAGTTCTTGCCAAGCATTCGCTTGCATTGCCACAGGGATATGCTGGCTTTCGTGGTAATATAGCTAGTGTGTTTTGCCCAGTTCAGCTGTTTATCCAAAAAGATGCCCAGGTATTTGGTTTCAGTTGATAGGCTTAGGGTTGTACCAAAGAAACGTGGTAGTTGTAGTGTCGCCAGTTTCCTCTTTTTTGTGAAGAGAACCAGTTCAGTTTTTGTGGGGTTCACTGATAGTTGGTGTTTACCACACCAGTTTTCCACTATTTTCAGGGCCTGGCGCATTAGATTGCACAGGGTGTTTTCGTGGGTGCCATTTATTATTATGGTTATGTAGTCGGCGTATCCTACAGTGTAGTAACCTTTGTCGTTGAGTTCTTTTATTAGACTGTCTACGACCAGGTTCCATAGAAGCGGCGACAGGACGCCCCCTTGCGGGCAGCCCTTCGCCACTATGGCCCTCGTGGTGTCGTTTACGGTCACTTGTACTGCCCTTCGTTTGAGCATGTTGGTGATCCAGCCGCTCAGAGACGGGTCTATATTGTGTCTGTCTAAGGCCGTACTGATGCTGTTGAAGGTGGTTTTGTCAAAGGCGCCCTCGATGTCTATGAAGGCTGCCAGTGCTGAGCATTTGTGATCCACTGCGCATTCAATTTTGGATACCACGTTGTGTAGCGCGGATTCTGTTGATTTGCCTGTGGAGTACGCATGCTGTTGTTTGTGGAGTGGCTTTGCCCGGAGAGGTCCATCGCGGATATGTCGATCACAAAGCCTCTCTAGGGCACCTTTTCAGTTATTTATAGACGAACAAAACTTTATTTTTTTGGTTTTATTTTTATTTAGTATCTCAAAACATGTGCTGGCAATTATATAAGTCAATGTGTGCTGGTGATTCTGTAATACAAGGAGAGCATAACATGAAATCTGCTCCGATGTAACACGTAGTGACGTCACGCACACCCGTTCCGCGCCCCGTCAGTCGTTTTTAAATCACATTACGTTCGGGATTGTTCGGTTTCATGAATTTTGATGACGTCACTAGGATTTTACGCGGGAATCTGCGTTTTTGCAACTGTGCGGTGAAAAATATTAAAATTAGATTGTTTGGGAATAAAATTAGAAACGTTGTGTTTTGTTTTAGTATTTTAACACCCGTTATTTTTTGTGGAGTTTTTATTCAAAATACAGTACTCGCACAATATTTTTGGTTCGTATTTAGATGCTTTTTAAATTTTCACCATCTTTCAGACGATTTAAATTACTTAATGAAAATTGTTTTTGCCCCTCACGCTCTAACTAAGTCTGTTTAGCTGTCAAAAACATTTTGTAATGCAAGACTAGAATTTGAGTGAGTTACTATTAACAAATACCAAAGTAATACAATACTATATTATATACAATAGAAGAATTTTAGGAACGTCAGGACATGGAAAAATACAGAAGAAAAACAAAGCATCTTTTTATAATCTACATTAAGGTAACTTACTCATACAAACTGTTCTCCTGGTACATAGGTAGCCAACTGCAGAAGAAATGTACCGTGTGATTAGAAATAGATAAATGGACCGTTTTGCAAAATGGTGACTTTGAAACGTCCATGTAAAGTTATTATTTACATACCTATTGTGCGCTTTTATGATTTCTAACGTGATGATATTACCGTGGACGTCCACGTCCTGGCATCAGGATAACACACAGTAAAATGTATGGAATATATGTATAACGCTTTGACGATACACGTCCACGATAACATGCACATTTATTTCATATTATTGACGTGGATGTAAACGTCTACGATAAAATCGTCACATTAGAAATTATCAAAACGCACATTATGGCACACAAAACACAATTTAAAGCCATTCCTATTCTTACTTACTGCAATGCAACTGTACCGAACAAAAACAAGATGCATTTTTAATAAAAACGCATCTCGAATTTATTCGAAACAAACGTCATTTTCCAGCCAGTTTAAAAGCGTTTGTCAAAAAAACGTACAAACAGTATTCGAGTTATTCGAAATTTGAACACAGATAAGCTGCCTGCGCCATTACTCATTGGAATATGACTTTTGTACGAAAAAGGTATCATGTGATGAAGTACATAGACGTTATTGGAACTTTTTGGTAGTTTATTCTTTATTGTAAGTTTCTCATCCCTATCATTGACCTATTATATTACTAGATCCCTATTGGTTGTTAGGCAGGTGTCAAGAAGGTACCATAAATATAAATTCAATTCTGCATTGACTACTCTATTATCAAGATTATTTTTGGCAACAAAAAAAACAGTGTTGCACTTATAAACTAGCACAAGATTATTAAATTGTTTCAAACATGATAATTCATAGACAAAAATAAAAATAAAATGACACCATAGCAACGAACATCCTAGAACAATATGAAAATACAAAAAAGTAATAAATTCGTTGCATAAAACTAAACAACGTACAAATAATTTATTTAACATTTGTATTCTAACAACAATTTGACAGCGTCGTGTTGACAGTTCACACAAGATGGCGGCGGTACAAAAATACAAATTATGGAATATCACAGGGAATTATTAAAATAGGATTTTAATACATTTTGTTTTATAATTAAAAATGAAAACACTAATTGCAGTGTAGCAAGCGGATTGAAGCTGTCGTCATAACAAACATGTTTTTGGAAATAAAATATTTTTTATTTTATTTAACCATTTTTTTTTAAATTTCCTATGGTGTATGGATATACAGGGTTAAATTAAATTATCTAGCAAAACTCTGCAGACGTGATGGGTATTTTTTTTATAATTAAATTAAAAAGATTGATGTTTTTTTAGGGGAAAACAACTAGCTAGCAACAGCTAGTAGTGTTGTTATTTATTTGAAGTATGAGTTGCGAAAACATGTTTTACCGTGGTTAGATGTCGATATCAATCACGTCCGTGAAGATTAGACAAAAAAAAAACAGTTTTTTTTTAAACCGATATTTAAAGTTAATACACAAACAGCGTTCTATGACCCCTCAAAAAAAAGTTAAAAAAATCTATGATCTTTTATTACAATACATAAAGGTCACAAACTGTTTATCCGTAATTAAATCTCAAAAACTAGTTGTTTGAATTTGTATTCAACATTTTCTATTTATAATATTATGATTTTTGCCCTCACAGAAATTTGAAGTACTTAGAAGGTTTTGCAACTTAACTCACGATTTACGAACTTAACGCAAAGTTAAACGTAGGTAAGTTTAATGCTTAACTGTCAACACAACTTGTCCCTGCCTTAGTCTGTACATTACATTAACTTAATCGTATTCGCATCAGCCCCTTTCCAACATATGTAAATATTACAAATTTTTATTTTTTCTCGTGACATAAAACATCGAAATTCAGTGCTTGCTATTTATAGAATAATTGATTTTATAATATAATTTTATTTTACGACATTTTTATTACAATTTATATATCACAAGTTACGAAGCTGAATTCTGCCGTTTCAAGTTCTAATAAAAATATGAATGGTTCTATCTCAACATAACTTTGCCACACCACTTCCCCTATCTACAATTTACTGAGCATTATTTTCACATTAACGCCTATCTAAAACACATCTTCAAACGATTCCCTACAGGGACACAAACAAAAACAAACTTCTAACTCAAATCTCTGCCGTTTACTTGGAAACTTCTATACGGACCCCCATGAAAAGTCATATCACATCAAATATGAACGTGATAACAGAAAACAGCGCGTTATTGCGAGTAAAACAGTAGGCAGGCACGGTCAAAGTGCTCTAAAAGCTTATTGGGCCTGACAAAGGATTGAGCCCCGCATTCCCACCTCCAATGGAAAGGATGTTACAGAGTACGGACGCACACGGACGCTGCAAACTCACTCAAATATTAACATATATTTGCAATGCGATTTTTTACTCCATGTTGGTCCTTCGAGCCTGGTACTATTTTTTAATGTGCCATGTGGTTGATATTTTATTTGGACTTTTATCTAAGATAAAAAAAGACTACAAAATCCCTTATTAATAAATATTACAGTAAATAAACATGACACAATACGAGACAAGTTCCAGGAAAAAATCAACTCTGTACAGCGTCGTGTTTCTCTGTCACTCATATCTGTCTCGGTGACAGTCTCTTTCTCAAGCTCGAGGGTTATGTATAAACATAGGTTATACGTACTTCACGTTTGCTAAATCACATAAGGATTTATAATTTCGCCACGTAGCCTCGTAGGTTTCAAACAAACCCGACCAACTAATTAGAATTTGTTATACTGTTTACAATCATTATCTAGAAAAACTAGCTTTCAGGCATTGATCGAATTTGACTAGAATATCCAGTCAGAAGCTTAAGGATAATAACTATCGCAGTTAAGGAACTACAAATACTTATATTGCGCATTGCTAATACATATTATTGAACTGATGATGGCTAACAAAGATCGTCTCTAACACTGAAATAGCCAAACCCTGATTGTTGCATATCTTTACAAATAGTCATCACTCAATCTATTTTATGACGTCCGGAGATTTTGGTACTTCCGATGAAATTACGTCTAGAGCTCGGAACCAATTTGGTCAATCGAGGCACTTACTGGCGCTACAGCCTACCGACCCCGGCACTCGAGTGGTCTGTGTTGGTTCTGCCTCGCCACATCAAAAGGAATTTAGGACCACACATCTTGACCATCAAGTTAATTAAGGTAGTGTACAAGACGGAGTTTCAAGACAGGCCAAACCATGGTTATAACCATAAAAAAAAAATACGCTTTTTATCACATACACTTTGCAATTTACACAAACGACAGAATACAGCTGCGTTTTACAATGTTTACACGCTAAAAGAGAGTCAAATCGCATTTGATTGTTCAATGTACCAGGATTTCATAAATATTAAATGGTATAAGGAAATAAAAGATCCCTGGATACTACAACGATTGTTCGTGTTATGTATTTACGAGGATACAATTGATACGGAGACTCTTTGATGCTTTCTGCATAGCATGGAGCATGTATTGATATAAATATTTATAATTTGAGAGTTTATTTATGAGTGAAATGCTTTGATGTCGACTGGGATTGATAAAACGTACAATTTTACGGAAGCTTATTTTTGTTGCAGATGGGACGTGTTTTATTTACAAGACTTACAGAGAAAGCACAGCGAGCAGGGATGGAAAGTGGTCAGTGCCCGATTTCTTGTGATTTTCGCCACAAATTACTACTTGGAATATTAGTGTTATTATGGCAGTTTTAAACTATGGCAAAGTCTCATTCCGCGTCTAATTGCGCTTTTTACATCGCTTGTGAAGTACCAGGCGAACAGCGGAAGCTAAGAGAGTGATGATGGAAAACGTCAAAAGTAGCTGAGTAGAAAAGTAGCTTGAGTTTGTACTATTGTGAAGAAACTGATCTGAAATGGAAATCCAAAAGATGCTTATAAAAATGAATGTTTCTCCAATGATTTCTGTTACCCGCTTTCCCGGCTCTAGCGAGGCTCATATCTCAGCCTATTTATTTGATTTTATCTCTCAGATCGAAATTATTAATAATGCCCAGCCCTTCTTTTTTTTTTGTTGATTTGTTGTTTCTTGTAGAAAAGTTATCCCCTCGGTTAAAGCTCGCTTCCTCATTTCTTGGTTCAGAACTGAAAAGTTACGGAGCGTCGAAATTTAAAGGAAAGGGCCGATTGAAAAAGCTCTCAGTAAGTTTCCGTTTCAATATTAAATTTAAAAGGAAAGGTTTTAAATTTTAAAATTTTACGGCTTTAATTGACAAGGTTCCTGCCTTGTCAATTAAAGCCGCTTTAGCATCCAGAGAGTGTTCGTCGATCCTTTTAAATGAAATTTTGTCACATCTTTTTTCCCTTTGTTATCCATTTTGTCTCGATTCATTAATGGCACAAGTTACACAACATTGTTACAGCAACTTCATTTTGCGTTGCAAGCCACATGTTCACACACAAACTGTACCGAATGTTGCTAGCAAAATTTTTCTCGTATGTTGCCGAAGCAATGTTGCGATACTTGTTCTCACTTGTCAATAGGAACTTTCAAGATATAGATAATGTCGTATCCACTAGGTAACATTTGGCGCGCGACATGTGGTGTGTTGACTATGACATTTTTTTTTCGATCATTTACCTCCTTTCAAACGTCATAATTTATTTTTTGCAGCTTTTTCTCCGCGTGTAAACATTGTCGTGACATACATTGTTAGCTAACTATACTAATCGCTCGTTACTCAAGCTGACACCTACAGCATCGGTTAGACTTCACTCAAGGCACTGTATTTAGAAAATATATGTACTGAGATGCAGAATGCGAGTATCAGTACTGTTGCATCCAACTTGGTTGAGCTTGAACCTGTGGACAATGGGATAAGATAAGATAAGATAATTTTTTATTTGTCCAAAACATGAGTATACACACACATAGCATGCAAGATGTTACATCAAATTATAATTATGACAGTCATGTTTTGCCTGAACGGCGGCGGCGTACAAATTTAAGATGTCGGACGCTACACAGCATCAATTGATTTTAAATTCGTCCATTACACACAGCAATTAATATAGCAATTAACAATCCAATTTAGACCATACTTTAGTTTACTTTCTTTTCTTTCTTACTTTTTTTTTTTTACTTTACTTTATGTTGGTTAGTTCATTCTTCTAAATTAAAAAAGGCCTTGATGACCTTTGTTTTTAAACTAGTGGCTTAATGACAACAGCGCGATAGATAAAAAAGCGGCCAAGTGCGAGTCGCACTCGCACAACGAACGGTTTCGTACCACGGTACAATATTTAACTTTTCTTGTATGGGCCCCATACAAGAAACGTCTTTAATTATCGTTACCTTTTTTAATATTTAATTGTGAACTTTATTAATTAATTAATTTTTATTGTTTATTCTTATAGCGGCGATGGAGCGTATTGTGGTGGTGCTTCCAGACAGATGGGCCAAAGTCGTCACACGGTGGGTGCCTGAAGACGGGCTTCGCGTTGTTACCGTGGCAAAGCCTAAGAAATGCTGGCGTGACGATTTGGACTCGTTCCTGACCGATTAGACGGAGAAGGCACAGCACAATGAAATGTGGAAGAATATGGGGGAGGTGTGTGCCCAGCAGTGGGACAGTACAGGCTGACGGAAAAAAAATAGCGGCGATAGTAGTACACACACTGTGAAAATTTCAAGTGTCTATCTATTACGGTTCAAAAGATACAGTCCTGTGACAGACGGAGGGATGTCAGTAATAGAGCCAGTGGCACGCTTTGGGTACGCAACCCTAAAAAGGTTGACCATCGCTTGCGGCTTTTGGTTCATCCGGGGATGACACCTACACAAATCTGAATGCCTGGTATAATATTGATAGTTCAGTACGAAGTTGTAGCCCGCTGGGTAATAACAACATAGCCAACTTAAGGAAATGAGCAGTGGCGGCCCTGTGGGACGCCCAGACTTACGAGTTGTAAGTCATGAGTTCGAATCCAGCCAGACACTTTACTTTGTGTATTTCACTGCTCTCAAAAAGGTAAAGGAAAAAAATCATGAGGAAACCAGCCGTCTTAGAACATAGACATCCACCAACCCGAACTAGCCTCGCGTGGTGGTTCCATTATGCCATCAAAAATTTAAAAAAATACTCAAAAAAAAAATTTTCCAACAGGACGTTATACACTATGCCAAACTTACAATAACATTCAAAATCACAAACTATCAACCGTAACATTTCTTTGTTCATTGACTCATGAACATTCGGGCTATTAACTTTTCTTTGATAACAGGAAAGTCACTCAACCAATAACAGATTTGTTATCGAGACGAAGTTATTCGAGGATCACATGAGTCCATGTTAACTCATAATTGCTCCTACTCCATTGACCATCCATTTGAGCAAGAAATTGCACATTGCTCGAGCTCTTTGAAACGTTGAATTTCATGCAGAGTCAGAATTGGACCATTACCGTTACGAGTTGCAAAATGAAAAGTATTGTTCGTCATTTGTATTTATGAAATTGTTGGAGTGTGTGTGAAATCATTGTCCAGGTTTTTATGCCGTGCATGTTCAGTACAAAAAATAAAAATGTTTTATCAAAAATACTGTTACAAAATCCAATGATACGATTCAAAAGATTGTATTTTTTAAATGTCGCATGAAAAAGTCACTATCATCATCAGGTATTTTGTCAATATCAGCACCAAAATTAAACTATATGCACAAAAGCTTAATAAGGATAAACAGACAAACTTCAGCAGCTCAAGTATCTCGCAAGTTCCCGAATAGTTGGGAACCTCCAACAAACTCGAGCAGACTCGAAAACTTATCGCTATTCGAAACCCTTTGCAAAATTAGACAAATAACCCTCAAGAGAATTAACCGGTTTTCACCAGAATCGCGAAACGGAATGAAAGTTATCTCCGCCGCGTCTTAATTACGTCTACTAGAGTACCAGGGTCGCATAGTATGTTAATTAGTCGCTTGACGGAAACTAGTTGTCGTAGATATCTTTGTGGTGACAAGTTAGCTTAATGTGGTGCAAAGCAAGGTGAGTCTCATCTAATTTCGAAAGATACCTAAGCTTTGCACGCCGCATCTCACAACAAATATCTATTAAAACAGTACCTATACAATATCATACTAGAAATGAGTACCCACCTGCGGCTGTAAACATAGATAAATGCGGCGACCTCGCAACTACCAGGGTCGCATTCGCGGCCCTCGTGTAGGGGGGCCAGGTTGGCTGTGTGGCCTCGCAGCGCAAGGCCATGTAGCCCTTGGACGTGGCGACCCGCAGCCGTACGGCTCGCCAGCTCGACCGGAGGCCGAAGTCGTTGGCGGAAGAAACTTGTGTATTGTTCAACAGCCCGAGTTCTGTCTGTTGGCAAAACGATGATTATGATGAATTAGTAAAAGTTAAACCTTCAAAACACACATAAAAGTGTTACCTACTCTTCCTTGAGTGATTGTGTAAGACTTTTAACAAAACAGGTTCTGTTTGTGCAGAATAAACAATTTTTCTTTCTTTCTTTTAGGTTTCAATTCCTGATGTACTAACCCTGTCAGGCCGTCCGTCGATGTACCACACGATGTTGGCCGGCGGCATCGCTGGCTGGGTGGTGCAGTTGAGCAGCACGTCCTCACCGAGCTGTACCGTGCCAGGTAGGCCCATTATCACTGGGTCTTCTTTTAACGTCACTGTGTAAGGAAAATTTATGTTGAAAAATTACTTAAAGCATCACATTCGAGGTAAACAAAAGTTGCACAACTGCTGCAGCAACATTGTTTTGAGTTGCGAGAAACATGTAGCTACAAAACAGCATACAGAATGAGTGTAAAATGTGTTTGCCGCAACACAAAATTAATCATTGCGTAAAAACAGGTTACAGGTATCATTGTATAAAACTGCGGGCAAAAACTAGTATTTCTATAAAAAGTCTTAAGAAAACTTACCAGCCACAGTTAAATTCTTGGTTTGCTTGACAACAGCAAACCTGGGACCCTCGGTGGAGACCTCACAAGTGAACGACAGTTTCGTGTTATAGTTCCTTGGTAGCACCACGCTGATGGCGCAGCTGTTCAGGTTGCAGGTGCCCTTGGACACGCCCCCCGCTGTGGAGTTGAAGGTCCTCGTGGGGGGCTGAGAAAGAAGGTTTATATTAGACACCAGCAACACACTCTGCGTCGCACGGTTTTTACGACATGACCAGTAATGAACCTTCCGGAATGAATTCTCCAAAATATGTATACCTCGATAAACAAAAAAAAATAATATTAATAAAAGTATTATAATTTTATTCCTCGAAATGCATGAACGATGAAACATAGAGAAGAGCATGAAGGGTTCGTAATAAATGATAAAAAAAAAATAAAAAAAAATTAAAAAGTGTTTATTCACAGAAACAATTTGATTTGGTTTTTTTTTTTGTTTTTTTTTTTTTTTATCGATATACCTTTCATTTGTTGCGTTACAAAGTTAGTACGTTTCGAGGATAATCAAAACAATTCAAAGCCAAAGAAAATAATCATTAGCCTATAATGTTGTCAGCGGGATTGTCCGAAAGGGTTACCGCTGGCCCGGAACATAAAGGGCTAAGGAAGGAACACAGGTGGGTTTTAGTCAGTAAGAGTCTGACACTCCCTTCCGCTCCACCCAGAGCGGGAGGGGTCATTTGATGATTTCCCATCCGCAAAAAAAAAAAAAAAAAAGCCTATAATGTTCAATGTTCCCACTGCATCGACACAGGCCTCCTCTCTGTGAGAGGTAGTAGGCCTTTATCCACCACGCGGGCCCAATGCGGGTTGGTAGAGATGTCACATGTCTTCGATTCTAGGACATGCCGGTTTCCTCACGATGTTTTCCTTCACCGTTTTGAGACGCAAAAATAATACATAAAGCTAAATAAGTTCAAACATGTTTACGAAATCTACGTTAAGATACACAATCATTGTATTTTCAGACCTGAAAAAGTACTCTGAAACCAAACCAACAGACAAACCTATTTAATTCACTCTTATTTATTTTCCGAGCCACAAGAACCCATTTTTGCTCTAATCCCGCTAAAATGTTAATAACGTTTTATAAAAAAACATAAAAATCATTTTAGCTACTAGGGCACCACAATACATGGAGAAATTTAATAACAATTGATCCCCTCTAACGCTATTATTATCACCATGTAACGAATACAGTCGATATCAAAAGTAGTCGATAACTCTTGCGAACGCTGGTGTTTTTGTTGTATGTAATTGAATGTAATTATATCATATAAATCTTAATAGGTTTTCTTCGGGCTGTTATTAAGTATATCCCAAAACCCGATAATAGATCTCACTTACAAATATAAATGTTATAGGTAGCTTATTATTTTGCAAAAGCAAAGATTATAGGTTATTTAGGGATGCATGAAGAGGCCTGCTCGTGTAGCGCAGTTTGTTCCGCCAGTTACTCAACTGAACCGAGCGCTCGGCGCATCCTGGACAGTCACACCCAACACCTTATTTGACTGGCAAATTCTGCCCTCGCGGTGGTAGGGCTAACGCCCACCTAGTTAACGACCACCCTCCTATTTCCTGGGCACGCTCGTTCCATCATAGACCTCATCCATCGCTTTCCATCAGGCGTGATCGAGGTCAAGAGCCGGTCACCAACAAAAAAAGATTGTATGAAATCAGGGGCCCAAATCTCTGTCCCTCAACGAAGATACAGGCCCCCCCGAACGTAGTTTCAAACTTTGAATTAAACCTTCCACCCGATTCATAATTTTTTTTCGGACGGGTATAGAAACTTCGGGAGTAGGGACATCTGTCAAATCGTGTTGTCATTCATTCTTAGGTTGTGCACCAAACTAATCTTATGTCCGTAGGGTATACTTGCTAAGCAAGAAATCCGTAATTTCGGCCAAAATTACGGAGTTTGCTACTCCGCATTACTATCCGACGTAAGATTAGTTCTGCCCCAGAACTAAAAATGAATGACAACACGATTTGACAGAGGTACTTCGTACTTTAATTCATAATTTGTCAAAATTAAAGACATTAATTGCTATGAATTATATTGTAGTGTTACGAAAAACCCCCTACGGGGCAACCTGTGCCCGTGGGGAGGAAGGACATGTGTCAAGTTTAAATTTGGGATGCAAGGTGCATCATAATAACCGTTTCTTATGCATGGGCATATTTTTGCAGATCTGCGTACTGCATCCAAGCCTGGTTCTAGTTATTGCGGAATTAAAACTAAATACCTACACAAAAACATACAAAAAACAACACATTATGACATTATTACATTGACATGATTTTTTTTACATAAAATTATAGTGTCATGGATTTCCGAAAAGTAACGCTTAGGCGCAGCCATAACTTTAATTAATATTGCTAATTGTATATTTTTTACCTAATTACTTGTTTCGAGCGACTTAAGTTGCTGACTGTACAAATTTTTTTCTCGAAGGTACTCATCAAGAGTACATTATCCCCCATTAGAGCAATATTCAAGGGTTGCGAATACAATTTATTTTGAAAGTACTTTCAGCTACTTAAAGGTTACACGTATCGCTACTTTTTTGTTGTTTTATTTTGTTGTTGCTAATGGAGTTTTAATGGATAGGCTCACGTTTGACTGCTATCTCACCTGGGGCGTGTCTTGGTAGGATATAATGTATAACAAGTACCTAACACGGTCAAGTACCTACCATTTAAATGAAAGTGTAAAGGCACACGTGTCAAATCGGAAAGGCATCGGCACCGTATCGCCTTTCGCCTCGCCATCAAACAGGCGTCAACCTAACGTAAGCACATAACCAAAGCTATACAAGTATACATACATATACGTCAACTCGGCTACGGCTAGGCGACGCCGCGCTTACGGCTCGCCGACCGCTGGTTGATGTTGCAGCAAGCAGGCCCGAGGGGTGAGAGAGGCAAGTGTGGACGAAGAGACGTAAGCTCGGGTATTGAGAGACGTAAGCGCGGGGACGACGAGGCGTAAGCGGGGGACGACGAGCCGTAACGCACCGCACCGCGGTTCGTGAGCTTGTCCCGAGGCGAGGCGATTACGTTACGATTCCGAGTAGTATGCAGTAGGGAGTTTCATACAAATAATTCTGAACGGCTCGAGTTGATACAATACCGACCTTTATGCAGCAAAATCCTCTGCCCGTCCGTTAGTATGGAACATATTATTTTCAGTTTATTGCACAGTGAGAGTGAGGGAAGAGAGAGTGCACGTGTTGTGCATAATTCATTTTAAATATGAATGTCATGATCACCTGCCTATCCTTTTCCCAACTATGTTGGGGTCGGCTTCCAGTCTAACCGGATGCAGTTGAATACCAGTATTTGACATGGAGCGACTGCCGATCTGACATCCATAAGGAACCCAGTTACTGAAACGTACTTAATGTTTTTTCTTTGTTTGTTATTATTATTTTATTTATCATCACTGTAATATTTTCAACACGATGTACCTATTAACTTTTTAGACCTTTGTATCCTGCTTATGCGTATGAAGTTTCATTAAAATCGGTTCATTCATTTCGAAAAATAAGGGCTTGAAAGTTTGTATGAAATGCCGTACGGCGTAAACGCTCTTAAACACGATGTGCCATACTAACGCCCTGGTAATATGAGTTTTGAATTTACTGAAATCAGCTCATTATTACAAGAAGTGCTATTCTGAAACGTAAGTCACAGCAATTAGTAACCTGAAGGGCAATTCTCGTAATTTTAAGAACGTTCACAGTCTGATCTCAGTCTCAATCTGTCAAGAATACCTACCTCTAATTTCCCTACGGTTTTTGACAAGTTTTTGACATTTATTATCGCTGGGATTGCGACTGTATTTGAACGGTTTTAATTACGCAATTCTCGTAATTACTCTCGCTTTCTGGGGCCTAAAAAGGCCACTTTGGCGGAATTATAAAAGGATAACATTTTGAATCATAATGGACAGTTAACTGATATGTTAATCATATCAAATCCACAGTGAAGGATTTTTCAGTTACTTATTTTTTTTTGTCTGTGCTAAAATACCAATGAATCCAATCCAAATCCAATCCCAATCTCTTTGATTATACCTACGTAGTGTAGCGAAAAAAAAAACACGGACTGTCTTCGCCATATTATGATTCATAATGTTATCCTTTTATGATTCTGCCAAAGTGGCTTTTTAGGCCCCCTGGTCACATTACTTTACTCACAGTGCGTGTCTTTCATTATTCATAGCTTTTAATAAGACCATCTCGTAAAGAAACAGCTATTCAGAACACAGAAACTCAGTAGCATTAGAACTGTAAAAAAATAAAATCTGAGGTATTTTGGTGCTCCTTCGAGGGATACAGCTGACACAAATATCATTACAATCCGATTCAAAATTTACCCAGATTCTTAATTGTATGCCGAGTGCCACCCACCTGTTGTCCGGGCGTGAACCTGAAGATCTCGTTGCTGCCCCGGTACCACTTGACGGAGTGGAGAGCCGGGTCGTCCCGGTCGTTCATGTAGTGGCAGACCAGGTTCGCCTCCTGGTGAGGGTCGCCGTAGCGAGGCACCTCGAGGAACGTGATGTTGTGTGCCGTGGCTATTACTAGGAGACAAGAGAGAAGAAAAGGTTAGGACTATGATAATTATACAGGGTCGCGAGGATATCGACGTGCAAACTGTAACTATGAATTCCTACCTACCTACGCGGTCAAAATGTCATCATCTGCCATCATCTGCTTAGCCTTTTCATAACTATGTTGGGGTCGGCTTCCAGTCTAACCGGCTGCAGCTGAATACCAGTATTTACATGAAGCGACTACTTTATTCTGACCTCCACAAGCCAGTTACTGAGTAATACGATACCCCTTGGTAAGACTGGTTGTCGCCTTTCGGGCTTCTAACTACCCGTAACGACTGACGTCAACAGCCTCCTCAAGAATTAGCCTTTCAAATGCAAAATTTTCAATCCGACTGTTAATTCCAGAGACACAAGCAAACTATAAAGAGTCACTTCCTTAAATCCTTTTATTCGATATCATCTTTCACGCAATCCATCCATCGTTTCTTTAGTCTTCTGCCACTCTTATTACAAACATCCCCACGCCCACGCAAACATCCCTTACACCAGTGAAGTGAAAAATGCATCTGTACTTGTGGGGGTGACTTGTACGTAGGATGCACCTTTTAGAAGTTATAAGAAAAAAGTCCGATAATTTCGAGGTTTTTCGAGCACTACGTATTTATCACAGGGGGCCTAAAAAGGCCACTTTGTCAGAATCATAAAAGGTTAACATTATGAATCATAATGGACAGTTAACTGATATGTTAATCATATCAAATCCATAGGATTTTTCAGTTACTTATTTTTTTTGTCTGTGCTAAAATACCAATCAATCCAATCCAAATCCAATCCCAATTTCTTTGATTATATCTACGTAGTGCAGCGAAAAAAAGAAAAACACGGACTGTCTTCGCGATATTATGATTCATAGTGTTATCCTTTTATGATTCTGCCAAAGTGGCCTTTTTACGTACGCCCCCAGGTCTATCGAAGCTGCAATCTTGATTTTGCACTATTGGTATAGGTATGTATATCTACCCGAACAACATGCCAAAAAATTTGCACAATGGATTTTTTGCCACCTACCGAGATTTTTGTGTCTACGGCTACGGTGCCTGAGTCCTGATGGTAAATTATGTAATTTTTAATTTACCAGTTTAAAGAAAAAATATTTCTGGACCAAGAACAACTATCTTATCTACACAGATTCTTTTCTTTCTTTCAACCAGAAAATGAAAAAAAAAGGAAAAATAGAAGCCTTCCAAAGTATGTAACTGCTCCTTTCAACTCATGAGGAAAAATATTAGACGAAGGGAATATTACAATCACTGATTCTATCAAGTCCCAACTATTACCCGAAGAACTTGCAAGATAAACGTCCTTCAATATAAATGCTACCCTGGTAATTTCTGAAAGTTAGTCTACAAGATTGTCTATCAAAACTAGGTTGGCGCAGTGTCAACATGAAACGACTTGGTAACATAGGACAAATAATTTATATTGTACAGCTAGTTAAATATTTATCTAGGTATTTTTAAATTAAGGTAAG
The DNA here is from genome assembly GCA_948474745.1 of Oligia latruncula. Taxonomy (NCBI): domain Eukaryota; kingdom Metazoa; phylum Arthropoda; class Insecta; order Lepidoptera; family Noctuidae; genus Oligia; species Oligia latruncula. The sequence continues at coordinate 18,912,167 of OX419692.1, forward strand.
ACGGTGAGTCTTCAGTTTTAAAGGTCAAAGGCACAGCTGTTGGGTCGCAGACTACATTAAATCTACCATTAAATTTTTTTACTTACAAGCGAAATAAGAAAACAGCTTATGAAATCCATTTTTTTCCGTTTACAGTGTTATGTTTTTAGGCAAGCCCTGACAACCTTACTCTGTAAATAACCTGTGTTTAGCCGCCATTACGACATTCATTCACTGCACGTACAAAGCGTATTTAAAAAAGAGTAACACAAATTGACTGCCCCGAATCGCATAGAAAAAAACGACTTGAAAAATGCAATGTATGTCGAAGTACATGACAGTTTTGTGCAAAAGGAAACCGAAACTTTAGTTCCAATGAAAAAACACATTTTATTCACCATCAGTTCCTATTAAACTGAACCAACGTTAACAGGAGCCATATCTTTTTACGATCTATTTGCTACAAAGAAAATTACTAGTACACAAGCAAAACCATTGAACAGATTTTGCAATATCGATAACATTGTGCAATAAACAAGTTTGCACGAACTTCGTGCAGTTTTTGTTAAGCACGGACGCTGATTAAGAAGTTTCAAACTAATTTTGCACAATGTGCAAAATATAACAGATTTTAGTCAATGTCTGTTTGTGTTTTGTGTTGGTGTATTGCGAAACAATTTAAAACTTTGTGTATGTTCTTGTATAGTTTTCATTCGGATTACTTTGGAATTGAGACCGGCGCAACGTGGAAACTGTTTTTAAATCATGATTAAAAACATTAATGCGTAATGTTAAAAAATGTAATATCAGCATTAGTATTACAACTGAATGCTTTCACTAAAGGATCAAGCGATAAAGTTGCTGATTTAACAGCAAAAGGAAAACAATTATTTAACCGACAACTGCGTGCGGTTTTGCAACCCGCAAAATAAATCGCTTGCTGTACCAGGCATGCATAAATGAATAAGTAGTCACAATTTCAACACCTATACATGCTAATCTCCATTCAGCACAATCGCGTCCATATCGCACATGATGTAGCAACTATCGCTAAGCCTCTACTTAGCAGATTGCTAGCTCAACGCTGAATGCGCTAGATTGTAGAATTAGCATAATACCCCAATTTTGCTGTAGTACGCGATAGCTGGCTAATTAAGACCGTGCAGCGAATAGGAAAGCGATTTAATAGCTTAGTTCCGATGTTCTGTTGAGAATTTTAATCAATTATGTGATTCATTGTATTCGCGAATATTGTTTGGCAAGCAAACTGAATTGAAACAAGCCTTCATCTGTAATGATGATGATGAGGTTTTAAGAACACATTTGAATGCTTACAATGTTTTGGATGCTACACGTAGGTAGAGTACCTAGGTATCGAATGAACTCGGTAAGTTTATGTAAGAACTAGCAGCGTCTCACGGTTTCACCCGCATAAGTCTCGATCCCGTAGGAATATTGTGATAAAAAGTAGCTTATGTGTTAATTCAAGGTGTCAGCTACCTCCATGACAAATTTTATCAAAATTGGTCCAGCCGTTTGTGCGTGAAGAAGTAAAAACATATAAACACACTCACAAACTTTCGCCTTTATATTATATAAAGTGTGGTAAATTAAAAACCACCACGATCTATACAGTAGTACAACTATGTATGTGTGTAGTAGTACTGCCAGTCTGTGCTACCCGTGACATCACAGCGGGCCCTATCAGAATACCAGCGCTGCGACATTTACTTTTTAAATGTCCCAGCATCATGCTGAGATAGGAGCCTTTTGGTCTCATATACCTTTCATTTTCCGTTTTGTTACCTACTTTCTTCTTACATAATTTGGTATTATATTTTTTACTGTGTTTAGTTTGTGATCTTCCTGTCATCATTATCTGCCTAGCCTTTTCCCAACTATGTTGGGGTCGGCTTTCAGTCTAACCGAATGCAACTGAATACCAGTATTTTACATGGAGCGACTGCCTATCTGACCTCCACAACCCAGTTACTGGGTAATACAATACCCCTTGGAAAGACTGGTTGTCAGACTTTCGGGCTACCCGTAAAGACTGTCAAAGATCCACGAAAGACATCCGGGACCAATGGCTTAACGTGCTTTCCGAAGCACGGAGGGGTCTCGGTATGTAAAGATGGTCACCCATCCACAGACCAACCGTGGCAAGCGTAGCTTAAGCTGATTTATCGACCTGTGCGGCTGTTATTATTTAGCCAGGGACTCGGATCGACCACGGATCTTCCTGTACGAGTTGCATAAATACTTTTTCTTTATTTTTTCTATCAATGTCTAAGACTGTTTCCCTAAAGCGATATATTAGCTAGATAACAGCAAATTGAAAATAAACAACCGAATTGTTATCCTAAGCCTTGCTTGGCATTTGGTTCGCAGAGCCACGAATAATATAGCCGAGCTTCAATACAATGAGCCAAAATGGTGTATTTATTTAGTATACCTACCTATATATTAATCTCAGACAGATTGATTTCACTGATCTATTAATAATAACAAAGATCTGGGACTGGGATAGTAAGGCAATGTCGATTCTAGTACCTACCTAAGTAGAAATTGATATTCGTAGCCATTTCAGATGGGCTTCTAATTAAATCAATACCTAGTGACTACAGTTCTTGGAAACATTTCAATTATTTTTAATGTACAGTCAACAAAAGAGATAAGTATGCGGGATCGTCGGATATAGTTGAAGTTTAGTAAGAAACCGATGGATGTTTTCGTATAAAATTTAATTTTAATAATAGAAAACAAACAGCTCATGTATAAAATTAAATTTCAGTCGACAACATCCATCGGTTTCTTACTGACCTTCAACTATATCCAACGATCCTGCATACCTATCTCTTTTGTTGACTGTACCTACAGAACATTAGGTTCATAAATGAAAACTAGCACGCACGAATTTCTGTAAAATATTTTTCTCTCATTAAATTTTTTATGTACACACAATGAAATACATATGGATGTGACATAATTATAATTTGAGTACAAAGGTACTGCTTATTTATCTATATTTTTTTAGCTATTTGAGCGGTTGATCGACTCTTCACGTGACCAGGGGGCCTAAAAAGGCCACTTTGGCAGAATCGTAAAAGGATAATATTATGAATCATAATGGACAGTTAATTGTTAAGTTAATCGTATCAAATACCAATGGTGAAGCATTTTTCAGTTTTTTTTTTCTGTGCTAAAATACCTATCAATCCAATCCAAATCCAATCTATTTGATTATACCTACGTACTGTAGCGAAAAAAAGAAAAACACGGACTGTCTTCGCCATATTATGATTCATAATGTTATCCTTTTATGATTCTGCCAAAGTGGCCTTTTTAGGCCCCCAGAGGGCTGACCTATTTTTAACCCAAAGAATCAGCATTGCAATCCAATGTGGCAAAGCTGTCAGCCTTTTGGGCACTTATCCCATTGACATCGATGCGGACGAAGTTTTTGATGCCCAATGAGCTCGTCCCTTTTTTCTATTAAATACTTGTACAGTCACGAGCATAAGTATGTATACACTTGGCTTTATTCAAAGGTGATTTTCTCCTTTATGTTTGAATGAAATTTTATATTATTACGAACATAGTATTTTCGAACCCATAGGTTTATGGAAAGTGTCGTATTTCAACGTTGCATTCATTATTTCGTGAAAAAATCGCAATTGAAAGTTGCCAAGTGTTGACATATTAGTGCTCGTGACTGTACAGACGCATCAAGCTACCCGAAACTGAACATTGAACCTAATAGTTTAGCGATAAAGTTGAAAATCTATTAAAGACATTTGACAGATTGTAGTACTTACCTTGAAGTGGTCTGTACATAATATTTTAGTGACATCGAAAATTTTATTTTAAGATTCACTTATAGTTCATTCAGGCCAGTTGCATTTACTTCACCAAATCAGAAAATTAAAGATTAACAATAGATAATTAATGAGATTTAGCTTGCGAATCACAAAAGTTAAACAAGAAATAAGATGCATTTCACTGCAGCTTAGGTATTCCGTCTAAAGCAGCAAATACGTAACAAAACAATCCAGCTAGGTCACATGAATATGTCTAGGCAATTCCCAACAAATTATTTAGTTTAGTCAAACTGAGTTTCAAAACTTCAAACAAGCCAGTGTTAAAAAAAAAAACTACCAACATCACACAAAAAATATTTTGTTTCATTCAAATTCATTCGTTAGTTTTATTTCAACAATATTTTAACTCCCATTTTTTTTGCAACTGTTTAAACAGTCAAACACAAAATGAAAAATAACAAACAAACAATATTTGGCTCGCTTTTTGATTTGCACAATGTTCAAACAAGTATTTACATTGCTGGAATGAAAGTAGTAATAATCATAACGCCTGTATAAAGTTAGGCAGAAAGATAGGAGAGAGGGCTGGTTCCTATTACTTACAGAAAATAGATTTCTTATCTGAGGGCCTAAAAATTCCTATCGGAGAATCATAAAAGTATCAAATCCCATTGGTGAAGGAGTTTTCAGTTATTATTTTTTGTGTGTGCTAAAATACCAATCAATCCAATCTCTTTGATTATACCTACGTAGTGCAACGAAAAAAAGAAAAACACTGACTGTCTTCGCTATGTTATCTATGACCAAAGACTACAATATATGCTGTGTTCTATGACGGAACGCGAGCGTGCTCAGAAGATGCCTAAGGCACTGGAACTCCCACGCGTTGACGAAACGCAGCAGGTTATATGAGGCCGGACTCCGGTGGGAGGGTGGTCGCAAACCAGGCAGGTGTTAGCCCTACCACCGCCACAAGGGAAGAATTGGCCAGTCAAATAAGGTGTTGGGTGTGACTGTCCAGGATGCGCCGAGCGCTCGGATCAGTTGAGTATCTGACGGAACAAACTGCGCTACACGAGGAGGCTTCTTCAGGCATCCCTAAAGGTATGACGGCACGGTTGGCGCAGTGGTTAAGCGATTGACTGCTGCGCTGCGTGTCGCGGGTTCGATTCCCGCACGGAACAAATATTTGTATGACCTACAAGTAGTTGTTCCTGGTCTGGCTGTTTGTGTATGTGAGTTTAAATGTTTGTAAACGCACCCACAACACAGGAGAAATTCCTAGTGTGGGGCAATGTTTTATATAATAAAAAAAAATAAAAAAAATGTAAGTACATGATGATATTCTAATAAATAAAAATATTAAATACATTCATACATTGATTTATTAATTTACTGACAGGACAGGCAACGCAAAGACAGAACCGTTGGGTAAAGAAACATGAGAATAGAATAGAATAGAATAGAAATACTCTTTATTATGTACACCAAATAAATTACAGACATAAAAATAGAAACTGTACATAGGGTGACACAATGGGCGGTCTTATCGCTAAAAGCGATCTTTTAAAGACAACCTTTGGATGGATTAAAAAAGGGGAAGGACAGACAAATACTGTAGGTAGTCTGTGGTGTACCTATTACATAATACAATAAAACATACATAACGTATATTATACTAATCTAAATAAATATATACATATAATAATAAACATGAAACAGGAGCAAAGAAATTATGATGATGACGTTTAAGGAGAGAGGAAGTGCTTTTTTATCATAATTTTAAAAGTGGACAAAGATTGAGCACGCCTTACCGACACGGGCAAGTCATTCCATAACCGTACTGCTTGAACAGTAAAAGATTTATCATAGAAACTGGTGGAATGCATCGGCATCTCTAGTCTCAGGTTTTCCGATGACCTCAGATATCTATTATGTGTGTCATGAAGGAACTTGAAACGTTCTTTAAGATAAGTGGGGGTTTTAGGATTAAACAAAATACTGTAGAGCTGAAACAAGATATGAGAAGTTACTTATCTAACGAAAGTGACCAGTATGGAAGGATGGCCTACATGGGGATGAAAGATTGTATGGAAGTTCGTCATTTTGCCGATGGTAAATCCCATTGAACGCCCCATAAGGTTGTTACCTATCTATTAAGATTGAATTCATAAAAGTTCTTCTCTTCTCTAACTTTTTCCTCAGAAAAACTTAGTACGGCAATTTCCCCACTGCAAATACAAAGTAGTTGTGGAGAAAAACATAATTAAAACAAAATGCTTCGAGTTCCCAACAACTATTACCAGGAGAGCATGGCACACAAACAATGAATATAAAATTAATTTATGAGATACAAGGAAACAGAGTTTGCATCAAAATGGACTCATAAAATTTCCTTTGCTAATATTTTTATGCTGATGAATCTGTTTATATCCTTATGAGAGTTTAAATCGGTTTTTGTATAACTAGCTGGGAACCGTAACGTCTCCGGAGCGGAATAAGATTTTATTGCTCCGTATATTCAGAAAAAGTAGCGTATACCTTTCTCCTTAATAGGTTACGGAGGAAAATTTAGTCGTAAGACTCTCACGTTAGCTTAGAAAACGATTTTAAAAGCAATTTTTTTTTTTCTTATAAAAAAAGTGCAATTAGGTAGCATTTGTTTCATTTTTGTCACTTACCTATTTATCTATACATATAATAAATCTGTAGACGAGGCGTTTCTGTACATTGAAAATAAAAAAATAAAAAATAGTTGGGGTGTTATAGGATAACCAACAGATGCCATTTCTTCAATTTTTGGAATTTTTGTCTGTTTGTCTGTTTGTCTGTTTGGATGTGACAGATTTTGAACAGGCTCAACGTAAAAAGTACCAAACCAATATGGTTCATATTTATACTCAAATATAGTGTAGAACTCGGAGCAGTGATTAGTCTTTGTTTCATCGCAATCGCTTCAGTCTATCAAAAGATATAATCAATTTAAAGCATTCTATAACAATTTTTATTGCAATAAGTGGAAACATGTAACGACATCTATTGGCGCGATATAGTACTAACGAAATCATATTGTTATCTTTAAAACATTATTATGTGTTTAATCACGTCGTAAAGGCTTGCCTTTATGACGAAATAATTCTGATCCTTATATCTGTGTTATTTAAAAAAAAAATAATGATAATGTTTAAATAAATAATATAAACATATATAATAAAATCGTATATAATAAAATCGTAGGAAAGGCAAAACTGTACATAGAATATATAAAAAAAAATACTTGGGGCGTGATTTACAATCGATATCGAAGCCAAAAATATAGTTTTTAGAATTTTTGTCTGTTTGTCTGTATATATGTCCGGGCTAAACTCAAAAAGTACTGCATGGATTTACTTCAAATTTTGCATGAATATTACTAAGAGGTCGGGTCAACATATAGGCTACATATTATCACGCTATCACCTACGAGGAGGAGCTGTGAATCCTTATTTTTCTTACGCATTCTGTGGCAGCGTGTAATCTAACGACGCATATTTAAATGTTGTTTTTGAGTAAGTCATGCTATTATCTAGCTTTACACTATAAAAACTTTTACGCCATTTAAGTAACTTGGGCAGAGAAACATAGTTTAATTAATGTTAGTAGTATAAGACAATTTTGAAGCAGCGCCATCTATGAGATTTCATAAAAATCAAATCAAGTTACATGTCAACACTTTTTGGAAATTAATAATTTAAATTTGATCATGTTGGTGAGGTTAGTAGTTAGTTATTCTTAAAATTCATAGATGGTAATGTGCATTTTCTTCATAAAGTTGTATTGTAAAACCCTCAAAATCTTGAGCAGAGTTGAGGAAGACAATTTAAAAAAAATGCGGTGTTAAGTATTACAAAAAAGTTATGTTCATTGATGATGATCATTTCTTCATCAATTTCATGTTGTTAGTACAAAATAAACATTGACTGTTAATACTTTTGTTCGGTATTTATCTGTGTGATTATTGCTTGGTAATTAATATATTTTCATGTCGTATACCTAATTATAAACTTAAATTATACCGTGCATCCGAATAACGGCGAATGCGATTTTCTGCGGTTGTTACTTCACACTGTCCGAGGCAAAGTCTTTCGCCTTTCTGAGGACATTTGATGGCATGGAGTTTCCCACTTACCGCGCAGCCTGCGTAGCACGTCACCTTCTCGACGGTGACCAAAATTGGGCTGACACCCTCGCGGAGGCGAGCGTCAGTGACAGTCCCAGCCGCATGCGTCATCTGTTTGCCGTCATCTTGGTGTTTTGTGGAGTCGCGAACCCGGTAGCTTTGTGGGAGAAGTATCGCCATCATCTGTCTGAAGATTTTCTACGAGCTTTGAGGCGTGCTACTGGAGACGAAGTCGGAGACGGCGAAATGACCACCATACGAAATGACCATGTCGCTTTGTTCTCTTCAGAGCAAAAACAAATTTATGACACCGTCCTTGAAAGCGTTTGGCAAAACCAGGGTAAAATGTTTTTCTTGGATGCTCCTGGTGGAACAGGAAAAACATTTGTTACCACTGGCATACTTGCAGAGGTCAGGAGGCAAGGCAAAATTGCTATTGCTGTAGCGTCGTCGGGAATCGCTGCCACACTGCTTCCGGGACTGCAACACAGCACATGCCATGTTTAAAATTCCCATCGATTTAGAGAGCGCCGAAACGCCTGTTTGTGGTGTGTCACGTAACAGCGATAAGGGACACGTGCTCAAGGATTGCTCTCTGATCGTATGGGATGCTCTCATCCCATACGATGGCCGAGGATCGAGGGCTGACGAGGTGAATGCTTCGTTGAAACGATCTTCGTTGTGGTCACGAGTTCGTACGCTGCGCTTGACCATTAATATGAGAGCTCGGCTTGGCGGCAATGCACGCGCTCAAGAATTCTCCGATGTCCTTCTAAGTCTTGGCGAAGGCACTCTACCAGAAGAGAGAGGTAGACAGGTGGTGCTTCCAGAGTCTCTCGGTAGAGTGGTTTCCAGCTTAGAAGAACTCATTCGCTGTGTGTACGGGGACATTCAGTCGTATACCGCACCAGCAGAATTCTTGGGTGTGTGAGCGGGCCATTTTGACGCCCAAAAATGATCAGGCTGCAGCAATTAACGAATGCATTCTCTCGGAAATTGAGGTGAATGAAGTGGTCTACACCTCGATAAACACTGTTGTCAAGCAAGATGACGCCACACATTATCCCGTGGAATTTCTGAACTCCCTGTCAGCAAGTGGACTTCCAGCGCATTTAAGCTGAAGCGGTGTCCCGGTTATGCTTCTTCGGAACCTATCTCCTCCGAAGTTGTGTAACGGGACCCGCCTTAAAGTCATCTCGCTCCACAGACACACCATTGAGGCGGAAATTCTTACGGGTTATGGCGTCGGCGAGGCAGTATTTATACCACGCATTCCCCTCATACCTCATAACTTCCCGTTCCAGTTCAAGCGCGTACAGCTCCCCGTGAGTGTTTGCTTCGCGATGACCATCAATAAGTCGCAGGGGCAGACACTGAGGGCAGTGGGTGTCGACGTCAGGACGAGTTGCTTCTCACACGGGCAACTGTACGTCGTCGCTTGCTCCCGCGTCATCACACATTTTGGCTCCTGGCAGCATAACTACCAACGTAGTTTATAGGGAAGTGTTGTAAGGTATATAATTATGATACCTTTGAACGTATTTTTACTCTTTTGTGTCCTAGAATGTATTCCTGCATTATTTTCTCTATTTCCTTCAGTCACCTCTTATGACTGAACTCAGCAGGATTCCCATATAACTCTTTTCACTTGCTTCGCTTGCAAAAAAAAACTTATATTTTAATGCTATTTTAAAAGTTGTTTACTTTATAATGCTATAGCGACACTGGCATCTTAGGTGTTTTTGGTGCTGTAGAGCCTTCACGCAGACGACGTCGCGGGCAGCAGCTAGTTTGTATAATAAATATTTTTTCAGATATAATAAATGTTACTGCAAAATTAATTTAAACAACGCCCTCACTCATGACACTCACCGACGAACTTAGGGACCAAAAACGTCCTCCCACTTATCTACATGCTGGTACTTTTATGGTGATGATATACAAGAAACATGAAGCATCGCATCTTACATACAAGATTACCATCAATGACTACACAACGTAATTCCACTCTCACAGTATAATTTATGAATATTTTATTCAGTAATGTTCTTTGTTAAAAGGCACGAAGGTACTTGATAACTTTCCTTAAGTCTCACATAAATTATGAACGAAGGTTAAGCACAGGGATAAGTGGCTCTACTCTACTAGGGAAGAAGAAATTCTCTGATGAAATTTTCATTACAACGTTGAAAGCACTGGGAACATCCCGGTAATCTTTTAAGGTACACGTGATATGATATGGGGTTACTGAAATTGCTAACAGCTAAAAACAAGCTTTGATGTATAAGTACTGAAGACTTAATTTCGGAAAAACCTTATTATATTTACGTTAGAAGCTTCTACCAGAAGTTCTGTATTTCGTCACCAAAACCAACTATTATTTCTCAAAACGTTGAAGGAAAACGTCGTGAGGAAGTCGGCTTGTTCTAGAACCGATAAATTCAAAGACATGTGACATCTACTAACCAGTACTGGGCTCGCGTGGTAGACCGCGTCATGTCAAAACATCGAGATATCTGTGCTATACCTATAACTATTATTCATATAACGGCTATTCAATTGCTTGCACAATGATTGTAAATTCCTTCTAACCTTAACCGCCTCCAGTAGATACGTGGTTAGTATGCGTGGTTTTGTTTTGTTTCTTTCCCCATAATAGTTTATTCCGCGGACATTGGTGTGGGTTACATGTTTACCTCTATAACCCCAGTTTGTTATTTACCAAAACTGTAACGTGTAACTGATTTTTGTCCCTATAAAATAAAATAAAATAAAAAAAACTAAGTTATTATACACAAAAATACACCTTCCAGGATACATCCTAACTAATATTATAAATGCGAAAGTAAGTTTGTTTATTTGTTGTTACCTTTTCACGCAAATTTCAGGATGATCGGTTCAGTGGTTAAGTGAACCGATCATCCTGAAATTTTGCATATACGTTGTCAGGTGTACAGAAACGGACATAGAGAACCTTTCATCCCGAAAAACAGTGCCGTTCCCGAGGAAAACAACAGTAACGTTATTATGATATTAGATGGAGCCACGTGTCTTTCGAATCAAAAACAGGACGTCTGTCGGGTCAGCTAGTTATCTATAAATGATGGTGGAAACTTCTGGTGGTAACTGGTCCATACAAAACCATTGTGTAGTATAGAAGATCTAAGCGAGACGAAAAGCGACTAGAAAGAGGGTTATGTTTTTTTACATAATTCTATAGAATTTTTTTTCCAAATTACAAAAAAAATACGGTACAAAACACTCAGAAAAGAAAGAAAAAAAAGCAATTTGAAAAAGAAGCTACCAATAAAATACACTGTCCTTTTAAAAAATAAATTAATTTCTTAGTTTCTTTATAAAATGAACAAAAAGCTGTCCAATTTGTGCTAAAAATAGAGCCTTGGAGAAGCCGTGGGTTGTTTTAGGTAACAACATGAAAAAGGGGACTTATTTTCTGCCCAGTGGTCAAGCCTTTGATCTTGGGCTCGGAAAATAAATAAGTCATGTTCGTTGAATACGTGACTAGGTCCCTTTTGGCCTACTTTCTTGTATTAGTGCTTGGCCAGACGGCAAACGCGAGCACGATGCAGGCGCGGCGGCGGGCACGCGGGCGCAGTGAGCGGTGCGGGCTGCTGGCCGCGGGAAGCGCGCGGGCAGCTGACGCGTATGAACGACATATTGGTCGTTCATACAAATGACCGCAGTGTGAGCGCGGGCGGCCCGCGCGGGGACCGGGGTTCTCAAACTAGTTCGAGATTCTTCTATTAAAATTAAGTCTTCTTCATCTATATTATATTTTTACAAACACTGGACACGCACGCGCAATGGTCCATTTGAAGGACTATGCGCGGAAACCAAACCCATAACATAGAACACTGGACACGACAACACTCAGAACGAAGCCGCCAAATATATACTTTAGTCTATGGAAGCCGCGCGGACAGGCAGTTCGCGTGCGTTCCCGCACCCGTGCCGCTCCCCGCCCCGCGCTGCCAGTCTGGCCAAGAACTTAGAAAAGTGTATACGGTGGCCAAATATTATAAATTTGTCCTTCTACAAACGTCGCAAATATAAGAACGTTGTCTATATCTCTTTTTATCTACAAACGTCAGCACATCAAGCTACTACAATCTGTCAAATTTCTTTAATAGATTTTCAACTTTATCGCTAAAGCATAAGGTTCAAAGTTGATTGGGAAAATTTGACAGTTTCGGGTGGCTTGATGTGCTGGCGCCTGTACATCTCTCTCTATCTAACTCTTCTATCTCAGGTAAGCTGGACGAGATTTCTTTAGAATGATTAGAAGGCTTTTTGTTATCCCGATATTCCCACGGAATCGAAACTTACGCGGGTGAAACCGCGGGGTGCTGCTAGTAAATAAATAATTAATAATTTTAGTAACATAATTACATTGTATGGAATGTATAACAATTTATAAGCTACTAGCTGCGCCACGCGGTTTCACCCGCGTAAATGTCGATCCCGTGGGAATATCGGGATAAAAAGTAGCCTAATTATGTTAATCCAGGGTGTCAGCTACCTCCATACAAAATTTTATCAAATTTGGACCAGCCGTTTGAGCGTGAAGAAGTAACAAACATATAAACACACCCCTGTTTGTACAGACACCCTTACGAGGACCTTGTTAGTCCTAGAACAAACCGAGGACCCTCCAAAAAACTGGTTTAAATACCTCGTTGGCCTTTTAGAATAAGATAGAAAGAGACAGGTGAGTAAATCTATAGTGATGAGCTTATTGGGATAATGCTATCTCAACATTTTTCTGTATGAATTTCGGCTATCATACTGAGGACCTGAAATACACAGCTAAATGTGACCAACGATGCACATACGAGGACTTTGTGTAAGCCAACCGAGGACCTCTTACGTAAGCCCTGCGACGTCCTTCCGAGGACGTATTTTTACACAATATTTCTTATAGCTTGTACAAAGTGCGGACGTTGTGTTAGACTTTATATCACTAAACCGAGGACAGTTTTTCGCGTAGAACTTGTACAAACCGAGGACCTGGAAAATACCTACCTACCTACCTAAAACATTTTACGTGTAAGATAATAATCAATGTTCCGATTTATTTCTTACACACTTTTTCTAAAATGAAGTACCAAGCGAGGACGAGTCAATGTCTTTACGTTTGTCAGCGCTTCTCAAAGGATTATTTATCAAAGAGAGCCGACAGTAACGACTTTATTTTGTTAAACACTCGTGATTGTGTCTTATAACGTAAACAAAAACCCAGAAATCGATCCTTATCAGCGACACTATCGAATGGTGTAATAAATACAGTGTTTTTTTTCAAAATCAACGGGTTCGATTCCTGGCTAGAAATATTGATCTTTCAAAAATCCAATGATGCAGTTTTAGTTTTCACCAAAATCGAGGCCGCGACTCTTTTGAGTACTTTTCGCTATTCCTCATAGTTTCGGATTTGGCCATCCACGCTCACTTCGAAAATTCATCCTGTATATATAAAAGGAGAAACTGACTGACAGACTGACATATCAACGCACAGCCGCAACTACTGGGTCTAGGAATGTGACTTTAGACGTTACGGACGCTTTTAACGTTCTACATTGTTCTCACATGCATAATTTTTAACATGAATGATCTAAACAAGATTTTGTAACCATATTATTTTGATTTAAAAGAGTGTCCATGGAGTTTCTTGCCCGTTCTTCTCCATAGGTACCTGCGCTTTGGAATGGGCAACTAGCTTCATCTTTCTGACTGACCGACCCCTTTTTTTTTTTTTTTTTTGCGGATGGGAAATCATCAAATGACCCCTCCCGCTCTGGGTAGAGCGGAAGGGAGTGTCAGACTCTTACTGACTAAAACCCACCCGTGTTCCTTCCTTAGCCCTTTATGTTCCGGGCCAGCGGTAACCCTTTCGGACAATCCCGCTGACCCGGCAGGCTTCGGCCCTATGGGGTCCTCGATGCTGACATTTCTTTGAGGTGCGCGTGGAACACGTACGCGCCGTCCGGCACGGGCCTGGTCCTGATCGGATCGGACGGTGAGCTACCCATTACTCTCCGCCCGCAGGCCCGCGCTTACGGTAGCCGGGAGTCGTCGCGCGGCTCCCGACGCCCGGAGCGTCTCCCGCGGCGGCTGGGACGGGAGGCTCTCTCCCTGAGCTGACCGACCCCTTGACAATTCAAAAGTGCCTGTTGAGTTTGAGTTGTTTGATATTGTGAAATTTTGCACACGGCTTCCTTTTATAATGTAGGGGAGCACTAAGAAGGGGTTTTTGGGAATTCAACCTTTAAGGGGGTGAAAAGGGATCCCCCTTTTTACCCCCTTGTTTTTTGTTTGTATGAAAAATCTTATTCCTTGAGTTAAAAAACTTGGCACAAATACAAAAAATGCCAAACTTCATAATTTACTTAGATAATAAGTAAATTATGAAGTTTGGCATTTTTTGTTTTTTGTGGGGTGTCAGAATTTGTATGGAAGATTTTTAACTCGCGGTCCGATTAGCTCGAAACTCAGTATTTATACTTAAGACCAAAAATAAAGAATACCGTGTATCAGGGTTTTTCGAAAATCTAGCCCTAACGGGGTGAAAAGGGGTAGTTAATTATACAAGCGAGGATTTTACTGCGTGGCTTGAATAACTCGAAAATTGGTATAAATAAATCTTCGAGTGAAGTAATGAACATAATAATATAACAAACGATTTTTCGGAATTCCACCCCTGTGGGGGTGAAGACCAAGTATACAGTTTATATGAAAAATCTTATTCATATGGTTAATAAACTTGAAACTAAAGGGAGATTGGGGGTGTAAATTTTGTATGGAAGAATTTTAACGCGTGGTCCAATTAATTCGAAACTCAGTATGTAAGACCAAAATAAATAATAAAGTAAGTATATCAGGTTTTTTAGAAAATCTACCCCTAACGGGGTGAAGAGGGATAGTCAATTTCTTAGGGGAGTATTTTATTACGTGGCTTGATATGATAATTGGTCATAATATTTAAGTCAAGCTATAGAAAAATCCCAGACGATTTTTCAAAACTACACCCCTATGGGGATAAAATATTTTTAATAGCCATGTTTATAATCACGTCTAAACTTGCTATGGAGTATCTTAATTTGACAGGACTAAACTAATATTTATCTTCTGTCCTTTTAAATATAAAGAAAAAGATGCACTGAACTTAAATTTTGTTTAGTTTGTGAACAAGGGAATCGGCGCCATTAAGTTATTAAGTTTGCATGCTTCCCAAATTATTTTGATCTCGCTTGATAATATTTCTTTGTTGTTTTCTAAATAAGCATTGTGTTATGAAATTTTATGTCAAGTTTTTAGCCCAATTTATGTCGATTTCTTTTAATTATGGTTTCTTTAAGTCTTTTTGTTTGAGTCGTTTTCTATTAACTGTTATGTAAGTTTTATAATCATGCTTCTCAAAGATGTTATTGCAACTTGATGATTATTTTTATAAGTAGATCGTTGGTAAAAGTTTGTTAAATAATTTGTTCCATTTTAAAATAAACCTACTTACTTTTATTTCAGTAAAGTTTATGACGTGGTTTCCTTTAGTATGTTCATGTTCTGTATTTCTTTGTACTTTATATTTGTTTCAAATCTTGCTGCAGACATTTCACCTAGGAAGGCATTTATTTTCTTTATGAAAAGCACACGTATTTAGCTCCTATGACAATACAATATTTTATGGTGCAAATCATAATGTTGTATAATATAAGCGGGCCTAGGTACTTAGCACATGCTGCCGAAAAAGCCTGATTATTCCTCGTCCACCTAGTACCTACCAACGATTTGTTTAAGGATTCAGTCTACCTTCGATTTTCTCCTTCATAATTTTATTTAAATGATAGCATATAATTTGTCTTCTACACACAAGGAAAACTGTCGAAACGAGGACTAGAATACACACTGTTCGGAAAATCTAGCAAACCGAGGTCTTATATACACATTGTCTGGAAAAGCTACCTAACCGAGGTCTTTTGTGTTAAAGTTAACACATAGGTCCTCGGATAATACAACAAACGTGAAATGAGTGTAAAGAGTCTGTGTATGAGGCGACAGTGGCACCATCTGGTGGATACACAATGTCTGTGTAAGATTATGAATAATCTTGATCAAACCGAGGTTCAGACAACTTTTTCGTATTAAGTATATAGAAAGACTCAAAATCGCTTGCAGAATACGAATCTTTGGTCAAGTCAAACCGAGGACCCTCGAAAAGGTCCTCGCTTTGAAAAGGTCCTCGGTCGTGCCTTGTGTATTCATACGCACGTCCTCGGATGGTACTTAAAACAAACACACCCCCACACCCCCTCACAAACTTTCGCCTTTATAATATTAGTGTGATTAATGCCCCATTGCTGGGGAAAGGTCTCCATACAGCTTTCCACTTAATTGTGTCGGTAAAGGTAAGTAATTATGACAGTAATGAATGATGAGAGACCTCTGTTGGATTGTAAATTGAGAGAACAGATGTTAATTGTAACCACTCGTTAATTAAGGTCAACAAACAATGTAATTGATGTGTTATTAGTATTACACAACGTTAATTAATTGTATTTATTTCTGTAAGTAGGTTTGTACAAACACCTTTACTCAACACCGACCTCATCTGGTTTAGTAAAATATTTTTGTAGTGAGTTTTGTTTTTACCCCTCAAGCGTCAAGTGTACTCCAAGTGTACATAAGAGAAAGTGTTCGAAATGTCAACGGTACACCAAGTGTCCACATCAGTGTCATTGTTCTATTGTCATTTTACTGCGCTCATTCAACTACTGCGACGCGTGGGGTGTTTCGACAGGTAGGCGGGCAAACGTGTGAGGGGTTAAACCAGATCCGGTCAGTGTTTACTATCTGTCTACTCTGAGAAGAAACATTGAAACAAACTCTGAGGTCACAACAGCCTCTTTTA
Source organism: Oligia latruncula (assembly GCA_948474745.1). Lineage (NCBI taxonomy): Eukaryota > Metazoa > Arthropoda > Insecta > Lepidoptera > Noctuidae > Oligia > Oligia latruncula. Next base: position 18,929,049 of record OX419692.1, read on the forward strand.
AATTAAATGTAGATACTGTTACCAAATGGTTTTAAAAAAATATATATTTTCTACACAGGGGTTGCCAATGTTGCTATCATCATCATCATTTATTTATTTTCCAGATTATAAAATCCAATTTGTTAGTAATTATACACATAACTTAAACACTAGTGTTAGTATATTCATAATAGTTGTATATGATACGTAGTAGTCTTAAAACTATGTTAGTATTACATTACAAACTAAGGTTAACAAAACAATGAGAGATCAGATACTTAAAAATACCAAGCAATGAGATCCAGTTTCAAGTATAGGGCACTATTTTTGAAAATAAAAAAAACAATAAAAGAAATCAAGAATGGACAATACGACACAATTGAAATCATGTTCCCCCGCCGAGTCAACGTGCTACTGCTGACAAGCAGCTCAGTGAACCGCCCGAAGATCATGCCATCAAGCATAGAGGGCTAAGGAAGGAACACGGGCGGGTTTTAGTCAGTAAGAGTCTGACACTCCCTTCCGCTCCACCCAGAGCGGGAGGGGTCATTTGATGATTTCCCACAATCAAAAAAAAAAAAGTCGCGCTGCAAATACCATCAATAAGCTATTACAGCTTCTTTAGAGCCTGTGTACGACTGAGGCCACTTTCTTTCTTTATATCGCATAAAAATGGTCTGTTTGTCTGCTATACAATCTACGGATGGAGACAAAACGTGAAGTGTCAAGTGATGGTGTAACACTTGTGATGCAACATGAGTGTAACTATATTTTTTTTTTTTTTTGACTTTCCCGGCACATCAACTGTCCTGCTAATCATTATGGTATAGTATCCTAGTTAAATCACGGATTTTTTCGATAAGTAATCGAAGAATGTTTTACTATCACCTCATAAAGTCGTGGAAAAGCTAATGGGAATAACAAGAACAACTATTTACGGCGTGATAATGGCTTCCAGTCTGTTTTCGGCTTCGCAATTGTTCACTGAGAAAAACTGATGTAATTAATGATTCATTAGGACTTTAGGACCCAACTCTGCGAACTGTGGTCCATTATTTGGAACCAACTTGCTTTTAAAATGTTTTCCACCTCTGTTTTAGTGGCAGTGAAGCCCGATGTGATTGCACAAATTGGTTATTATTTTTAAATTATTGTGAAAATTGAACTGAACTGCTTCAAGAATTGACTGGACAGACTAAATATCTCCAAGCTATACGATACACACGCATCAGCTAATTAGCTGCTAGTATGTCTAACCAAATAATAATAATAATAATTCTGCGTTTTGACATGTAGTGTTTCGACAGGTATTTAAAAATGTTTCCTATCTCTGATTTTGTTGTTTGTACAAAAATCTACAAGAATTGAGATTAATTAAGGTATTATTAAATAAAGATGCCTAGATAGGTACGGCTAGAAACATCGATGATTTTTAATTATTTTTTGAAGATAATTAGATAATGTTTTCGGGCTTAGTATATATATAATATATATATATAATCTGTATCTGTGCATGGCATGCCTCTCCAAGATTTTCTTAGAAGGTTTTCAATCGAACTTTTTAAAGAAACTAATAAAATTGGCAGCAAAACAGTTTTAATCTTTGCCACTTTAATTCAGGTAGTTTACCTACGTGTTTATGTTAGGTAGCTGTTTATTTTTCCAGTTTAACTGGCAGTCTACTCTTAGCCCAAGGTATTTTTTGTACTGTTTTTGCTGTATTATTTTGTCTGTTATATTAAAAAGACTAATAATTTAAAAATGCTAGGAACAACTTCTAGGTAAGTATTTTATCTCGTTTAATATGCGTTTTATATTCCAATCGATCCGGCATTCAGAAACTATTACAGTAAACCTACCTAATGTTACATATCTATAATGTCTCACTGTCATTATGTAATGACCTATTTCATCCCCCCCAGATAAGTTCCACTTCACTTATCTCGCAGATTATTATAATGACCCATTACACCATAATTATGTAGGCATGGATACAATCTGTCAGATATTAACTTAAAAAAAAAAAACAGTGGCACCGAGGGAGTGCCGACAGAAGTGAAAACTGTGTATTTTTTTTATCGTCCTATACAAAACCCGCGTGGTGTCGGATAACACGGTTACGGTAACAGTGTCGCGAGTTCAATGGTTTTTTCCCATCTCAAAAAATGACCATTGCGCCAGAAGTTTTCACTTCAAAAAAACAGTGTTTGTCTGAAAATATCTGGCAGATAATTTAACAGGCAAATATCCAATGGTAGTGACACAGCTGCCCTTATATCCTTATCATTTGCAACTAGATGACTTCAAATCAGATGGGTACTGCTACACCAACTGTGAAAAGGCCTGACCACTTATTCATGCCTGACTAATGTTCAAACCGACCAGCCGTACATAATATCAATGCCTATGATAAGGCAAGCCGGTTCTGTCACACTATATTATTCTATATATTAATGCTATCTACGTGCCGATAGCTTCCAAATGTCCCAGTAAATAGGTCGAGGCTTGCTAATATCCTAGATATTGAGGTCTCGGCTTTAAGTCTTCTAAAGGATCAAGACGTGGCTGGTCGGAAATGAAATTCGGTTAGATATTCTATATTTTATGAGATCCTGGTAGATTTTACGGGATCTGTAGAAGAGTTCTGGTTTGTGAGGTCGGATTTTAACTTGATTTAAATGACCAGAAAATAATTTTATGAAAATCAACAATTTATTGGTATTTAGTGGTAAGTATATCAAAGTACGCAATATATACGAATCTACCTTACTTGTTGGTATCTCTGATAACCAAATGGATCACTGTATACTAGATCAAATATATTGTCACTGAATTCTTATAATAAAATTCCTTTTCTAATTTATTTTTGTGCACTACCATTATTATCAGACTGACATATTTTTATTGATTTGCTCGTTTTAATATTCCGGAGTAAATACGGCACTTTGAATCGGTCACAAAGTAGTTCACACCATGTATGTGTACCAAAGATCTATCATCATCATCATTTAACCGAAAGACATGCACTGTATGCATGCCTCGCCACATCACCACACGACCGTCTCTGTGCCTCCAGCATATCTCAGATTCGTCGGACGGTAGTTGCAATACACTGAAAAAAATAATATCTTACTACACCACATTAAAGCGATTTCATTTAGACTTATTGAGTTTATACAGTAAGAATATATGTTTGTAAAACAGTAAAAGACAAAACAGTAACTTTTAATGATTGAATATACTAGTTACTGAAAAACCAAAAAAAAAAAAAACTATTACTGTAATGTAAGTAAATTTCAATGGTTTGAACGATATCACCAAATTAATAAAACAGTTAATTTTGTGAACTTTTAGCTTTAATTAATTGATAAAAAAAAGAAATGAAATAGGCAGTTCTTTCAGTGTACCAAAAATTCACAATCAATAAATTCACGACAGCCTGAACTCGGTTATATTCAAGATTCAGTCCATCAAATAATTCACGATACAACACGTTTACTGCTGGAGCTAGGTCGGTCAGTAACAATTCTCAGTATTTGCTCAGTAATGGAACCGGTTTCGAACTGATGGAGAATTCAAATCATTGAATTGAATACTAACTACCTAAACGCATTTAAGCGGCAAGAGAATGCAGCAAGTATTTTGTATAAAATTCTGCGTTTAAAACCACAATAAAACATTCGAATTGAGAAACTCCTTTTTTTCTTGAAGTCGAATTAAAAAAAAAATATAGTAGTTTGTAAGTAGGTACAGCTAAAGTGCCCTCCAAAAGTTAAGTGACATTTTTCCACTTCACCTGTGATGCCACATTATGATTTAAGATTAAAAAAAAATAATCAGGCCTTCCTAGAATTACTTGATTATTTTTTATGATAAGTCAGAGGTAGTTGAATTAGTCAATAAAAAAAAACTTTCACGTAAAACGACTAAACGGATTTGGATGAAATTTGGCAAACAGTTTATAACCAGTATTAACACATAGGATACTTTTTACCCCTAAAAAATATTTAAGTATTTATTTTAGGATCCCCAACAAAAGATATACACTAAACATTACATTATGTTAATGGACGACAAAGCATTTGGTAGCTGTACTTCTTCAATTACAGGAGACCACAGCATGCACAATAAAATGAAAAACTAAGCTAACAAATGAAATACCTAATACATAATATTTTTTTTTTTTTTGACAGTAACAATATTAACAATAGCAATATTTCCACGGGATCGAAACTTACGCGGGTGAAACCGCGGGGCGCAGCTAGTGATGGTATAAAATCCAAAAATATATCGTATCACTATCTGTTTAGGTCTATCTCTGCCCGCCTTTTCCCAACTATGTTAGGGTCGGCTTCCAGTCTAACCGGATGCAGCTGAATACCAGTATTTTACATGGAGCGACTGCCTATCTGACCTCCACAACCCTGTTACTGGGTAATACGATACCCCTTGGTAAGACTGGTTGTCAGACTTTCAGGCTTCTGACTACCCGTAACGACTGTCAAAGATCCACGAATGACAGCCGGGACCAACAGCTTAACATGCTTTCCGAGGCACGGAGGGGTCACGGTATGTAAATATGGTCACCCATCCACAGACCAACCGCGGCAAGCGTAGCTTAACCTGATCGATCGACCTGTGCGATGGTTATTATTTATCCACGGGTCCCTCCCCTCTTCTCCTCTCCTCTCATATGTAGGCCTATAATATTAAATTCCGATTTAAAAATTCGCAACACAAATGCATTCAGCCAGCGAATAAGGATGGTAGTGATTATCGAATCACTCACGGTTCGAGTCGGGCAAGTGAATAAGTGGCGATGAGGCTTGCACCCTCGCTGGACAATGTGGGTCAGTACACGCTTAAGTATGTCTTCTTGACTGTATGAACGAATGACTCATATCTATAACATTACGACTTTGTTTTGCAAAGGGGAATGCTCATGATAGGATAGTTTTTAGTGTTTTGTACCCAAAGCGTGCCAACGGAACCCTATTACTAAGCTTCCGCTGTTCATCCGTCTGTCCTTCCACCCATCCGTTTGTCCGCCAGTCTGTTAGTCAGCGGGCTGTATCTCATAAACCGTAATAGGTAGACAGTTGAAACTTTCACAGAGTGCGTATTTGTATTGTTGCTATAAAAACAAATTATTAAAAAAAAATAAAGTTAAAAATTAAAGGTGATTTCATACAAGAAACGTTTTTTTTCTGCGTTTTTTTGTCTCGTGGTAGGTAACCCTTTATGTGCGAGTCCGACTCGCACTTGGCCGGTTTTTTTTTAATTTTGCAAATATGTTTTTTAATTTTCTTTTATTTTTGGCAATTCTATTACCATTTAAATCGGGCTCAAATCCTGACACTGCACTGGGCTTGGTATTGAGAATTTCGTACCTTATGGAAAAATCAAACTCAATAAGCATAAGCATATAATTAGCCTATAATGTTCCCTGCTGGGGCACAGGCCTCCTCTCTTTGAGAGGGAGTGGGCCGTAATCCACCACGCGGACCCAATGCGAGTTGGTGAATGTCACATGTCTTCGAAAATTTGGTTCTAGGACATGCCGGTTTCCTCAAACATCGTTAATGAATCGGAACATAATATTTTTTCTTCAAGTCATGTTAATGTAGCGAATAGTTGAATTTTCAGATTTTTTATAAAAATATTCCAGGGAACGTGTTTTGCTACTTTTGTAAGCAGATTTCCAACGATTCCGATATATTTCTTGTTATTACCTACCTAAGCATTTATGTGTGTTCAATATATCCGAGAACTTCATAAAATGAAATGAAATTGTTTTTCAGTAGGTATATTTATAGAATATTGGAATCACTTTTACAAGTGATATAAAAAACTGGCCAAGTGCGAGTCGAACTCGCACACGAAAGGTTCCGTACCACAAGGCAAAAACGCCGAAAAAAACACGTTTGTTGTATGGGAGCCCCCTTAATTATTTATTTTATTCTGTATTTGTTGTTATAGCGGCAATAGAAATACATCATCTGTGAAATTTCAACTGTCTAGCTATCACGGTTCATGATATACAGCCTGGTGACAGACAGACAGACAGTGGAGTCTTAGTAATAGGGTCCCGGTTTTACCCTTTGGGTACGGAACCCTAAAAAAGAAATAAGCTAAATGGAATCGACATTTCCTGTTTGACTACTTCTGAGAAGAAATGGCGAAACAAACTCAGGGACCAAAGTCTCTTTTGAAGATTAATAAAATATCAAAAATATCGTGAAACAAAATGCAGGGAGACATCCGGACTGGCCTACTTGCGTAAAGTAACAGTAACAGTTTGGGTAAACCTGCCCGGACAGACGACACGTGTGCATCAGCCATGGGAAGCTCAACCTTATCTTATGGAGCTCAACGACCCGACACACAGTGGAAGCATAAAAATAGACATAAAAGTGACCTTAACCGCCGAATAGTTGTGAACTAAACCCCCTTACTAATAAACGTATTATATCAGATGAATAGTTACACACCGATTTCTCTCTTTCAGTCGTCAGTAATTTGACTTTCGAAAGAAAAGGACAAAGCGTTGTGCAACTATACAGACGCTATATAACGTTTATTAGTAAGGGGGTATAAGTATAACATCTGCATAATGTTCACACTAACAAAATAGGGGGATAAAAACAAGATATGCGTCGACTTGAGAACCTCCTCCGTTTTTTCGTCGGTTAAAAATGAAAAAATTATATGAGAAATTTAAGCAGAGGGCACTATTACAAAGCTTAGCAGAGCGAACAGCTCAGTCCTAATCTTTTATGTCTTCTAAATAATCAAAAATTTTAAAGTAACATTTTTTAAGAAAGTTTAGTTTTTGTACAGCTTTTAAATCGTTTCATAGGTATGTTTCAAACGTCCATGTAAAGTTTGTTGTAAAAAGCGTATACATTGCCTTCTCCGTGGAGGTGCGATTACCATGAAACTTCATGATCAAGAAGAATAGACATCCATACTAATATTATAAATTCCAAACTAACTAACTCTGTCTGCCTGTCTGTGTGTTACCTTTTCACGCCTAGGTAACCCACTGAACGGATTTCGATAAAATTTGGCAGAGTGATAGATTGCATCCCGGGGAAGGACATAGAATAGTTTTTTTTTTATCCCAATATTCTCATCGACACTTACGCGGGTGAAACCGCGGGGCGCTGCTAGTAACTATATAATATTGCGCCTGTATTCATCATAGGGTTATAGCAGAGGTGTACGCCCCCTGTAAGTAATAGTGGGCAAGCCATTAAACCGACAGAGGTTCACAGTCCGCGAAGCAGATGCAACAACTCAGATCGTATGAGGCATTTGGGACTAGTAGCAGATACTCCGGACATCTGCAAAAAAAATTAACTTTGTCCAGCGCAGCGCAATGCCAACTTTTGCATCGCACTCAGGACCCCAAGCACAGCAGTCATGATTGCGACCACTAGACCATTAAGCAGTCAAAGAATATACTAGGTACAGCCAGGGAAATTAATTGACACACAACGTCAAATTCAAACAACTGTCAAAGAATGACAGTTATGATTTGAATACACGTTTAATTTAAGTTGCTAGTCAATTCGATAAACAAATTACTTTTCTTGACTTTGCAAATCAAACTAGACACAGCACCCACACAAACCATAGCTTAATCCTTCGTTTGATAATCGCCTCTAACCGCGGTTACTCTTATCTTGCACTAAAGAGCAGTTATCTAAACTTATAGATGAACTAACTCTTCAATGAGTCGATTTAGGTCTGCTCGCTTAACTTTGAAGTGTCTTTACTCAGCTTAGAACTCAAAAGGTCGTCCAGGTAAATTGGCAATCAGAACCCCAAAGCCTCGTCTGCATAGTTTAGCGACGATATCTAACTGCAGAAACTCAATTGAACAATTGATTTAGGTTTACTGGGCTTCAGTCAAACTCAGTTATTGATACATAATCAGCTTATAATGTTCCCACTGCTGGGACACAGGCCTCCTCTAAGTGAGAGGGAGTGGGCCGTAATCCACCACGCGGGCCCAGTGCGGGTTGGCAGATGTCACATGTCTTCGAATTTTTGGTACTAGGACATGCCGGTTTCCTCACGATGTTTTCCTTCACCGTTTTGAGAGCAGTGATGATGAAACAATTTACACAAAGTAAAGCGCCTGTCTGGGTTCGAACCTATGACCTACAACTCGTAAGTCGCGGCCGTTCCCACTTGGCCACCACTGCTCAGTTATTGATAAGGGATTCTAATTAGTCATCACGAAACATGTGATTACATTTTGATATTACAAGTTAAAAATGAATAAACATATTAGTTACTTAGCTATACATAAGAGTTTTTTTTTTTTTCAAACAAAAAACCTGTGTCATCATTATCTGCCTTCCCTTTTCCTAACTATGTTGGGGTCAGCTTCCAGTCTAACTGGATGCAGCTGAATACCAGTGGTTTTTATTGTAAAAAGAAAATTTCTATAGGTATCTTCATGATTTTTTCTATCGTATCAAACTAGTTGTATTATGTTTTCAACACACTATCTACCTAGCATATATCCTGCAGAATATCATATATTTTTCTGATTTTGTTTACTGTAGTCGATCATATACCTACTTTTATTGTTTCTAAAACTTGCGTTTTTGTGTTTAGGTCCTGTAAACCCCTTATTTAAATAAGGCCTTTATAATCATAGTCATAGCCATGTATTCATAAACAATTTAAGTAACTTGTATCTGAATTTACACACAAAATTACACAATTAAATTATACATAGGTGTGCTAAAAAAATCATACATTAAATCATCAATGTAAAAATAATAAATTTACAATTCTTCAATAGTAGGTACTTAAACCTGTAAATTAAACAATATGACCAACACCTTTAAAATTTAAGATAATAACAAATAAAATAATTAATTAAAGATAAGTTAGCATAGTTTGATCGAATAAGACCTGATTTTTCAATCATCTGATATATTATTCGAGGAATAATTTTGATATTTTGCCAGTTAGGTATGTCATACAAAAACTGTCAAACGTCAATTTTATTCCTCTAATAAAAGTTATCTGGCTATGGAAAAATCAGCCCTTAATTAAAAATAATAACATTAAATTGAATCGCAATGATTATGACAATCCCATCATACCCTAAACAAATACTACTATAGATTATACTTATCCGTGAACCTGAACAAACTTTTGGTATCAAATTCAACGTTAAAAGATCAAACCTCAGGGTCGGCTAATCTCCAATGAACACCCAATCCCTTGCACATGGCTGGCTTCTTACACGCCTCATCAAGGACGAACCGTGAAATGGCTGTCGGAAAAGTTCACGTACAATAAAGCTAACATCTCACTTGACAACTTTATATCAAACGTGGAAAAAGGAAAGTACCTATCTACCAATTTAGAGAAAAGAAAGTTTTATATAATTATATTTCTCCCATGCGCGTGTGATTTTCTCATAAAAGTACGGCGCCATTTTTAGAATCGTTGAAATGATGTACAAAATGGCGCTGTACTTTTGTTTAAAAAAAAGTCGTGACAAATGAGACGCACATGTGCAGATAATGATGATTGTTAGGCTTGGAACTCTGATTTATTTATTGCAAGGATTGATAACCGAAATGGGAATAAACAATATGCATAACATAACTAACCTAGAAATGATGTACCCAATACTATCTAGCAATGATACAACCCTGGTACTAGAAACTAATAAAACTCATGAAATAAAGAAAATGAAAAAGAGCCGTTCATTACCTCTCGTAAACCTCGATTGTAAGGTTGTGAATGCACTGAAAACTGGCAAAAAAAAGAACTTCAACTGCATTAATTAAAACCCTCATCCGTTTGAGGTGATGAAGTAGTCTGTTCGTACTCGACACCACAAAACGACTGGAGTGGAAGGGAAGTGGAAAAATTACTTTTTTAGTTTTTGCCGAGCAAAGCTTTCAGCATTCCTTTTACAGCGAGAAGCTTCTTTCATGTAACAAAATCGCGCTCTGGAATGACGATTCATTTGATAGTAGGAACTCGATTTTGTAGTATAAAAAAGGTATCGTTTCGATTGGCAATCGTAGCTTCAGCAATGCCGTTAGAAAAGGCAACAAAGTGAATACTCTCGCAAACGTTTCTAAAAATGAAGAAAACATATTTTATGCTCAGAAGGTAATGAAGACATGGCATGACCCTTCATTAATTATGATAATGACCTAATACGAGGACAGGAGTGGAGGATAGCTTGCGACATAGCCCATATCCACCGCCCCTCCAAAACTTGCAACCTTATGACTTCTGGTCTGCCACTGACGACAACGTAGAAGTGGCAAAATTTTAGGCCAACAAGGTCTGAGAAAAGACGTGCCAGCGATACGAAGAAGAAGACCTCATAAGCGTTCTAGTTCAAACCTAAAACCGGTCCTAAGAAGTATAAACCAAAGGTTTTCACCACAAATCACTGAATTCTGTATCTGTCAATCGTATGAGGTTGTTTCAGTGGTTACCCGAAAAGAACGTTCGGAAACCAAGTCAGATCAAATGATTCGTACTATAGGCAACAAAATAAAATAAAACAAATTTAAAGCAACTACCTAAACAACCAATGATATGAATAAAATATGAATATTTTTTTTATGTTATTATTAAATATTAAATAACATTTAAACATTATCCACAGGCATCACCGTAAGTTCATAAATAGATAGGTACCCAAAGCATTTATTACACAAGAAAATTCAGTGTTTTGTGTTTGGTCTCGCTCCCACCCTCACCTCCGCGTCGCCTGCGCTATAATAGGCTATTTGACAATGTAAAAAATAAGGTCATGATTATTGACACTCGTATAGATTATCGCTTTTAAAATCGATTTGCATTAATTTTACTACAAAACAATGTATTATTTATTAAAAAAAATCCCGAAAAAACTTCATCTTTTTAAATCTGGCGCCACGTAATCGAAAACGGTCTGGATTGGCTGAACTTATGATGACGTCATGGTATAGTCAATTACTGTCTATCGTTGACAGAACAGATGACTTTTGTCTAGTATCTCGACCGTTTCAACGTTTGTTTACGTGTAACAATATGGCGTCGTGACGTCACAATACGTCACGACGCCATATTGTTAAAGATAGCGTTTTGACGGCTTATTTAAACAGTACATTTTTATTTACTATTTTCTAAAAGAAATACATTATGCAATTTGAAGTAATAGGTTTTTGTGGGCTCGTTAGACACCATTAAATAATCTGAGATGTTTATCAGAAACCAGTCAAATAGCCTATTGTATATGCATTTCGTGCTTGCGTGCCGCGTCGCTCCTGCTGAATACTATCGTATTCACACATAGGCAAGTTGCGCTACCACCGCACTTGTCTCAGGCCAGGCCTACATAGACCCCAATGAACTATTGTATTGTATTGACGGGCACCGTATGAAACCGCGGGGCTTTAAGGGCCATACCTGTAAACCGCCTGCCGCGCCCCCTGACGGCGGCGTCATCGTAGCGACTATGCACAGGGTAGCCTGTGCATAGTCGCTACAGAAAGTCATCATGCTAGTAGTAGCATGATGACTTTCTGAGAGACGTCGAGCCGGGCACGGACACCCGGCTCGTCCGCTGCGGCTGCATGGTGGTGCGCGCGGCTCACAAGTCCAGTGAGGTCACGTGGCGCGTCAAGCGTACCTAGTGAGTTACTACCGCCCAAACGATATACCGACAGTGAGCAACTGGCTTGCGTTTACTGCCATATATGCAGTGCATGGTGCAGTGGGCCTTTAATATTGTAAATCGACTTCATTTTATTGTAACTACCAATCGGCCAACCTCAAACGAGACTAGCCTTCGGCTCGGGAGATACCATAGAGCTCAAGTGTGTGCGCAGATGCACTCTCTCTTCCCTCACTCTTAGTCGGATGGGGCGACACGTAGTCCGATATGACCGGAGAGAGATCAGGCGCAGGACCTACGTGCATTCCGAGGCACGGAGTTTTATTTGAATGTAATTAATTACTGGAAGAATTAATGCAAAGATTGTTAATTAATTGTTTGTCAAAATTTGTTCCGCTTAGAGGACCTCTAAGCGGAACAAATTCTCCACCCAGGAGAAAAATATTTATCGTGAAGATCCTGTAATAATAAGCCCTAAATTCATAAAGTAACTCCATTATCCTATTAGAAACGAGCAGGATATCTAGTTTAAAATTCCATAGTCATTACAGAACATTATTTCCGCCCGTAGCATCATTCGTCACGGTCACTCAACTAACAATTGAACACCTACATGATCGTTCATTCATTCAAATCATTCAACTCTCATATTCATGACTAAGAACGTTCATGAAGTTACATGTAAGAATAGGTAACATAAAGTTCTTTTTTGCTAAACTAGTTTCTAATCGATAAATTAATTATGGTCGGTAAATCTTGGCGCTATGATATCATCAATTTGGACCTTGACTAAAACTTTGCATCAATGCATGAAGTATTAAGTTTCATTAAGATTTTAATTGCAAGTATGTAAAAACGTGTTTAAAAAATTTCCGTCACGTTACAGGGCGGTTATCTCTTGCCTATCTGGTTATTAGCAATAACCCTTCCGTTTTCCCTCTTCTACAACACGCGGGAGTGATACGAAACTCACAATTTTCCTTGTTTTCCATGTAATCCCAGATTTGCGTCGAAATTGCGCATTTCAAGAGGTCAACTTGAAAAATGAGATAAAATATTTTTCGCTAAATTTGTTGGTATAGCTACAGTGTTAAAATGTTCTAAACTTACCCACAAAAAGTCCAAAAACTAGAAGTACTGGCATATTGAAAACAAAAACTAAATATCCGTAACACAGCAAAAACTTTTTCCTTCACTATTCATTTCACATTTTTAATCAAACATATTCCATTTTGTCACTATCCTAACTTTTAATTACTAATAACACATTTGAAGCCATGAGATAATTCAAAAACACGCACGAAAACCACGAGAATATATTTTCGCACCGCGAGATCGACGAGATCGACTGCGAAAATCGAGACGTTAGGACGTGCGGGTGGCCCGGATGCCTTCAGCCGACTGCGGTACAGCATCCAGTCCTGCACCTCCCCTGCCCTCCTCAAATTTCCTCCTTCTCACCCCCTCACGCGCCCTTATCGCGATCCCGTAATTAGATAAATGTCATTGCTTTTGTCTGTGTTTTTTTGCTCTTTCCCCGACGAATTTTGTCGGCCAATGTAATAGACTCCGCGTCGTTTGAGACGCTCATTTACGTAAACGCTGTTTGTCTTGTACGTCGGCTTGTGTGTGTGTGTGTGTAGGTACTTCAATTCCGCGCGAAAATATGTCTCGGCCGTATTGCTACTAGTTTATGAGGCTTCCGTCTCGGAGCTCGCAGTTTCCACCCACTTCAGATTTGTTTTTATAGCCATATTTTTTGAGCAACAATCTTGGCCGAGTTTTGTCTCTGATGGTGTTACAAGTTCGTGAGAGGTTGTTAAAAAGATATGTACACGTGTATCATGTAGGTATGATATGAACTGGTCTAGAATGTAATGCAGAATCAGGACTAGATGTGGGTTTATATCTGGATCATAAAACTGTAGTATCTCCGGCGCTGCTCCAGGTTTAAGGACCTATTGGAGAGTAAGTGCTTATCATGACGCCGAAGTAATAAAATTTCGGGCAAATGGTAATTGTGCAGCTATCAAAATAGGCTATAAAGTCAACATTCTGTCACTGCGTGTATATATAGGTCAACTTTTGAATGCAGTATGCAAACCGGACGCAGTAACAAGCCTAACAGTTACGGGAACAGCGAAACTAAAACCCCAACCGCGATTTTTCAATGAATTTAAAGTTTAGCTCCACTCAATAAAGTAAGGACCAAGTCTCGTTTGTCAGAGTCAAATCTCCGTGCTTTTATATGAAGAGTTTTATGAAAATGAACGCAAAAGACTTGAGAAAGAAGATTGCATTCATTTCTCTCGCAAGAGAGATATCGCGTAGGTCTGCACTTCGAAGTCTTTGAAATTCACTATCTATCTAAGGAACTCATCTGATTTGATGATGAAACGAATAATGCGCTCTAAGATTCAATTCGTAGCGAAGTGCCGGCCGATATTGGTTTGATGTCTGTACGATATTGGCGCTATAACATTTTCTGTATTGGTAAACGAATAGTGTATTTACATTATCTTTTTTGCTTTGTTAACGTTTCTATGGATTTATTTTGCGTAGTCAGTATCTTTCTTCGCTTATCTTATTATTTTGCATACTTAGCAACTTACTTTTTTATCTTTTGGCATTATGTTGATTTTGTTTTCATCGTGCCTCCGATCAAGAAAAGCTATAGCTTAGCATTCTAATTGTATGATACACTATATTGTGTAACGAAGTAAACAACAGTTATGAGACTTAAGAGTGACTTCTATGGAAAACGATGATTTTCCGAGTTATGAGTTATGGATGATTTTTGTAAAGAAAAAAGGTATTTTGATATTAAGTATGACAGCGTGACTCACTTTTTTAAGATCACAAGCCTTATGTGAAGTAAGTATTAACCCTGCCTGCAGCTACAGGGTACGTTAAATATTACCAAATAAAATATTAATTTAAAAAAATTAAAAGAAATTAGGTAACTCACAATTATTAAAATAACTTTAATTTCGGAAGTCGGTGTCTTGGGATCTGTATTTAAGTTTTAGTTTTTTGCCACCGACTTCCGAAATTTAAGTTATTTCATAATTTTGAGTTACGTAATTTCTTTTTGAAGCCGATTTATTTATTTTATATTACTTTTTTATTTCGTAATTTTTAGTTTTAAGTAAAAACTGGAATATTTGTTTGTATTAAGTACATAATAGTTTTGTTGTAAATGTTGCTCTAGAATTGACCAAGGTTTTGAGATGTTTTCCCTTTGATACTAAACCCGTAGCTCGTATCAATAAGCGTTGCCGTCACACTTACACGTATTAGTCCGTATCATGAAAATTACTGAATCGATTTTAATGAAACTTGCACTGTTTCCTAAATTGAGGTAAATATAAGCCAATAAAAAAAATGGTCACGATCCGATTAATAGTTGCGGAGAAATGCGTGCACAAACATACATCTATAAAATTTTGTATATATGTTTGGAAGCCCTAATAGATTGTCATAAGTGAATATAATGAAGTTCCAATAATATTACATACATACGCGTTGAATTGATAACCTCCTTTTTTTTTAAGTCGGTAATATTCCTATGGGAGCAGTCTTCGATCACTATTATTGATCGAAGGGAGCAGTGGTGGCCCAGAGGCATCGGCCACGACTTACGAGTTGTAGGTCGTAGCTTCGAACCCAGACGGGCGCTTTGCTTTGTGTAAATTATTTCATCACCGTTGCTGTCAAAACGGTGAAGGAAGACATCGTGAGGAAACCGGCATGTCCTAGAACCTAAAATTCAAAGACATGTGACATCTACCAACCAGCACCGGGCCCGTGTGGTGGATTACGGCCCACTCCCTCTCACAGAGAGAAGGCCTGTGTCCCAGCAGTGGGAACATTATAGGCTGATTATGATGAATATTCCTATCGCCAGAAACCACGATCCAACCGGTTAACGGGAATAAACTACGGACTTAAAATATTGAGATAATAATGGCTCAGTAGTGACAAATTGCTGGACTATCGCACAACTTGACCCATTTCCATAAGTAGGATAACTTGAGGGCAAGATAAACACGATGATACCATACGATTCCCTTTTTATTAGTTTTGTTTTTCTTTCGCTATCATGAAATTAAAACCGAGTCCTTTGTGGAATTCTATCAATTTATTTGAAACTAGCACTTCGCTCGCGTCTTCCATCAAACCCCTTCACATTTTTAGGGTTCCTATTACTAAGACTTCGCCGTCTGTCCGTCCGTCCGTCTGTCTGTCACCAGGCTGTATCTCAAGAACTGCGATAGCTAGTTAGTTGAAATTTTCACAAATTATGTATTTCTGTTGCCGCTTATGTATTTGTTGTTATACAAATACTAAAAACAAAATAAAATAAATATTTATTTAATTTTTTCCCATACAACAAACGTGTTTTTTTTCGGTGTTTTTGCCTTGTGGTACCGAACCCTTCGAGTGCGAATCCGACTCGCACTTGGCCAGTTTTTTTTCTTCCCACGCTTTGCCTGATTGTTTGCTAAAGCAATCTGTGAAGGCCACTTTTGGGCGGGCCGCAACGCATTGCAAAAAGCCTCCTAAATCACTTTCGTACATTTTGTTTGAACCATCGTCGCACGCACACGCGAGACGCAACGCACTTATTTTGTATCGAAATGCGATGCGCTGCGGTACGCTGCGGCTGTAATGTGTACTTAGCTTAATGCTGGAGATACAAATGCCCGTAGCTTGCACACTAGCATACCAGCTCCTGCCACGTGCCAGCTACTGTCATGTAACTGTACTGTACTGACTGTAACTGGCATAAAGTAGCTAGCACAACATTTGACTTACTTGCATGCCCGTTAAGGGAGGGACGCGGGGGGTTGCCAAAGCATACTTTTGTGCGACGCGATGGTAATACATACTGGCATGGAAGGGCACAACTTGCATGCCAGTATTACTTGCAAATGTATTCGCAGTGTGCCAGTTACTCGTACATGCCAGTAACTTTCATGCCAGCTACTTCCCGATTTACTGGCATGTGTATCCCCGCCCTTAGGGTGCGGCATTTTCTGTCTTATCTTCAAAATTAATTTAATCAAAAAGCTGAAATAGTGGCTTTAAATTTAAAGGCTTGTGGACCCCGTGATCTATTCCTTCAATTCACTGACAACCGCTGTACGGTCCCATAATGCTAAGATTAATTAATTAATTAATTAATAATTAAATATACGAATCTCTGAATACCTCCAGAGATTCTGATCAAAAATACGTTTAATTTTATATACAATACAATAATTTATACTTGAAATCTTGATGATGGGACAGTGATGAGGGGATGTCATGAAACGCTTGTAACGAAACCATAGCGAGATTCAGAAAAAGGCACAACGCCATCTATCGAGCAATGAGGTAAACATAATGTGGTTAATTTAAATTTTCTTTTTATTAAGTAGGTAATCTTTATATCGCGATTGTCTTGTGTTTATTGTAGAGTACGTTTTGTCTGTAATATAAGAAAAACTGGATCGAAAACCAATGTATGTAATTGAATGTAGATACTAGAAAAAGGTAAATCCTAGGAAAAATGTACGATACAAATATTTATTTAAATATGATTGTGATTGTTTCCCAGTAACTGGGTTGTGGAGGTCTGACAGGCAGTCGCTCCATGTAAAATACTGGTATTCAGCTGCATCCGTTTAGACTGGAAGCCGATCCCAACATTTGATCTTAAGTTTAAAAGATCGATTAAAAGTTTGAGTTGACTAGTAGAACCTGAAACATTTTTAATAAAATTGAAAAAGAAAATCAACTTGTAATCGTAATAATGTAAACTCACTTTCGATAAAAAAAATTGTATCTTGCACTAATGTTAGGAAGATATTTTTTTTTATACATGAATGGGTATTTCATGCTAGTCCCATCGCAAAAAAAAACAAAAAGAACTTGTCGAAAAAGGTTGTAAATTTTTAAAGATGTCCCCGAAGAATTTCCCTAAAAATTAAAAAAAAAATATTAAACATCAAAAATCGTGAAACACACTTGTGATATTTTCAGATACCCCTAGGTATTAGGAATCCATTTTTTTTAAGTTTATTAAAATAACTGTTTACTTTTTTGTATACACATATTTACTTTTCAACACACTTGCTCGTAAAGTGGCTCTTATTGAACCGCTTTTAGGTCCATAATGGAGTGTATTACGAACGCGTGCTTTTTCTTTACTTTAATCCACATGTTCTGTAATACCACAGATAACTATATACTAGTCGGAGACGCGCGCTTTTTTAATCTCATCAAACCCTGCGTTCCGAATTGGGAAATAATCGATGTGTTCCGAATTGGGAAATAACCGAATTAGCGTGAGCGCGATAACGATAACGATGTCCCGTGAATCGTCATAGATGACGTCATGACATTCGCCATCTTGCGATAATGCCGACCATGCCCTAGAATAATATCACCGTGAGCGCTGTCAAAAATGACAGTGTGTGTATGAGGTTGTGTCAGTGTGTGTTTTGTTTTGAGTTGCATCATCTTTAAATTAAACTAACGTGGCATTTTTTAAATTGTGCTTCTGGCTGACAGTCGCCACCTAACCAAAGAAGAAGAACTGAAGAAGAAATGTGGTGTTTATACAAAGAAATACTGTAATAATATCTTTTTTCATTGTGTAAGCACTGTGAGCGCGTTCACGAGAGTTCCGAATTGTTGCCAGCTCTCAGCAGTCATAATCGTAATATCTAAATCGGAACGCATGTGAGATGATGTAAGCGCTGTGACGTGAGCGATTATAGCTAATTCATGGCTAATTCGGAAAGCGCCCAAAGAGACTTCATGCCAAAAGAAAAAAATCCGCGGGCTATATTTAAATTTTTTTTTAAATAGTCTGTATTGTCCTTGGTCGCAAAATGAACTCGCAGGGGACCACAGACAATTTAAGGTGAATGCGCAGTGGTAGACCGCGAAATTCTTAGGTTTTTTGCAATTTTTAGGTTTGTGTTAATTATATTTTTTCTATAGGCTGTTAAGCGGTTTTGTCTGTGCCATAGATTAATATATTTAAA
Organism: Oligia latruncula; assembly: GCA_948474745.1. NCBI lineage: Eukaryota > Metazoa > Arthropoda > Insecta > Lepidoptera > Noctuidae > Oligia > Oligia latruncula. The sequence continues at coordinate 18,947,721 of OX419692.1, forward strand.
ATGAGTCAATGTTGCGCGCGCATCGCTATTCGCTAGTGCTGGCTGGCACGGCGCGCGGGAAAACAAAACCAGCGCGCCATTTTCCATACAAGTTAATATTTAACAATACAAGTCTGTTTTTTTTCCTCACAAGTGTGTTGAAAAACGTCGTATGAAACGCGTGTGCATTAATCAATATAGCACACATGTATCATAATGTACTATTATAGGTTATAATTCTTTTCACTAATAAATTATGCTCGTAACTTTTTTAGTTGGTTTTTAAACGAGATTTTGATTAAAAAGTTTGCATTTTTCAATTTTATTGTTAATTCCTTTGTAACGCTACAAGATATAAGAATTATAATCTTATGAAACAACTGTCGGAGACAAGTACCATTTCCGATTTTGAGGTGAAAAAATAACCGTGGGTAAAAACTGAGCAGTTATTTTTCATCGTAGTTTTCAGCAACATAAATCAAGAAAGTTGGAGCCTTTAACATTGTTCTTTTGACCTGTGTTAAATAAACGACCCGAAAACTTTTATGAACACACTAAAACCCGAGGTCTTGTTTCAAGCGGAAAAAATAACAAAGTTATTTTTCTGATGAAACTCAAACTTTACTTTGTACCGGAATTTCTTTCTAAGTACTTTAACTGAAAATACATCACGGCTTTAAAAAAGAAAGGAATCATAATATCCTATTTATAATTATAAATGTGAAAGTTTTTATGTTTGAATGTTTGTTACCCACATTTTTATTTTTTATTATATGAATTTATGAATTATGAAGTATCTTGTGTATTTGTGTATGGTTGTCACCATCTCAGGTAGCTGGGCTGATGATGGAAGGTACAACTCCTTAACAGTAAGAAGTTACTCGAACAGGCAAGGACTGTTTTAATAAATAGTTTTGATGTTTGATAGGGCATTTGCCACATTTGGTCTCATGATCATCAAGTCATGACCTGATGCTGCAGTCAGGATAGTCTGCAAAGTACCTAACTTTTCGACAACTAACAGCAGATATATCGTGTTTAGGCTCATTGAAAAGGGCTCGATGTGTGGATAAACGTACTGTTACTGAGGAACACCGAAGACCTGATGCTGAAGCCAGGAGCATCAGAAAAAGTACAAACCTTGAAATTACAGCACCGTAGTCGTGTTTGGGCTCATTTTAAACAGGACTAATTTTATGTTCAATGCAATGTTGACATAAGTCTGACCTGATGCTGCAGCCAGAATTATCAGCATCTAATCTAAAAACTAATAAAAGGAGAACTCCTCAACAATTAACGTCCCTGCATCGAGAAAAGGAATATTTTATAAAAAAGCGTTGGGCAAGTTTACATTAGGCTATTGTAACTTAGATAAATTATAAATAGACCCACTAAAAAGCGAGAAATAAAAACTTTTTAACAAAAAAAAACCGACTTCCAAAAAAATCACTACAAACTGAAAAATAACTTTAATTTCGGAAGTCGGTGGCAAAAACTAAAATACTGATCCTAAGACGGTTTTTTTTTATAATATGAACTTGTTTCATAACTGAAAAAATATTGCATTTTACTAAACCTGTGCATGTAACCCAGAGCCCCATACACAGCATACGCTATAGCGACTACAACACCAAAGAGATGACCCCCGAAAAATGTTCCAGCAATTGATTTTACATTTCTGCACGTATCAAAAAGAATCTTTTTTCCTTGGGACCCCGTAAAAGTTATTCGTGCAGACAACGAAGCAATAAGAAATGGAGTGACAATGTGAACGGAACAAAACACATTTTACAACCTTAACTACTACATTGTTGGGGCAGTCACTTAGTTGCGGCAGAAAAAAGTGACCAAAAACTTACGTGTTTTGTGCAAGCAAGGTCTAAACTGTATACATACATATATAAACTTACACCTTATTCCTTTGGAGGTAGGCGGAAACTACAGAATGCTACCTATAAACTCTGTCGATCTGTCTAAGCTGTAGTGACGCCAACATACCAGTGGTGCTATTCTGTAAAAATCTCACCGTGAAAACTTAGGTGAAGTATAATCTTAGGTGAAGTATAAGCTATCAATAATGTCAATTCCTAGCAAAATCAAACTCACTTCACCTAAGTTTTCACGGTGAGATTTTACAGAATCGACCGGCAGTTACAGTAAATTCGTTTTTTTTTCACATTACAAATTCGGTTTTTCTTTCGCTAAAGAAAATGACGTATGGGAAATGAGCACTCCACTTATTACTCACCCCATGTAATCCGCCATAGGGATGGTCACGTACTGGACAGTAGGAATATTCAGCGGGGATCACGTACGGCCGCTGTAAGGGAGCCGCCTATAGGCCGACAATCGGCCTGAATTCCTGGTAATGACTCCAAGAGTAGGAAGTTTGTGTGATGTTACACGGAGCGTGATTATCTTTTCATTCGTCCTAAGATTTATTGAGTTGTTTAGTGGACATGATGCTGGCTTTTTGTACTTCTTTTAGGGATGATTTGTGTTTCAAGAAAATGTTTTTGTTTTTTTTTTTTATTCTGAAATGTAGTACCTACTTAGCTCCTTTTCTTGCGACTTCTGTTCTCTTCATGTAACTGCGCTTTTGTAAAACATGAATGCTGCTCACAAGATTGGTTTTCTATCAGTTTATTTTTAAAGTGTGAAAAAAAACTAAACGAGCCCTCATATCATTCGCCGATTACTTTTTTATTTGACCTCATACTTCTCTCTTGTTCTCAGTATATCCCATACCTGTCTACCTACCAGGACAGAAGAGATCTAAGGAGTTAAATTATCAAGAAGACTCCTAATAAACTCTCTACTAAATAACCCTTACTTTGATATATATCCTTAATACGATCGGACGCATATTTCAAACATCACATAGAAGCTGTCTGCGCCCATTAATCACACAACGAATCCGATATGCTGCAATTAAGCGAAGCCGGGCTACGCAGCGTAGTCCATTGTCAAAGCTAGATGCAATCAGTTAGCAGCTTGGTTAGCGTTTTGATGATGGGTATACCTTTGAAGGGAGGTAATATTTTAACAGATTAGGTATCCTCGTTTTTATGGGCACCTGGTAGGTCGTCACAGTATTTTTTTTTATCATATCTATTCAAAAAGAGCTAGTGTATTCTTCGTAAACAGGTACTTAAATAGCTCTTTAACCCCTAGGGATTAAAAGTGATTTGAATTTAGAATGTGGATACTGTTAGTAAAAGTTCCAATCACCAAAGAGGTCAATCACAAACATTGCATGAACAAGTAACAGGCTGTATGATAAAGTAAAAGTCGCAAGAGTCAAATTTCTTTCTTTTTTCTTTAAATCTTTTCGTTTATGCTAACTGGCGCCGCGGAGTACGCAGCGAATAGGAAAACTAGATAAAATCTGCCGGTATCTACATATGTGGAAAGAGCCTTAGGCTGGGAATAACACACATATCACCACAGAATATGGTAGAATACTCTTTATTCTTTATTTATTTATTTATTTAACCATTTATGTACACACATATAAACAGACAAGTAAAACAGAACAGAAAAGTAGGTACAAAGGTGATGCTTATTTCATAAGAAATCTCTTCCAGCATACCTGCGATAGGACAATTAATAGAGAGATGTAGACAGCTTATTCTTTATTCTCTTTCTTTATTCTCTTTAGTCCATAAAATTTACAGATATTATATTTAAAAATGTTTACATTTTATAGTTTTACTCAAAGATATTTACTTTAGGTGAATGGGTAGTTGAGACCGCGAAATTCAAATTTTCTTAAGTTTTTTGAAATTTGCAGGTCAGTGTCAGATTGTATCTTGATCAAAATATGATTCGCGACAATAACAGGTACATATTTAGAGAATTATAATCATTAATATATCTTTCTATGTTAGATTTCTACCACCAACGACCAATCTCTTATGCAAAATAAACTGGAAACATCACGGCTTACTGACAGCGCCCTGGTAACTGACAGGCCTTTTAGGCATTTTGTCAAACAAAGGGACTATATAGTCCAAGGACGCTTCCAACAGATTGCACGGAATCCATTTATCAGAACAGATTTAAAATCCCATTTCCAGAAAGTTTGGGAAATTCTCTTGATATACTGGCCATTGTTTCTCTTTAAATAAAAATGAACATACAAGTAGATTATGGATTGAAATTGTCGTATGGACATGATTTTAATTCCTGAATCTTTGTAACTACAGATACCTACTCCAAGCCAAATTAAGTAGATACAACTGATTAGAAAATGAGCCGTCATCAAAGAATATCTACCAGGGGCTCATATTTGTACACATACATTGAACATCTTTAAATTGTTATCTTTATAGTACAAACCAATTCATTTTCATATTAATTTCTGCCTTTTTCCATTCACTGTTGAGTATCAGGCCTCCTCCCTTTTGTCCATGCTTCCCTGGTGCATGCAAGTCTCATCCAACTCTTCCCCGTGATCTTCTCTAGGTCGTCTTGGTCTCCTAGTACCGTCTCATCACACTAATATTATAAAGGCGAAAGTTTGTGAGTGTGTGTGTGTGTTTATATGTTTGTTAAATGATAAATGATAAATGATAAATGATTTTATTTCTGTAAGTAGGTTTGTACAAACACTTTTACACGTCAATCATATTTTTTTTTAAACTAGATGAGGTCGGCGTTTCCTAACTGACTATTCTGAGAAGAAAGGCCGAAACAAACTCAGAAGTCACAGTCTCTTTTAAAGTCCAGACAAAATCTTGGTCAGATCGTGTGAAGACCATGTAGATTGGTGTCTGAAATGGTCTTTTGAGGAAAGAACCACACAGATTGAGCGGACCTGTCCAATCAGTGCACGCATTTGTCAAAAATCGTGCAGCTCAACTCAGAACTTGAGGAGCTCAACGATTCGACGAACAATACCAAAGACAGGACATTTGGGTAGGCCGCATAAACTACTCAAACTGCCAGATCATGATTAAAACTAAGAAGGAAAAAAGAAATGACCCACATAGTCCTCACATTCACAATAATTAATTAAAAAAAAATAATAATAAAAATTACTTACAAAGTAAATATTCATGTCATTGTCTAAATAAAATTCATCAATGTCAATGTGTATATAAAAAAAAAATCCGGACATAATCTTTGAGGACCATGTAGATTAGTGTCTGAAATGGTCTTTTGAGGAAAGAACCACACAGATTGAGCGGACCTGTCCAGTCAGTGCACGCATTTGTCAGTAACCGTGCAGCTCAACTCAGAACTTAAGGAGCTCAACGATTCGACGAACAATACCAAAGACAGGACATTTGGGTAGGCCGCATAAACTACTCAAACTGCCAGATCATGATTAAAACGAAGAGAGAAAAAACAAAAAAATTACCCACATAGTCCTCACATTCACAATAATTAAAATCATATAATACTTTATACAGTAAATGTACATGTCATTATTTAAGTAAAGAGATACTTAAAAAAAAAAAAGAAAATTATTAAAGTGTAAAATAGCAAAAATAAAAACAACAATCTAAACCTATTGGAGCAGCTCAATCCCAAGCCTTTTTGTCCTCAATATAGTCTTTTACAGTATAATAGGCTTTCTGACATAGTTTTCGCTTTATAAAAGATTTGAATTTATTAAGGCTTAGTTCTTGAATGTGGCTAGGAAGTTTATTATAAAAACGTATACATTGGCATCTAAACGAGCCACCTATTTTTTTGAGCCTTGTTGTAGGAACAACAAATTTGTGTTTGTTCCTAGTATTTATGTTATGGATATCACTGTATTTTTTAAACAGATTAATATTTTTATGTGCATACAAAAGATTATCATAAATGTACTGAGAAGGCACAGTCATTATATTAATCTCTTTAAATTTGTCTCTGAGGGAGTGTCTGGGACTTAATTTATAAATGGAACGAATTGCCCTTTTTTGTAAAATAAAAATTGTCTGAATATCGGCGGCATTTCCCCACAACAGAATACCGTACGACATCACACTATGAAAATAACTAAAGTATACTAAACGGGCTGTCTCTAAATCAGTTAAATCACGAATTTTCCTAACGGCGTATGCTGCAGAGCTAAGCTTTTTTGACAATTTATCTATATGGGGGCCCCATTGAAGCTTGGCATCCAACGTTATGCCTAGGAATACTGTGGTATCTTCAGGTTTCAACTCTTCATCCTTAATGAGAACACTAGTTTCTACTTGTCTAACGTGGGGTATGGTAAACTTAATACATTTAGTTTTTTTTCCGTTAAGAAGTAGGTTATTGACATTAAACCAGTTAACTACTTTTGCAAGGGCGTTATTTACATTGTCAGTAACCAGCTGCTGACGTTTGAGTTTAAATAAAAGTGAAGTGTCATCTGCAAACAACACTATATCATGTTCATCCCTTATGAGGTAAGGCAAGTCATTTATATAAATAATAAATAAAAATGGGCCGAGAATTGAGCCCTGGGGGACCCCCATTCTTACTACAGATCCGGGTGACCTTTTTCCGTTAACATCAACTCTCTGAATCCTATCACTCAAGTAAGAAGTAAGAAGATCCAGAGAGGCGTTCCGGATTCCGTAGTGGTGCAGTTTCCTGATTAATGTTTCATGAAGAACACAATCGAATGCCTTGGACAAATCGCAAAAGATGCCCAAAGCATCGCATTTGTCCTCCCATGCATTATAAATATGTCCTAAAAGTTCAACTCCTGCATCGGTAGTCGAACGACCCCTTGTAAATCCGAACTGTTTGTTATGTAGTAATTTATTATTATTAAAAAATCTTTGCAATTGATTTAAAATAAGTTTTTCAAAAATTTTACTAAAGGTAGGTAGTACTGAAATAGGTCTATAATTAGTAGGGTCTGATGTACTACCCGATTTAAACAACGGTATTATTTTACTGTTTTTCATAAGATCAGGAAACTCACCACGGTCAATACAATTATTAAATATAACAGCTAAAGTAGGTGCTACAATGTCTATAATCGACTTAGCAACATCCACAGAATTACCCCATAGATCTGCGGTCTTTTTAACATTTAACGTGTGAAAAGTTTTAATTATATCTTTACAGGTTACATATTGGAAGTGAAATTCAGAATCGCAAACTGGAACGTTTTCTTTAAGTAAAGACTCTGCAGCAATGGGTGATGAGTTAAGAGATTTAGTAGTTGATACGGGAATCTCTGCAAAGAAATTTTCAAAGGCCGCGGCGACTTGACAATCTGATTTAATTATATTGTCATCAATAACAAGGCTGTAGTCACTACTTCGGGTGCATGACCTTCCCGTTTCGCTATTAATGACATTCCAAGTCGTTTTAATAATGTTACTACTATTTTTAATTTTTGAACTCAAATAACGTGACTTGGCAATGCTACAAACTTTTTTAAATATTTTAGAATAATTCTTAACATATAAATTAAATTCAGCAGTGTTTATACAAATCCGTTCTTCATATAATTCATAAAGTCGTTTTCTACTTTTATGTATACCAATGGTGGCCCAGTCACTGAAGGAAGCAATACTATTAACCGATAATGCTTTTGGAATAAATGTGTTATCAAATTGTGTGCAATACATATTAAAAAAATCATTATATTGTTGATTAGGGTCATCATTAGTGAACAAAAGTGGTAATTTACCCATGAGTTTAGTTTTAAATGTTTCCAAGCGATTAGTTGTTTTTGGATTAACAGTGATATCTTTTTTAGTAACTTTTTTGTTTTTATTTGGAATAGTGATTAATTGTCCACAATGATCTGAGTCTATTAGGTTAATAATGTCTTTGTGGGTTGGTATAACATCTGTATAAATGTTATCTAGGCATGTGGCACTAGTAGGAGTTATTCTAGTGGGCTCCAAAAATTGGTTTGCAAGATTGTATGACTGAAACAAACTTATAATTTTAGTACTTAACCCAGAATTTTCTAACAAATTAACATTAAAATCACCACAAATGATGATGGACTTGTTTGTATTACAGATTTTGTGCAACACTTCATCCATAACTTTTTCAAAACAATCATACAATCCTGAAGGAGGTCTGTACACACTTAATATAATGAACTGCTCCAATTCTATACAGGCTATTTCAATTGTCCGTTCAACAGAGAGGCTCACAATATCCTTTCGGTCTTTAAACTTAAGCTGGTTATTTATTAAAATTAATGAGCCACCATGTATAGCATTTACTCTGCTGAATGAACTACCAACCTGGTGATTACTAAAATTGAACATGAACTGGTGACTTTTAAGCCAATGTTCTGTCATACAAAGAATATCTATATTGTAACAATTCAGGAATAATTCTACTTCTAAGTCTTTGTTTGAAAAACCTTGAATATTTTGATGCACCAGATTGATACTATTTAATTTTTTTACACTTTCATTTGACTTATTTACATTTTTGCAAGAGGTTGCCTCTATTGTCTTAAATTCTAATTTAAATGATTAATGTCAATAATTTCAACCAAATTATTACCAGAGTAATTTAAAAAGTCATTGCATTGCTCAATAGGAGCAATTTGTTTAGCCAAATGTTTGGCTGAAATAGAAAAAAAATATGATAGCGACACAGCTATCTGTCTTTTTTGATAGTTAGAAAGATAGTACATAACAATATTATATCTATCTTTTGTCAAATATAAATTATTACCAACATAATAGTTAGTATCAATTAACTGGAATAAGTTATCATTATATGTCAAATTGTGCAATGTCATGTTTATATCAAATCTTAAGTTATTTTCTTCCTGTGGCAAACTGTTACTGTAAGGTAATGTAAACAAAACAATTTTTCTTAAGCTAAGGTTGCACAATGTTCTATGATATTGGAGCAATTCTCCTTTATTTAAATTACCCCTATTTCCCATAAATATTAATAAAGTTGTTTCCTGTTTAAAGTTACATTTAACAATTGCTTTCATAATATCAAATAAAGAACAACCAGGCATACAGTAATTTATTATTGAGTGTCCCGGATATTCATCTGTCAACAAGTGACCTAACTCCTTTCCAATCTCATCACAAAATAATATAATATCATGATTTACAATTTCTTTAGATGGTATAATGGTACTATCAACAGAGGGAATTGCCAAATCAACACAAGGCTGCGGTAATGTGGTATTGCATGCCGATAATGAATGGTCTGGTGTAGGTACATTGGATGGTGTTTGACAGCGCTCACAGCTGTTAGTTTGTGAGTTCACCAGCTCATTCATTGCCAACACATATTCCCTCATTAGATCTTCAGAGGTATTATATTTGTTAGTCATTGATCTTAGTTTCTCCTGCAGCTGGTCAAGTTGAGATTGCAAGTCCTGTGTGTCAATGTTGTATTTCCTAGTACTTTGCTCCAGATTAAAAGAATACATATCTAGCTGTTTAAGTAGATTTAACCTTTCCCTATTAAGTTTAACATTTTTAATAAAGAACTTTTGTCTTTTTACCATTTTTTGGGTTTTAACAATGTATTTATTAATTTTGATGTACTTTTTAAGTTTATTTTTACTAGTGACTACCCTCACTGAATTACATGATTTTGATTCATCATCACCTGTCAAATCAATAGTGGGGTTTATGGCAGAAACCATTGACGGGGCAATAGACACCAACTCATTGAACAGACTTTGATTCAGCGAGGCGGTGATGTTAAGGTTTGTAGTCTCAAGTTGTGTAATCTGACTTTGAGCCTCATGTAGCTGCTGTTGTAATAAGTGTTTGTGGCTAAGAGCTTGTTCATACTCTACGCTACACTGGCTGAACCCGTCCACAACAAGCTGAAGTCTATCCCGTTCTTCTATGGCATCAGTGTATTGAGTATATATCTGAGCCATTTCAATTTTTAACTTCCTATTCTTTTCATGGGCATCAAAGAGCACCCTTTCATTGTCATCTATTTCCTTAATTAGTTGGTCACAGGACTCCTTTGACGCCTTTAAAGCGCTCAAAGCCTCATTGAGTTTGGACTCTTCGAGGCGAGCACGGGCGCTGCGAGTCATAATCATGATTAAAAATAAGGAAGCGAAGCGACAAGAAATAAGAATAGAGAAGGTTGTTGTGGCAGCAGTTGAAAAGGTGATTAGTTTAAAAGTAAAATATATAAGTCAATGGGAAAAATGAAATTTAGATGTAAATAAAAGGAGTTCTGTCACCAAACCTAAGTAAGGTTATGTTTACGTTCAAAGGTCATTGGCATCAAGTAGCCTTACTAAAAGTGAACAAAGTAGGTAATTGCTGGTGTAATTGAACTAATTGTAGTACGTAAACTAACTAATAGCAAGTAAAATATAAAGTATTGTACCTGATATCAAGATGACAATGCAAGTTTCCTTGTGCCGGCAACTGTCACCGATTTACATTGAATTATGTACACTTAATTTGCACTAGCTATGTGAATCTAACACAAAATACACATTATTATCATAATTACTTGAAGAGTAATTGGAAAATAGGCCTAAAAAACAATGAAATATAATATTTAAGATAAAAATTTCGAGAACAAATTCTAAACAGCTGTTAGCTGTAGTGTTGCCACACTGTTGTGTGTTGTTGTTGTTGTTACTTCTTCACGCTCAAACGGCTGGACCAATTTTGATAAAATTTTGTATGGAGGTAGCTGACACCCTGGATTAACATATTGGCTACTTTTATCCCGATATTCCCACGGGATCGACATTTACGCGGGTGAAACCGCGGGGCGCAGCTAGTACAAAAATATATCTCCGAAAACCACACAATATGGTATGTTGAATCAAACCATTCTTCCGTTCTGTGGACGGTAACAATCTGTAAATCAATCAATCAACTCAGCCTATTGCAGTCCACTGCTGGACATAGACCTCTCCTAAGGTGCGCCACAACACCCTGTCCTCCGCCTTCCGCATCCAGTCCGTCCCAGCCAACTTCTTTATGTAAAACGTCCTCTTGTTTAACGGTGCGAGTGTAATCACTTTTTGTTCGCAATAATCATGCGAGGGGCGGCTCACACAGTCAGCTGTCTTACGGGATTTCATTTCATTGAATTGCTTTTACACTTTGTTGGAATGCTTATTTACGTTGCGTTAGTTAAAGAAGCCGGTTTTGAGAGTTTTATTTACAACCGAAAGTCTGACAACCTGTCTGGGGTATTGTGAGGTCCACTAGCTGGGTTGTGGAGGTCAGGTAGACAGTCGCTGTATGTAAAATAGGTACTAGTATTCATCTGCATCCGGTTTGCTATTATGTATACCTAGCTAGGAAAAGGCTAGACAGAGAATGATAATGATCTAGAATTAGGTATCCTACTACGAATTATCTGTTTCTTGTTATTGGGTCTTCTTTTGCTTTTGTTTTTTTTTTAAGTGAAATCTTCTTTGGGCGGGTTGGGCATTTTTTGAGATGGGAAAAACCATTGAACTCTGGACACTGTTATCGTAACCGACACCGCACTACATTCGGATGTGTTCGGCTGTCCTCGGGATGTCCGATATGTCAGTGAGTGATGGCAAAGTATTCTGTTAGTGTTTTGTTTTGTAGTAAGTAGTAGTTTATAATAATTAATAAAAAAACACTTAATTTAAAAGTATTTCCTGCATAATAAAATATTTTCTGACGATTCAAAAAATACCCACGTAATTGTTCAAGTTTTCACTTCTGTCGGCACTCCCGGAGTGCCACTGTTTCTTTTTTTTTTTTTGTTTTTACTTGATGATTTCTTCTCATTGTTGCCAAAAAGCAGGGCAGCAGAGCAGGGGTGACCCAGAGGTATCAGCTCCGACTTACGAGTTATAAGGTCGTGTGTTCGAACCCAGGAAGATACTTTACTTTGTGTTTTTAATTTCATCACCACTGCTCTCAAAACTGTGAAGGAAAATATCGCCAGAAAATCGGCATGACCAAGAACCAGAAATTCATCAGCCCTGGATCGAAAGAGCTGGAAGTCATAGGGAGGCCTTTCTCCAGCAGTGGAACGATGCAGGATAACAGTAGCAGCAAAATAGCCTCTACAAAAATACTATGTGGTGATACTTTAATATCTCCATATAGGAAAACATCGTCAGGAAACCGGCATGTCCTAGATCCAAAAATTCGAAGGCATGTGACATTCACCAACCTGCACTAGGCCCGCGTGGTGGATTATAGCCCACTGCCTCTCACAGAGAGGAGGCCTATGTCCCAGCAGTGGGAACATTATATGCTTATTATGCTGCCAAAAAGAAACACCATACGACTTAAATAATACTTACCCACATACGGTAAGATTTGATGCTGTTAAAGTTAATAGTGGCCGTACACCTGCACATCTGAGGACCTGAAAACCTCGACTCACAAAGAAGAAGAAGAATGAAATGAAATCATTTCATACATCGATTTAAAGACGTTATTACATATTTTCTACAAACATAACGTTTCTAAAGCCTTCTATTATGGCTCCCCTATATCACAATAATATTAGGTTTTCAAACTAACAAAAATTATCAATATTACCATCTCAGGAAACGCCTTACAAAAAATACCATTAAACGCCATAAAATAGTATAAATTATTCTTTCTGTCCGTATGTAAATCAGTGTTTGGCGCAATGAATGGTAAATTTTCCCCGTCGCAGATGGTATTACCATAAAATACCACTTAAACCCGTTAAGTAGATTTATGTTTACACGGACAGGCCATGTTTTGTTAGTAGATGTTTCTTCGCGATATTAAATTATAGGCACGATAAAATATACCTATATTTTGAGGGGAAATACGAAAAATGTACCTATAAGAATTACTGTCTGAGTTCAGTTGATATCTAGCCAAGAATAATACCTATTTACCCTCTGCATAAATCTTGTAGGTATCGTTAGGTATTTTGTCTTTAAAGCTGAAACTATATAGTGTTCGGTCATTGACTATAGTTCGACTTTTAATTAGCTGCAGTAAAATGACACTTCTTAGTAACTCATTTCGGACTGAGTTTACGTTTGTTACACTATTCTGTAAGTACTAGAAAAACCAGATTTGGTTGATGGTCACAAAAAAACAAAAGACGCCACTTTTAGTAATTTAAGTAACACATAAGAAAGTCTAACTATATCAACTATAAAAAAAGAAGAAAAATAGTTATAATACACTCACTACACACAGGTCCAATACTCTTCCCATACAAGTGGTAGCCATCATTTTGTTTTTTTCTTGAAATTGATATCTCTCAAAGTTTTGGTCTTAAAAATAGGCATTTTCAGAGGGGAACAATATTGTCTATCGTTTACATTTCGAAAAGGTTTCACATTTCCGTAACTTAAAAAAAAAATGTTTATCCATTACAGACAAACATACAAAAATTCAAATATTTTCTCTTTACAATAGGCACATCAAAAGTGTGTGTGGATCTAGCACGTTTTTGCTAGTTACAAAAAGTCTGGTTTCTTAATCTTATTTTTTTTGTTACTCCTATGGATACTTTCTAGTTTGCATTTTGGTCAAGAGATGACAATCTTCTGTTAAATGGTATTATGGCGTCGTCAACGGCAAGACATATCGTACATAAACATTCTATTTACAACCACTGCTGTTTTTACACCCACGAAATAAAAAAAGCTAACAAACTTTTTACAAATAAAAACGTTGAAATGAAATGATGAAATGAAATGAAATGATTTTGAAATGAAATGATTTTATTTTTTGTAAGTAGGTTTGTACAAACACTTTTACATGTCAATCATGTTTTTTTTTTAAACTAGATGAAGTCGGCGTTTCCTATCTGACTACTCTGAGAAGAAAGGCCGAAACAAACTCAGAGGTCACAGTCTCTTTCAAAGTCCAGACATAATCTTAATCGTTGACTTTGTACCCAAGGCCAAGTAATCTTACTAGTCCTACTAATATATGTATTCTAAACGCGAAAGTTATTGAGGATGGGTGGATGTTTGTTACTCTTTCACGAGTAAGTACGTGTTTAGTGTTTCTTTAAGTTTACCTAGTATGTAAGTTATATTGTACTAGCTGCGCCCCGCGGTTTCACCCGCGTAAATGTCGATCCCGTGGGAATATCGGGATAAAAGTAGCCTATATGTTAATCCAGGGTGTCAGCTACCTCCATACAAAATTTTATAAAAATTGGTCGAGCAGTTTGAGCGTGAAGAAGTAACAAACATATAAACACACACACACACACACACTCTCAAACTGTCGCCTTTATAATATTAGTGTGATTGCCCAATTTGTGAACCATTAATAGAAAAAGAAAACACTGTTGCGCATAAACGTGCAATGCTTTCCTCATTCAACATTCATCCTATCCACTTGGTTTTCGATAAACGACAAATCATAGTGATCTTTATACCCTCGTGTACTCTTTGTTGCTGTTGAGTTGCTGTCACTTACAAGTCTGTCAAAATCACATTGATCTTCAATCTCGTTATTATAAGGGTACTGCTGTCAGAAGTAAAAAAATGTGAAACCCACACACTCCATGGGAGTCGCAATATTATTTCAGCGACAATAAATGTAAAACAACGAAGTGATCTTGAAAGTGTTCCGTTTTTCCTTTTGAGGTACGGAAACCTAAACATTGAGAAAAATGTACGTAAAAAGTTATTTTTGACAGACTGAGAATGATTTTCGAATGAACGAATTGAACGTTCTGAAAAATACGGAACATGACTGACATAAGAAGGCAAATTCCCATTAAAAACGTTCAAAATCTAGTCGCAATCTCATCTCAGCGACAATCAATGTCAAAAACTTGTCAAAAATGTAGGGATTTTAGAGGCATTTTTGACAGATTGAGACTGAGATGATGGGCAACATTTGAACGTTCTCAATCACGGTAATTGCCCATCAGACTGTGAACGTTCTTAAAATTACGAGAATTGCCCCTCTGGAACCGCCTTGTTTGTAAAATATAACCCACAACTATTTCAAAAACTATCAGAGGTCAGGAAAAATGATCAGAGGTCAGGAAAAATCCAATACGGACACAATATACGTTAATAAATGATGTCATGTGAAATGTAAAACTCCTATGCAAAAAAGTTTTTTTGGTATTGCCCCTCGCATTTATAATAAATTACCGAATAATATAAAAAAATTACTGTATTACACAATTTAAAAGGCCGCTCAACGAAATCTTACTTATTAAATGCTATTATTAGACTATTGACAGCTTTAATGATGATTCACTTGCTGATTGACATGTGTATTATTACTCTGATTGACATATTATTATTATGGTTTGACTTATTTTTACTCCATTTGACATTTTATTTTATTTTTTATTTGTATGATGATTGACATTTTAAATTTTATTTTATTATGTTTTCAATTAAGTATGTTAAACTGAAACTGTATGTATACTACACACATCAAAAGTGTCTAGGGATCAACATATATTTTTGCAATAACTTTTCTCCTGATTGATATTAATTAAAATTTTCTTTAAGGATTCATCAAATAAAGTGTTTTCGTTTGTCACAGTAACGATAAACCAAGTCACCTTTGCATTAATAAAGAAATTTGCCATTTTCCTAATAAAGGGATTTTTGACATTTGAACCACTAACACAAAAGTTCGAAAAAAAGACTGAAATAACAGTTTTCTTTAAAATTTTATTGGGTAACTTAAACAATTAATAATCCGTGTTTCTACCGCGAACACTAACAACACAAGAACATCGGTTTGGCATACTCAAAATGAGTTCATCCAAATCACGCTGTGGAATGGCCGCCCATGTTCGTTGCAACAACAAAAAAAGGTCTTCTTGCGACTGGATACCCTCCATATTCGGCAGAGCTCTTCTCTGTAGCATATCCCATGCATGCTCAATCGGGTTCAAGTCTGGCGACTGAGCAGGCCAGGGCAGGACATTGATGTTAGCTGCGGCGAGAGTCTATCTTACAACTCTTGCGGTGTGCGGTCGTGCATTATCATGCATTAACTGAAATAAGGGACCGATTTGCACTTGTAGAGGAACGATGACGTCTGATACAATCGTCTCAGCATAAATTTGAGCGTTGAGGTTGCCTCTGATCCAAATCAACTCAGTTCTTCCGCCGATCCAAATACCCGCCCATACCATGATGGTTCCACCACTATAAGGATGGACTTCCTGGCAGGATTTTAATCGCTGTTGGCGTCCAGGGGTTCTCCAGTGTCGTATACGTCTTGTATCCGGTCTCATACCAAAACGAGACTCATCAGAAAAGCACACGAAACGCCATTGTTCTTCTGCCCAATTTCTGTGTTCAAGAGCCCATTGATATCGAATCCTACGATTGTGCATTGCTATAGGTGGTACCCGTAGCGGTCTTCGGGAATGAAGGTTCACTTCATGCAAGCGGTTTCTGACTGTTTGGTCGCTAATTAAGTTCCCTGAAGAGTGATGAAGCCTCACGGCTAACATCATGGCGGTTATTGTTGGAGCTCTTCGAGTTAAGATTTGAATGTATCGGTCTTGTCTCCGTGTGGTGCAGCGATACCGTCCTCCATGGCGCTCAGCCACGGTACCAGTGCTTCGGTAACGTGTCCAAAGTCGACTGATAACACTCTGACTTGTATTCAGAGCTAAAGCCACAGTACGTTGCCAGGAACCAGCTTCTATCATTCCCACGGCTCTGAGCATTTCTTCCCTGCTTAAATGACGTCGCCGCTCCATAATAACGTTGGTTTTAATCAGTAGTAGGGAAACAGTAGCACTAATAATGTCTTCAATGCGTTGTATGTTTTTATAGGGAAAATATTGACAGCTGATTTTCATCTTTTACTCGAATTTGATTCACAGTTCCTGATTCAAATTATGAAATGCACCAAAAAGGATCCATATAAATTTATAAAATCATAAATTTATTACAAAGCCACATCTCAATCTCAAGAAATCCGCATAAAAATGCTTGATCCCTAGACACTTTTGATGTGTGTATTTGCATGCCCATTGGACGGTAAAATGTGGAGAACTTGGTTATAAATATGAAACATCTATGTGTCTTTACCCATGTTTGCAAAGGAATAAATCGGTTTGATTTGATTTGGAATC
Source organism: Oligia latruncula (assembly GCA_948474745.1). Classification (NCBI taxonomy): domain Eukaryota; kingdom Metazoa; phylum Arthropoda; class Insecta; order Lepidoptera; family Noctuidae; genus Oligia; species Oligia latruncula. The sequence goes on from OX419692.1 coordinate 18,964,689, forward strand.
AGAGAGGCCTCTAATGTAATTATGTTAGTCACTCTCCATACATACATGATTTCCTTGATGTTCAATGTAAGGGCAGCGAATGTTACCTCTATCACAATTTTTCGTGACATGTTTCCTCCTACCATATTTTATTTTCTGATTAGCAATAATAACATCCCTAAAAAAAACATAACAACCTTTTCGTTCGAACATCGTTATGACTGAAATAAAAGAAGAATTTAGCTAAGAATTTCCAGGAAAAAACAACTGGAAAACCTGTACATATTTCAGTATTAAGATTATAAAGAAAACCTTCGCAAACATATTGTGTTCAGAGAGGAGAGGAATGCAGAGAGACGGGCGGAAATTAAGCCTGTTGGCAAAGCCTACCGAGCGAACAATATGAGCTGATTACGTAGCCAGATACTGTAGATCTAATAATATTACAAATGGGGATGTGAGTTTGTTTGTTACGCTTCCACGCTAGAACGGCTAAATGGATTTAGATGAAATTTGGCACATAGGTAGACATCGCTGGATATTTTTCGCCCTCATCGCGGGAAAAAGCTAGTCCTACTATATACAGAGTGGGTGAAAAAACGTGGATCAAACGAAACAGGGCTATAGTTGGGGTTATTTGCAGTGAAAAAATATATCTGTGGCAGAGCCCTAATATGATCTCCTTATAAGTTATGACAATTTGAGTTTTTTGTTAGTACATACATTTTTTTCACAGTAAGATTCCAAAGTTACAAATTATTTTTCGTAGAGACTTAAAATATATTGAAAAAAGTGCCAATAGTCATAAATCATGGTTCCCACTGTCATAAAGGCACTTTTCTATTGATGATACTTTTTTTTCTGCATATAACCCCAACTATCGCCCTGTTTCGTTTGTTCCACGATCTTTACCCACCCTGTATATAGGGTGACTGGTAATTAGTGACCGATACTTAAACACGTGATTTTACTCATCATTATGAACAACTTTTACTATGGGACCAAACCTGAAATCGCGAAAAAAAAATCAGCTGTTCCCTACATTTATGTTCGTCTAACTCGTCAAAATGTAGGGAGCAGCTGATTTTTTTTTCGCGATTTCAGGTTTGGTCCATAGTAAAAGTTGTTCATAATGATGAGTAAAATCACGTGTTTAAGTATCGGTCACTAATTACCAGTCACCCTATATATCCTACTAATCCTGGTTAAATGTTTGTTACTCCATCAAGCAAAAATGGCTGAACGGATTTGGATGAAATTTAGCACACAGATCGTTTATAATTATCCTGGATTAACACATAGGATACTTTTTATCCCAGTAGTATGTACGTTCCCGTAGTATAATTTCCAACAAACACGCGGGTGGAGCCGCTGAAAAAATCTAGTTTTAAATAAATAATTCAACTATATCATTACCTACATACCTTATCATTTTTGGGTCTTGAAATATTTTCACCATTCAAATTAAACTTTTTTATTTTTCGTGCCAAGATAGCCAGACAAAATACCTTTAAAAATGTAAGAAATGGAATTTAAAACGTTTTAAACTTATGGATGGTACGCTGTTCGGGAACGGGAGAGACTAGACGTGAAAACCGTACCCGTAACCGTAGCCTTAACCGTATTATAGTCTATAGTTTATAGTAAGCACGTACAAAGTTTTAAATATTTATTAAAATATATACGTCACTGACATTTAAAATGTTACTTTCATATGCATTTATTGAATAAAAAAGCTGTTATTTTTATATTACAAATAGACACTTCAATTTTATTTATTTCTTTAAATAAGATTTTATGAAGCAAGAAGACAATTTGAAATTACACAACTTTAGCAGACTACCCGAATATTTCTTCATGATTTGTGAGCACTAGTAGCAATTAATAAAAAAAATTATAGTAGGTACCAAGGCTGCAGATACCGAAAAGAGCTCAAAATATCCGATTTTTCCACATCAGTAGAAGAGAGAGGTGCCCGGGGGCATGTTGCAACGAAATGCTAATGACAGCTGGAAATGAGTTCCCACTGACCGCCACCTACCGGAATGTTTGGGGATTATTGAGCCGTGTCAAAGAAAATGGACGTCGTTTATTGTTTTTAAATGCTCTAGGGTGTATTTAATTCTGATGGAATTGGTGGTTTGGTGAAACATGTAAAAAAAAAATCATCTTTAAATAAATAGGACTGTGTGACGTGTGTATGATCGCCGTAACAGAGAGACGAGAATAAAGGCATTTTTTTATTTAATAAGAATACATTTAGGTACCTATTATTATATACTATCGGGAATCATCGCGGCAGGCCAAGACGAAGATGGCGAGACGAGCTTGACGCCTACCGTAAGGACTGGCCGACACTCGCAAAAGACAAAAATGTGTGGAAAAGGGAGAGTGAGGCCTATGCCCTGCAGTGGGATAGTACAGGCTAGTCAGATTAGATTATAGGGAATCCTAGTCTTAGACGATTTGGAGAAACAGAGCCGTCAAAAAAAAAAAGAAAAAAAGAAATATTTAGTAAAATCTTGAGTAAGGAATATTTCAATGGGTGAATGTTTGTGGTTTGTCGCGGCATGCCTACCTATTTTCCATGCGTTTTTCTCTTTTGTTTTTCTTTAATCTTCTTCTATAACATTGTAATATAAGTATATGTGGAAGCTTGTAATTAGCAATTGTCAGTTGTTTACTATTTCGTTAGCATTTACGTGTACTAAACTAATACACGTAAGCTTTCTTAAAAATGTAAAAATAAAATAAATAATAAATATAAAATTAATTAAACTACAAAGAATCTGGCCTATTTTAACTTAAATCAACTTGATAAAAGGTAATCGATTATTATCATTTTAACTTAAATGTAAACCTACATTTACAGCCCATTAGCCGAATTAGTTAAGCCTATATGTATATGACGGAATGGCAACTTACGAAACATCAAAGACATTACATTATTTACTAGTAAGTATCTTAAATCGCTTTGGGAAACATCAACTGAAAGCGAATGACAGGCGCTTGTCAAGCGATGTCTAGTCAGGGAAAATTATTGTGAAGCACCAACCACCAACTAACCACCAACCAACTACCACCACTACCAACTTAAATTGTTCGTATATTCAAATGAAAGAAAGAAAAGAAGATTAAAATTGAATTATTGTGTTAGTAATTATAGGCCGACCGCTTTACTGTGACGTTGCCTGAGGTAGCAGCGCGGTGCGGGAGGGGTGACGTGATACGAGAGCTCAGTGATTCGTCAACTTGCGACAACTATCACCCCTCCCGCACCGCGCAGCTACTTCAGGCATCGTCTCAGTTAAGCAGTCGGGCTATAGTCATTTAATTTAGTACCTAGTGTAAATAGTTAGTTATCTATACATATAATAATACTAATGATGTTAATATTAATGAATAAACAAGAATTTTTCTGACTGTACCTACTGCTCGCTCAATTTACATTCAGTTAAACGTCCAGTTTACAAAACCTGTTCATCAGCCCCATTTGACACGTGCAGTCTCCTCACCTTGACCACTGCGTTTACCTACACTTTCCATTTAACGAGTTGTCAAAAACAGAACTAGAATCCTTTCTACTTTTTTTAGAGCTCGCTTCGTTTGAATGTAGCCAGTATTACGTTTTTTTTTTTGTTGGGTTTTTCATTCACTGATGTGGTTGCGTTTAGATCAATATTTTTTAATGGAAGCGGTATATTAGTTATAGATTGAATTTCGATTCTGTTTGTAACAGTGCTGCGCGGGGCGCGAATTTACACAAAAATTGGTTGTCATAGAACTTTACTACTAACTGTCAAAATAAAACTGGCGAAATATAGGAACCAGTACCTATCTTTTGGAATAAAGGCATCGTGTTATGTTTGTAATGTCTACATCCCTGGTATAGTAATCATATTTATTCAGACCTCATTCAAAGTACCCAACACCTAAAACGGAATAAAACGACATCTACTTTTTAGTGTACAATAAATCAGTGAAATTAACAAGGGCTTGAAGGTCCCGCGACGTGTACAGATGGGGTGCCAGGCCTCCGACACAGCCTCGGTTATCAATCACCAGGCCAAATTACTAGAGATGTAGTGCTATATGGAATTGGACTATACACTGTTCTATTTTTGTGGTTTTATATTCAATTAGATGTTATTGTGTTGTATTTGCTGGGTTTTCGAGGGAGTCTATTGTTGGATAAATACATACAAATACTTTATTATGTAAGACGATGGCTTGATTAAGCCAGATTGGATGACCCACAGAAGACCTGGACAGACCTTGCGCTTGTATAAGACTTGCATGTACCAGGGAAGCATGGCACTAAAGACGCCTATAATCACCAGTAACCCGTAGTTGCAGGAACCCGTTGGATGCTAGAGGCACAGAACCGATCAAGGTGAAGGTGCTTGGGGGAGGCCTATGTCCAGTAGTGGACGTCTTTCGGCTGAAATGATGATGATGAATCACCAGTAGGTATAATAACAAGCCTGGCAATAATGATGACAAAATGAAATGCAACAACGGAGTAGTCTGTCTTTCCAAATTCAACGATATTTCGCATAATTTATCATAGAATAGAATTAAACCTTTTAACGTAGTTCGCAGTGCTATCCAAATCAATCAATATCTACTGTTACCAGAATTGTCGCCTAACTACAATCATCATTGATTTGAATAAACAATCTTCTGTTGCCCCACACAATATGAACTCTACGCCCAACGAGTCGTAACGCAACAATATGTGGTACGAACCAGGAGTCGTCAATGTACCTCAGGCCGCTGTAACTGGCGATTGGCTATGAAGCCATCGGTTATTCTTGAGCGGATTACGTTGTTTCGGAGGTTGAAATGTTTGCTCAATTGTTGGTTTGAAATTCAAGGAAATAGCGTAAAATCATGTGTTTCAGCAACCAGGGAGATTTTCATGTCTAACTTTGAATAACCAAAGCCTTACACAGTAACAATGGATTATTTACTTGAAATAACTTCAGCAACGAGTAGATAATTAATGTTCATCCTCTCTCGTATCAGCGTGAACTATATAATTACAAGAATTGGAGATATATCACAATCATAATCAGCCTAAAATGTTCCCACTGCTGCAGCTGGGACACAGGCCTCCTATCTGTGAGAGGGAGTGGGCCGTAATCCACCACGTGAGCCTAGTGCGGGTTGGTGGATGTCACATGCCTTCGAATTTTTGGATCTAGGACATGCCGGTTCCCTGACGATGTTTTCCTATATGGAGATATTAAAGTATCACCACATAGTATTTTTGTAGAGGCTAATTTGCTGCTACTGTTACCCTGTATCATCCCACTGCTGGAGAAAAGCCTCCGCATGACTTCCAGCTCTTTCAATCCAGGGCTAAAGTGGACCACTGGTCGTTTGTTTTGTCCAGCTCGTCCCACCATCCCGTCCTGCCGCGACGCCTCCTAGCTGAGTCAGGGCTTCACGTAGTGGTCATCTTGGCCCACAGCTCATACGGGAGGCTATTACTTTATATATTCTATTTCAAACAAAAGCTTAATATATACTAGTAATTTTACTGCAGTGACTGCAGTGTTTATTTCCCGGCCCCCAGATAACAACTCAAATTGGTCTCCTACGCGCTACGGTTTCCCGTTTGCATATACGTTGAGTGAATTCAATTTTCCTAGAACGCTGCAATCCGTGGCTGTTCAAAAGGCTCGGGATTTGATAGCAACCATACAACTAACAAACAGTCAAACAGCTGAGTTTTAGTGATAGCAAATCTGAGAAATTATTCTGACTTTTAGTGGTATTTTACTCATCTTTTAGAGTTAAATTGTCGTTTAGTTTAACGGTATTTTAAGACATACTAATTACACTGCGAAGTGCTATATTGTGGTTTCGTCATAATCATTTAGGTACAGCCGCCAATATCCCAACGTTAGTAGTCTAAAGTCAAACTCAAGCTACTGCTCTCATTAGGAGTCAAATTGTCAAAGAATTTGCCAATGCAGTAGAAAATATGTCGGATTACCAATCACTTCATTAACCTGACTATGTACTCGAGTTATTTTCTTACGGGGTTAGCAGAAACAACAATCACACAAATTGCTACCGTCCCTACTTACTTCTTCAGCATCATCTACGTCAAATTATCTCGATTCAAAATGGCCGACCCATCTCCTCATAATAAACATATCCCCGCCATACTTTCGTATGAGGATCGGACACGAATGTTTGCACAAATACCTCATAGCGACAATAATATTTTGACCAATATGAACAATATATCATAACGAAGTTTAACTTCGGTCACTGTGGTTTACTTCACTCTGTGCCCGCCACATAAACGCTGTGACGAAATTAAATGGCGACCACTTTTCGTTTTACGTGTTTTGTTAAGAGAATTGACGTGGGTTTGTGTTTTGGTGTGAAAAGAATTTTTTTCAGCTGACTTAATTGAAGTGAAAACTTCTTTAGGTGCAATTTTCGCTCTTTCTGAACAGTGAACGAAACTGAACCGTCACGCTCGGGTCGGGGACGCTGCATCGGGTATACTCGGCTCCAGTCAGTCGGTGACACTGAATCGCGTATACTCTAGTGGTAAGTTTTCCTTGTATAGTGTGGTCATAAGCACACACTGATTTTTTGTCATTAGGTACTACTAACAAGCATATAAGTCGCATTGATTCTAATTTTTAAGGGAACTCTATAAAACGTTGAACATTAACAATTTCGAAACCAATTATCTCGCAAGTAAATGTTACCTTGGTTCTCCTGCTGATCTCCTCATTTCTGAATCGATCACGCAGGGAAACTCCAAGCATAGCCCTCTCCATTGCCCTTTGGATGACTTTTAGCCTTCTAATAAGGTCATTGTGAGTGACCACGTTTAAGTGCCATATGTCATCACTGGCAACACGCACTGGTCAAAGACTTTCGTCTTTCGTCCGACATACTCCGAAGAATTGCCAAACTTAAATGGCAGTGGGCAGGGTACATTGCTCGCAGAACAGATGGCCGATGGGGCCGAAAGGTACTGGGAGGCCTATGTCCAGAAGTGGACGTCTTTCGGCTGAAATGATAATAAGTCAAATTTTGCTTTTTTACCCGACTGCGGCGAAGCCCAAAAGGAGGGTTATGTGTTTTATCGTGATATATTTTAAATAAGTATTCGTTAGACTTGGTGTTGTCGTAGAAAGACAAAAATAACATTTTCCAATGAAAATCACAATCACGATATTTCCGATTGACATTTTCCCGAAAAACCAACCTACGTAAGAAAAATATTTAAAACTCATGAGAAGATCCATCGGCAAATAAAACACGGTGCCAAATTGAATGTTTTAATATAGACGTGCTATACGAATGTACAAAGAATGAAAGCATGTTTATCACACTAATTAGCTAATTACGAACGATTGTGTCGAGGACTTAATTAGGTAAGGTCCCAACCTTTAATTAAAATGCTCATAAACGAAATAATACCGCGACTGTGTATTAGGGATATGTTTGTGTGTGTTTCTTAAATTAATTAAAGATAGCGTCTCTTATATAGGTACAATGTAATTTGAACGATCGTGTTCGTTTTAGTTATTTTAATATTTCGTTGATGTATTCTAATAATAAGAAGAATAAATAACTTTTCTTAGAATGTGTGTTCAAATAAATATTTAAGTAGATACTTAAGTATATCAAAATTTTGTACTGTTTTTTTTTTCTCAGAATGCTTAATTTTGAGTATTGAAAAAAACATGAACCAATGTTTTTTTCAATACTCAAAATTAAGCAATATATATATTGAACCGTTAGGCGTTACGTTCCAGCTAAGCTAAGCTAACAGTTGGACCAAGGGCTTGATTCAGAAAGCAGTACTCCTGAGTACGGCCTGCATAGTGTGGAGGTTCTCTCTAGAGCCATGGTCAGCATTAGCTTGGACCTCGTTCCTGATGCTTTTTTTAATAGTTAGGGCTACAATTTTTTTTATTTCGAAGAGTTATAGACATTGTTACATTATTTTGCACTTTTTATTTTATTGTAAAATATGGTATACACATGGTTCCAAAAGGAGCAAATCAGCGCAATATATACAGGGTGTGTGCGGTGTCAGCGGCCGGAGATCAAGACACCGCCCACCAGGAAATGAAGCCGACTTAGAGCCACCACGTTATTATACCCTGGTATCTACACAATGCTGCTGTAAAGAGATATAAGGAAAATGTTACGATTTCCCGCACTGATTTGAGAAATCTTGGCGGTCATAAAAATATTATATTTTACTGGGATTGTAAATTTTTCAAGATGAGAGAAGAATAAAGACTTGTTTCATAGTGTTCGAATAGGCACTACGTGTCAGATTAATAAAAAAAAAAATTTTTTTTGCAGGTGGTTTCAATTCAAATCAAGCAGTCAGAAAGAAATACCAGCCGCATAACAGCTGAAAGTCAATTCTCGTGATTTAAAACGTTCAAAATCTAGTCGCAGTCTCATCTCGGCGACAAATGTCAAAATGTAGGGTTTGACAGATTGAGACTGAGATCCTTTGGCAGAATCATAAACGTATTTTGCTTTTTTTCGTTGCAAGAGATTGGGATTAGATTTGGATTGGTATTTAAGCACAGACAAAAAAAAAATAACTGAAAACTCCTTCACCAATGGGATTTGATACGATTAACTTAACAGTTAACTGTCTATTATGATTTATAATGATTTGATGAATTCCTTTTATGATTCTGCAAAAGTGGCCTTTTTAGGCCCCCTGACTGTGAACGTTCTCAAAAATACGAGAATGGCCATGGTAATCTATTCTGCAAAAATGTCACAGTAAAAACTTAGGTAAGGTTGAAGTGATCTCTCATTTCACCAGATGCTTAAGAATTGATACTACTGATAGTTTATTTCAAACTCACGTCCCCTAAGTTTTGACTGTGAGATTTTTACAGAATCAGAGTCGAAGCTGAAATGTCTTATGTGCCAGTAATTACACCATTGTAACAAAATTGGCGCATTGCGCCTTTCATTTATCGACGGTAACAACATTTTACGCCATTAATTTATCAGATTACAACGGAAAACACTACTACACGCGATGAAAACAAAATAAAAGCGAAGTTTTGTGAAGTTACTTTCGCGATGCCTCGAACCGTATCTCGTGAAGCGACCATTTTTAAACCAATTTACCTTGAACTCCCTGGATCTATGTACTCCCCATAACTTTGTCTCATCTTTTCATCAGTAAAAGGGGAGGGGAAAGGTCTTATTAAGGTTGTCGTTAATCATATATTATTCAATATCGTTTCCCCCATTAAGTGCCCATTCCTATATTTCTTTGTTACCGTGTTAAGTTAAGGTTTAAGGCGCGTGCACAGCTGTTTGATCGTTTTAGTCAATGATCATTATCATTGTTTTTATGGAACCTTGCGGTCATCAGAAGTCATTTTGGGATGAATTAATAATTGATGACATAATGCATTAACGTTAAAAAAACTTTATAACAGCCGAAGTAGAAAGACTTCAGACAAGCCAAATAAACCCCAAAATACGTCTATAAGTCAGAGAAACTCTCATAATCGTCATGTGAAGTTCTTTTATCGTCTCGTTAACATTCGCCTAGTTTTCTGTGAACACATCCCCAAACTGCGCATAAAACTTGATGTTTAGAAAAGTGCGAGTGAAGTGATAAAAAAAATTTTCGCCAGGTTTACGACGAACATCAAAGTCATCAAACTATATGTACCAGGGTGTTATGATGCAGAAGGAACTATTAAGATATCAGTGGCAAGGTGCTCGCAGTGCCGTAATTAGCCTTTTATGCGCCCGGTGCGAGCTGCTATATCCGCGCCCTTTTTTTTTTTTTTTTTTTCGGATGGGAAATCATCAAATGACCCGCTCTGGGTGGAGCGGAAGGGACAGCTTACTGACTAAAACCCACCCGTGTTCCTTCCTTAGCCCTTTATGTTCCGGGCCAGCAGTAACCCTTTGGGACAATCCCGCTGACCCGGCAGGCTTCGGTCCTAAGGGGCCCATTCTTCGATGCTGACATCTCTTTGAGGCGCGCGTGGATCACGTACGCGCCGTCCGGCACGGGCCTGGTCCTGATCGGACGGTGAGCTACCCATTACTCTCCGCCCGCAGGTTCACGCCTACGGAGGCCGGGAGTCGTCACGCGGCTCCCGACGCCCGGAGCTTCTCCCGCGGCGGCTGGGACGGGAGGCTCTCTCCCTGAGCCGTCCCGCCACCTCCTTTGCTAGCATGACTGCTTCGCAGAAGAAGGTGACTGCTTCCCGGGCGCGAGAGGTCGCCGCCGCTGCCGATCGCCTCTACGAGGACACGGCGGTGCTCCGCCCAAGCGGGGCAGACCTCCACCGTGTCCTCTGGGCGATCCTGGCAATGGTGACACCCGGGCGTTTCCTCCCGCCTGATGATGTGCAGGAACCTCCCAAAACTTCCGTGTCAGGCGGATCTGCGTCAGGTGGTAGGTGAGGGCGCCGTGGTGCCTCTCTAGCCACTCCTAGAGGAGTTGCTCTTTGAGGCGCTGGGTTGCGACAGTCGCTCTTTCCATGTCGCCATGAGGTCACGCCGGAGATCACTAATACAGGCGCGCGAGGACTATCCAGACCCCATGGCGGCAGTCCGGCAAGGAGGCTTGCCGCCTCGCCCGAGATCGTGCGGTAGCCCCGGATAAGCCTTACGGCTACCACCTTCTGGGGCGCGTTCAGGTAGTGGGCGGCTCGCTGCCGCAGTGAACGCGCCCACACCGGGGCCCCGTATAGGGCCATGGACCGCACGACCCCCGCGTAAAGCCTCCGGCAGGAGGCGTTTGGCCCCCTTAGGTTGGGCAAGAGCCGCTTGAAGGCGGTCCCGGCCCGTTCTAGTTTGGGGGCCAAACGTCGGAAGTGCTCGACGAAGTTCCACCGGCTGTCGAGGACGGGACCCAGGTATTTCATCGTCGTCTCGACGGCGATATGAACCCCTCCTACCGTTAGTTAGGATCCCGATGGTGGCGCGTTCCGGGGCCCATGAAACGACATGGCCTCGGACTTATGCAATGCCACCTCGAGACCCAACTGCCGGATCCTCTCCACGACTATTGCAACCCCGCGTGTCATCGCGTCGGCCGCGCCTGATGCGACCTCCCCTGCGCCAGAACCAGCGCGTCGTCAGCGTAGCAAACCACGCTGACGCCATCAGGGAGGTCGGCCCGCAGCACCCGTCAGTCGTAGCCGATGTCCCACAGGAACGACCCCAGAACCGATCCCTGCGGGACACCGCACGACATCTCTCGCCGGTTCCACTCCCCGTCGCGACCGGGGTAGATGACGGCTCTGTCCGTCAAATACGCCTCGACTATTCGACGGAGGTAGGTCGGCACCCGGTGATACCGGAGTGGCTCCACAATGCAGCTCCAGGGCAGGGTGTTAAACGCGATGGCGATGTCGAGTGACACTGCCACGACGACCCCACCCTGGGACACCGCGTCCCCCGTCGTGAGGGCTCTCACGCGCATGATGGCGTCCACCGTTGAGCGCCCCTTGCGGAAGCCAAACTGGCTGTCCGCCACATCCGGCCTCGTCCTCACCAGGTGCCCGACGAGGCGGCCCGCAATCAATCTCTCAAAGAGCTTGCCGACCTCTTTACGCGAGTAAAGCCGTTTTTTACGCTTTTCAGGAAAATCGTCTTCGATATCACATTCTTCACAAACTTTTACGATTATTTATTTATTTGTAAGAAGAATATACGCGGACGACGCGAATCCACACGTTTAAATAAATAAATAATAGGTATTGTTAGTGGCCCAGGTCTGGTCATTTCTGCGCCCCTCCAGAGTCTGCGCCCTGTGCCTGGGCACCGCTGGCACCGCCCTATTTACGGCACTGGGTGCTCGTTGGCTTTGACGTAGAAGTAAAAGTCTAGGGGTCTAGGGGTATCTACTAAATAAAGGTGTTAGGCCATTAAGCTGTCTCTTCTTACTGTTACCGTACATTTTATTAACATAGAAGTTAAGTTACTGTCTATGAGATTATAAAAGCTGAAAGAATGGAGAAAAAGGCTTTTTTTACGCAGAAGTAGGAAAATGATCACACGAATAAAATATAAATGTATCTGTCATTCGATGTTGTATTCCACGCTATTTCCATGATATGTTTGTGTAATACATAGAGAGCTTATTACAGACCGCGCATTATTTCAGGAGCGCGTCGTGTTGCCGACAGCCGGAAATAAAACCGTGCCGCGCGGTGTCGTCGTATTCGACTATTGTATATTATTATAATATCATTGCATTCGACACTAACCGAAGTCATCATGAGCAAGTTATTCCGAGAGCTGCACGGATGTTATGGTAACCTGGTACTCATTGATCATGTTCGTATTTTAGTTTTGAAGTAACTTACTACAATTTACTTTCATTTATCTTTGGTTCATACAATCCATCGCTATTATTTTGTTACTATTACATGGGACAAGGCCATGAAAATGATAATGATAACGTCATGTAATAAATTAATATGAATAAGAAATAGTACTACTCCATTTATTTAAACATCGACCGACTATAATTTTGGATTTTCTGTCTGCCTTTTTTTCCCCAAAGTATTGTCTGACAATTCATCTAGCCTATGTTTTCCTTGTGAATAAGCTTTATTATTTCAGGGGAAAAAAAATCATTTTGTTTTGCATGGCTATGAATATTGATTCTTTCTTCTTCTTTCTTTGATTCTTCACTGTGGAACGAAATAATTTTCCTCGTAAATTAAAACACGGTCTGGTTGCTACCTTGGCTATTGACCGCGAAGTTTTCTTACGCCATTACACTATTATTTAACCAAAACGTCTTCTATTTTAAATAGCACCGGTTTATTTAAAAACAAATCCTGTATGTGCGCCTAGTAGTTCTTGAGACTCTTTTTGTCTTCCATAGAAAATATTTTCATAAAGGCAGGAAAATATTTTCTATGGAAGACAAAAAGTTTCTTAAGAACTAGGTACTAGGCGCACATACGTCAAAGAAACTTTCATTTGTTACCACAATCCCTTACCTCAAGCGTCACATTCCTCCCATACGTTTGGCTATATTTATTCTAACAGCGGCAACAATAGCCTCGTGAAGTGTTCCGGGCGCACGTAGCAGCTATAGGTACAACGCTGGAAGTGCTGGAACGCTTAAACAACTACATTTACAGGCGGCAGGGGACCGTTCTGTTTGTAACTAGACTTGTGGTTTAGGATTCTATACAGAGAATGCTAAAATAAACGATATTTTTTTTATTACCAAAGGGTTTAGAAACATGAGAAAGACTTCTTCGTTGGTTCAGTTATTCTGGTGCGATTCCAGAGCGTGGGCAAAGTTCAAAGTTCGAAGGCAAGTATTATTGAGTCACTAATTAGAGGAATATTGATTTTCCCAGTATCTTAGTAGCAGTTTGGAGTACTGGAGGTAGGAATAGATGTTATGTTAGAAAAAAACTGGTAAAGTGCGAGTCGGACTCGCGCTCCGAGGGTTCCGTTCATATTTGTAGGTATGTAAATAGTTTATCACGGGAAAAAACAATTTTTTTTTTAATGTAACTACAAATTTTCGGATTTTTTCCTTTACTTGTGCTACATGACATTGCTTCTTGCCAAATTTCATGATTTTAGGTTAACGAGAACTACAAAAGGTACTAAAGGTTTTGATTCCGGAACATAAACGCCCGTATCTTTTGATTGCGTTGACTTAGAAGTTTACTTTTTTTCACTGCTTCAAGGGATTGCAGCCTGATATTAATTTCAACTTGAAAAAGGGTATTGACCGACGGACAGGCAGACGGGCAACGAACTGATCTTATAAGGGTTCCGTTTTTTCTTTTGAGGTACGGAACCCTAAAAATGGTGTCTTGTCTCTGGCATCATATTAATTCCAATGTGAAAATCAAACCATTAGGTTTACAAAAATATTTTTCTAGTTCTACCAACCAACCCAGTACCAGTCTTGTAAATAAAAAAAATACCTCTCGAATCTAGAGGATTCCAGTTACCTTCACCATGTTTGGTGCCTTTGCCTTATTTTTCGGGATAAGTTAGCAGTTATCATCAATGTTTAAAATATCCATCCTACCAGGTAAAACCGTAGCACACCAGTAGTCTAGAGACACGTGCCTCTGCACATCGTCTACGTTTCCCATATTTTTCAGTTATGTTTAGGTATGTGTGGCGGTTCGGCACGCGACCGGAATAGATCGACTCCGTCTAAATCTTCACATAGACTGTATGCGTTGGTGAACTGTTGCAGATTACGGTACTCGTAAAATGCTGGAGATATTGCGTTTATGCTGGTCTTTGGCACATTTTATTTGATTTATTCCGGGTTTTATTTTGTTTGTGGGTGTTTTGTTTTAACCGATTCGTTGGTAGGTCTAGTGGTCGCAAGTCTACTGAATTTCGGTTCTAAGCTCACGCGTGACCAGTGTTGAATCGGTAGTACAGCACGGTTCACATTTTATGGCGGGTCAGAGCATGAGGCGAGTCGCTGCGCAGTAACAAATTCATGGGTACGCGAGGGTGAGGGGTGAGGTACTGGGCAGCGAGTAGCACACTTCAGAGCCGCCATAAAGTTTGACGCGTACTTATATAGAGGATATTTCTATTGAGGCGCGCGTGGAAAACAACGCGCCGTCGACCCGCGCCTGGTCCTTACCGGACGGCGAGCTGCCCATTGCTCGCCGTCCGCAAGCCCGCGCCTACTGAGGCCCGGAATCGGCTATCGATTTCCGACGCCCAGGCCGTCTTCTGCTCCTGCGGCGCCTTGGGGCTTTTGCCTTTCCCTCACGCGCTCCGCCTCCTCCTTCGAAGGAGGCGACCGCTTCCCATGCACTCTCGCTCCGTACCATGGCCTGGACTAGGGACAGACGCGAGAGATCGCCGCCGCCGATCGCCGCCGTGAGGACGCGGCGGTGCTCTGCCCAAGCTGGGCAGACCTCCACCGTATGCTCCACCGTGTCCTCCGGGCGATCCACACAATGGTGACACCCGGGCGTTTCCTCCCGCCTTATATCCGGAACAAGAACCTCCCGAGCAGCCGTGTCCGGTGAGGACCTGCGTTAGGCGGAAGGTGAGGACGCCGTGGCGCCTCTCCAGCCACTCCTCAAAGCCCACTTATCGCCGCAATTGTGGCGTACCCAACCAACATCAGCCTCATTTTATGTTACAGTAAAACAACATACAGATCATCTACATAAAGTCATTGAGACATACATAAAACGTTACACTTGCAGGTCACGTAGTATTTTGAGCTCGCGTTTGAAGCAAGCAGGCGCCTGCAACCTTTATCTTGCGGCACGTCGGGCCGGGATAACCTTCACACATGTAGGGATTATATTATGTAGAACGTGAAGGTGTCTACTGCTATAGTACGTCGGAATATAAGAAACAGTACAGTAATTAAAAACGTTCAAAATCTAGTGGCAATCTCATCTCAGCGACACTGCGACAATCAATGTCAATAACTCTAAAGCGCGGTCACTGTCGGACTGCATGGAAAAGAAAGAGAAGCGCGATGACACAACGCTGTTAATTTATTGCAAAATATGAAGCAATTATTTATTTACAAAAAATCTATTGTTTGGACTAGAAGAAGAAAAATAAAACAGTAGTGCTTTAGTATGTTGCTTGTAGAATAATCTGACAAAAAATCTGAATTATTGTATGTATATTAGTATGGTTTTTATTGTGAAAAGAAAGATTTTAGAGGTATCTTCATGATGTTTTTCTATCGTATCAAATTAGTTCTATTATGTTTTCAACACCCTATTAAACTAGCATATATCTTGAAGCTTATCATATATTGTTCTGATGTTGTTTACTGTAGTCGATCATATACTTTTAAAGGCATTATAAAACTTGCGTTTAGGTCCTGTAGTCGTATGTGCCGTTCTAAGTCCTATCTCGGGGTCAAAGTGTTGTTGGGTTTTTCCATAGTCCCCAGGCGCGGTCGCAGCCTGAAATTTTGGAGGCGGTCACTCACTACACTAATAAAAAATAGGTATCTGGAATAAAATAAACATTATTGCGCAAGACACAATTTTATTATTATAAATTTTTCGCTGTTATAAATTTATAGCTAGAAATTTCCTTTTATTATTTGGCAAATTTTTGAGATTTTTCAATTTGACCTTAGATTTTGGGGGGGGGGGGTCATGTCCTTTGTAACCCCCCCTTCGGACCGCGCCTGATAGTCCCAGAGCATAAAATTCTGTTAGGTATGTTAACATAATGTTATGCTATCACGTGGGTTTTACATAACTTTGGATAATTGTACCCCTTGGGTCATTATAGCGTCTCAATGACACCCTATTACAGCCTACCCTATTTACCTTTGCATTCAATATTTATATATAATAATATTTCGTCTCTCAAGGTATTTTACTGTGAAATTACGGTTGCAACTGCAGTTTAACTCGACGCGTAGGTAATCTAACTAAATTTTGAAACATTATTCAATGAACAAAAAAAACCTCAAGTATTAAATTTTTTTCTTTAAGTTTTTGTAATTTTTTGTAAATTCGGTTATTAATATTAAATCAAATTATACGTTTTTAAGTGGCGATTGAAGTCGTTTCCTTAATATATCGCTACAAAATTGCCTATTTAACTATGTTTTGTCCTTTTTGCATCCTAACATAGCAGACGAAGGTTATTCCTATCTCTATATTAAAAACTTTTTAGATAAAATATTGATTTTAGAGAATTCGTCTTCGGACATTTTTTCAATTTACTAATTTCTTTCCAACTCTAAAAACCTTGGACTTATTGACTTAATTCCAACGGGATTATTGGTTTTAAACGTAATCCTCTCATATGGCACTATAATTACGTGAATATTCCTTTAAACAAAAAACCTCTTTTTCAAGTTACGTAATTATTTCATCATTTTTCTTAATACATTAAAATTTTCAAAGTTTCTACTTTAATTATTCCTAACTGATTCTAATACGAAAGACTTATAAGATCGTTCGTACTTTGAGTCTGTTCCCTTTTTTAACCGACTTCAAAGAAGGAGGTTCTATTTTTTTAAAATTTACGATTGCCTTATCTAACTAGTTCACCTGTCAATGTGAGCTTCATCATCGTCATCAGAGTATGGTGTAATTCTTTCTTTCATTTTGAAATCCAGGTCTATTGAGAACCCAGCAGTTTTTTTCCTGCAGTAGTTCTATTCTCTATGTATGGTATCATGATAGGGAAGGCCTTATGCGTTCTACCCGTGCATATGGTCAGACTCTAAGCGTCTATGTAGCTGAAAGTCGGGCTCAAACACGCGTAGAATAATTCTTCCCTTATCAAGTTTTTTTTTTTTTTTTGCCTGCACTAGTTCTATTCTCTATATATGATAGGGAAGGCCTTATGCGTTCTACCCGTGCATATGGTCAGACTCTAAGCGTCTATGTAGCTGAAAGTCGGGCTCAAACACGCGTAGAATAATTCTTCCCTTATCAAGTTTTTTTTTTTTGTTCATTGAATTATGTTTCAAAATTTAGCTAGATTACCTACGCGTCGAGTTAAACTGCAGTTGCAACTGAAATTTTCCCTACGATCGCGTAGCACCAATCGTGAACGAACGATATAAAAACCTGTTGTATTCTGCAATTAAAGTTACACGAAACAATTATTTATAAACGACAGTAATATCAGTAAAAAATCAATAAATAAAAAATATCTGTAAAATCCTGGATTATTTCTCTCTGGATTATATCTTGTATTCCATTTCACGTCTGGTTGGTATGGTTTTGAAACTGCTCCCTCGAATAGATCTCCACTCCTCAACTCGTTCAAAATCCGGGAACGGATTAGTGCATAGGGGTAGGGTAAGACCGAAAACTCGGCTTGTTACGTCTTATATTTTCAGGCGTATCCTAGACAAAATAACGCACATTAAGAATGCTGTAACAAGCTGAACCACTTTTACCAAAAAAATAGGTAACGAGTAGAAATACACATACCTGATAAGATCAAAAGATCAACATATAACTATATGTTGAAGACATCACATAAATCCAATTTAGATGATTAAGGACGTATTTTCCATAATATCTTTACGATTATAAGCAAAGAAAAAAATAATTGCAGCCTTCAGCAATGAACTCCAAAAAACCTCTGCCAAACTTCAAGAGAAAATTTCACTTGACAGCATCAGTTCAAAATTCAAAAGTTTGATTTTTTAATCAGAAAAACGACCAAAAAAAGGTTGTCTAAAAATCTTAAAGAAGGATGGAATGTTGAAAACATAATATGCAGTAATTAGTAATACTGCAGTACCCCCTTTCCAAGAAAAAAAAAGGAGAAACCCGATGAAAGAAACGACTAATGAAAGAAACGACCTAAAACAACCAAAGGACTTACGTCAAACAAAAGACATAAGTAAAAAAAAGAACATTAAATCTAATAGAGAACTAAAGCCAAACGAAGGACTGTTAGTCAAAGATAGAACTTCGGTGAAATATGAAGCTAATGCTTGCTTTTTATACAAAGAAAAAAAGGTAATCAATAATTGTAATGATGAAAACAAAGGATAAAAAAAAATTAAAACCTTATATCATTGTGATCTATAGATAAGAGTATGTCGACTATGTCTCGACCCTAAACCAAATTATCGATACGTGTTAATCATCCGTTTCCCAACACTAAGAGCTGACATTATGTCATTGAGGAAATGACAGTCGTAACGACATCTGTGGGCGAAAGCCAGAACTACATATAAGCATTGATAGTTAAGAAAAAGTTTTAAACAAATTGTTTCAATTAGGCACAACTAGATGTCGCAATTAATATTTTTACTATAGGAGCTAACTTCTCGGAAAAATAATCATCACCAGAAGATCTGGAAAAAATTCTTTCTCCATACAATGTCACCAACATTCAACGTGACGGCTGAACGATGCGAATTATAAGCTCGCGAATTACGGAGGAAAGCCATAGAAAGATTATCAGCGACTTTCGCATAAACTTCTGCTAAGGATGATAAGTTCGATGCGTACTGAGTCCGACTTTCAGCTAAATTTACGCCTTGAGTCTGACTATTAGTACGAGTAGGAACCATGAACTTAATGCAATATTCTCATAAAACTTGAAAGGGGAGGGTTGATTCTACGCATGTTTGAGCCCGACTTTCAGCTAAATTGACGCTTAGAGTCTGACCATATGCACGGGTAGAACGCATAAGACCTTATATCATATATAGAGAATAGAACTAGTGCAGGCAAAAAAAAAAAACTTGATAAGGGAAGAATTATTCTACGCGTGTTTGAGCCCGACTTTCAGCTACATAGACGCTTAGAGTCTGACCATATGCACGGGTAGAACGCATAAGGCCTTCCCTATCATATATAGAGAATAGAACTAGTGCAGGCAAAAAAAAAAAAAAAACTTGATAAGGGAAGAATTATTCTACGCGTGTTTGAGCCCGACTTTCAGCTACATAGACGCTTAGAGTCTGACCATATGCACGGGTAGAACGCATAAGGCCTTCCCTATCATGATACCATACATAGAGAATAGAACTACTGCAGGAAAAAAACTGCTGGGTTCTCAATAGACCTGGATTTCAAAATGAAAGAAAGAATTACACCATACTCTGATGACGATGATGAAGCTCACATTGACAGGTGAACTAGTTAGATAAGGCAATCGTAAATTTTAAAAAAATAGAACCTCCTTCTTTGAAGTCGGTTAAAAAAGGGAACAGACTCAAAGTACGAACGATCTTATAAGTCTTTCGTATTAGAATCAGTTAGGAATAATTAAAGTAGAAACTTTGAAAATTTTAATGTATTAAGAAAAATGATGAAATAATTACGTAACTTGAAAAAGAGGTTTTTTGTTTAAAGGAATATTCACGTAATTATAGTGCCATATGAGAGGATTACGTTTAAAACCAATAATCCCGTTGGAATTAAGTCAATAAGTCCAAGGTTTTTAGAGTTGGAAAGAAATTAGTAAATTGAAAAAATGTCCGAAGACGAATTCTCTAAAATCAATATTTTATCTAAAAAGTTTTTAATATAGAGATAGGAATAACCTTCGTCTGCTATGTTAGGATGCAAAAAGGACAAAACATAGTTAAATAGGCAAATGTGATAATATGAATGTACTTAGAAAAAGCTAGAAATGCAGTGATCAGTCTGATGGGAAACTGAATGGCAAAATAAAAGCATCAGTCCCTAACAAACTAACACTAAACGAATCACAACGCTGAAAAAAAATCAAAAGCTAACTAAGGCAATCAGGAAACAACAAAAAATAACCCTCAACTGCCATAGTAAAGACAAAACCAACAAATATACGGGGTTCCACGTAGCACGAAAGTGTTAGGTAACCAGCAATATATGACTGGTAGAGGAATGGTAAGACGACGTGACATCACAGGAACGGTTGGGCTAAGAATTCAAAGAGAAACAAATAGAAACTAGTAAACCATCTGCACCAAAAAACAAACAGCGTAGGTACAGGTGGGCTAGAATCACAAAAAAAATCAAATAGAATCTAGCAGACAACCGTGCAAAATCAACGCTTACCTTAGCCACGAAGTCTAAATCATTCGCACACCAATCATACACTACAGGATGTTAACTACTTCTAACTAAGGAGTGGAATAAAACCCAGGATAAAGATGTATTTAACGGGAAGAAATAAAAGCGTTTTATATGTTTTAAGGTTCTACAAAGTTATCATTTATATTGCATCATAACATAGCACATTATAATAACGAACACCATCAGCAATAGAAGGGTTAACAGAAGTTGTCAATCACAGCCACAGAGTACCTTTTGATAGATCACAGCATAACTCTGGTAACCATAGCAACGATCTTGTTTGACAGAATGAGAAATAAATTTCTGAACTCCTGAAACATATAGAAATAAAACATTAAAATTTGCTCGGATGAGCAACCATCCTCACAGAAACAGAAAAAAATGATATTTCAGTAATCAGAATCAATAAAATTACTTACTTTTACTTCGGGCGCCATTTTGTAGCGATATATTAAGGAAACACTTCATCGCCACTTAAAAACGTATAATTTGATATATTAAAAATAACCGAACTTACAAAAAAATTACAAAAACTTAAAGAAAAAAGAAATTAATACTTGAGGTGTTTTTTTTTTGTTCATTGAATTATGTTTCAAAATTTAGCTAGATTACCTACGCGTCGAGTTAAACTGCAGTTGCAACTGAAATTTTCCCTACGATCGCGTAGCACCAATCGTGAACGAACGATATAAAAACCTGTTGTATTCTGCAATTAAAGTTACACGAAACAATTATTTATAAACGACAGTAATATCAGTAAAAAATCAATAAATAAAAAATATCTGTAAAATCCTGGATTATTTCTCTCTGGATTATATCTTGTATTCCATTTCACGTCTGGTTGGTATGGTTTTGAAACTGCTCCCTCGAATAGATCTCCACTCCTCAACTCGTTCAAAATCCGGGAACGGATTAGTGCATAGGGGTAGGGTAAGACCGAAAACTCGGCTTGTTACGTCTTATATTTTCAGGCGTATCCTAGACAAAATAACGCACATTAAGAATGCTGTAACAAGCTGAACCACTTTTACCAAAAAAATAGGTAACGAGTAGAAATACACATACCTGATAAGATCAAAAGATCAACATATAACTATATGTTGAAGACATCACATAAATCCAATTTAGATGATTAAGGACGTATTTTCCATAATATCTTTACGATTATAAGCAAAGAAAAAAATAATTGCAGCCTTCAGCAATGAACTCCAAAAAACCTCTGCCAAACTTCAAGAGAAAATTTCACTTGACAGCATCAGTTCAAAATTCAAAAGTTTGATTTTTTAATCAGAAAAACGACCAAAAAAAGGTTGTCTAAAAATCTTAAAGAAGGATGGAATGTTGAAAACATAATATGCAGTAATTAGTAATACTGCAACATGTACAGACGCCAGCACATCAAGCTACCTGAAACTGTAAAATTTTCCGAATCAACTTTGAACCTTATACTTAAGCGATAAAGTTGATAATCTATTAAAGAAATTTGACAGATTGTAGTAGCTTGATGTGGTGGTGTCTGCTGTAATATCTATACTAATAATAAAGCTGAAGAGTTCGGTTTGTTTGTTTGTTTCAACACGCTAATCTCTGGTACTATCGGTCGGATTTGAAAAATTTATATTGCATATGATA
Organism: Oligia latruncula; assembly: GCA_948474745.1. NCBI lineage: Eukaryota > Metazoa > Arthropoda > Insecta > Lepidoptera > Noctuidae > Oligia > Oligia latruncula. Next base: position 18,986,834 of record OX419692.1, read on the forward strand.
GCCGAATTCTTGAAGACGGCTATTTAACATCACGCTAGGTCATACGCTATGAGCTTAGGAGCCGAGCATAAAGAAAAGTCAGAAGAACCGTTAAGCGAAAATGAAGAAGAAGAAGAAACTTCACGTGGTCAAAGTCGCGGGCTGAAGCTAGTAAACTGAATATCACAGCATTTCCAACATAATTTCGTAATACACTTAAAACAGAAGAAAACCTCTTGTAGTTACAAATTAATTAACTTATCCGTTGAAGAATTAATTAATATGTTTTAATTTGAACGTTTTGACCTGGATTTCGTCTGCAATTATTATAGGTCGATCGATTGACATTATGTTTTACATAATTCAAGCAATATTGGCGCTAGTTGGAAACTAAATAGTGGCAAATTGTAAAATGGTTAGCGAAGCATCGTAATTATATGTTTACCAATATTTTATGCGCTAATTAGGCCTTCATTGGCATGTAGGTCTTCCCCCTTTTGTGTCATGCTGTCCTGGTCCAAGCAAGTCTCATCCAGGTGTCCCCACCCCCTCACTTAAACCTTCTTAGAACCAAAACAGTTTATTTAAGTAACAATGAAGCTTAATGTCTTTTATAACATCAAAGAGTTATTATTATTTTAAGACTATTAGCTTTTCAAGGAGTTGAGTCGCTTATGAAGGAACCCACCTACCTACAACGATCCAATTTAAAACATTTTAACTTCCATTTCAGGTTTTCAAGAAAATGAGATTAAACATAAGGAACTACGTAATATCCGATTAGGTCCTCTGATATAAAAAGTGAGTAAGAAAGTCATTTTCTAATTGCGCCCGAGCGACGTTTAAAGTGCGCACATAAAAGTACACGATTCCACTGTATCACTACTGTTATGTTCCGTACAAGACCCTCTGATGTGACTTTTTATTTTCTTGCGTTCTACCGTACAGTTGCTTTTTAGCTTTTTTAAATCCCTTAGCTACGGTTGTGTAGTATCTAGGCAGCTTCGCGGCGTTATTAGGTCTGTGTTCTAAGTAGCCTGCTACGCTTGGTGTAGTCTTTGCTACGCGGCTACGCTTTCAGTAGTGTATGCTACACGTTACGTAGTCTTTGCTACGCTTTTATTTTACCTTCTAGAAGTCATGATTTCCTGGTAGTCTACGTCACGCAATCGACTAAAAGGAACAGGTTTTTTTCTAATTTCCCAAAAACATCAACGGAGGGTTTCTTCTAATTTCTCGTAAAGGCATCCCTTATTAAAAAAACTGGCCAAGTGCGAGTCGGACTCCGTTCCGTTCCGTACCACAAGGCAAAAACACCGAAAAAAAAACACGTTTGTTGTATGGGAGCCCCCCTTAAATATTTATTTTATTTTGTTTTAGTATTTGTTGTAATAGCGGCAACAGAAATACATAAATTTGTGAAAATTTCAATTGCCTAGCTATCGCGGTTCTTGAGATACAGCCTGGTGACAGACAGACGGACGGACGGATAGACGGACGGACAGATGGACGGACAGACAGCGAAGTCTTAGTAATAGGGACCCGTTTTTACCCTTTGGGTACGGAACCCTAAAAAAGATGGTGAGTATAATTTACTATGCTTGGAATGTTATCCGCGTCAATAAAGTCTCAGAGGTCATGCATAGGTCATTCAAATTCCTGAACCAGTGAGTTTTAATGAGAAGAATATTAATTGAGTGGATTTTTAAGCTGCGTTTTCACTGGTCGACCAATTTTTGGATACTCCATTTCATTTCAAGCTTAATGGATCGACTGACATCTTGTTTTAATGTAATTTTATAAGCATAAATATGAATTTACAGCAGCAGGATTTATATAATCTTGCTTACGAGAGCATTAAAAAAAACTTAGTTTTCTTTAGGTAATTTTAATTTCAGTGACTTCTTGTCTAATGTTTTTTTCAGCATTTTATCTGCTTCTATTTCCCGCTAACACAACAAGAGAAGATTGTGATATTGATGGACAACAGAATTTCTAGAGAATTTTGGGTCTTTCCATTGTGATTTTTTTTATTTTTGGGAATTTTTCTAAAAAGCGTTTACGACGTACGGCATTTCATACAAACTTTCAAGCCTTTGTTTTTCGAAATTAATGAACCGATTTTAATGAAACTTCATACGCATAAGCAAGCTACAAAGGTCTAAAAAGTTACTTAAGAACATTTTCGAAAAATAGTGTTACACCCAAATTAGACCGATTTTAAATTTTCCATAGAAACAGAGATTTCAAGTTATCTTTTACTTTTAAATAAGATATTTCGAAAATGTTCTTAAGTTACTTTTTAGACCTTTGTATCCTGCTTATGCGTAAGAAGTTTCATTAAAATCGGTTCATTCATTTAAAAAAAAAGGGCTTGAAAGTTTGTATGAAATGCCGTACGGCGTAAACGCTCTTAGGAGTTAAGGAAGTTTGCGTGTGATACTCCCGTGCCTCGAAAAGCACGTTAAGCCGTTGGCCCTGCGTCTGATCTCTCTCCGGTCGTGTCGGCTTGCCGTCCCATCGAACAAAGAGAGTGAGGCAAGAGAGAGTGCACCTGGTCTGTGTCTGCGCACACACTTGTGCACTATAGTATCTCCCCCGCCGAAGGCTGGTCCCCGCTAAGATTAGTCACCATGGCTGAAACTAGGTCTGGAGTACTTTATAGGAGTCATGCCATATTAGACGAAAGGTGAAGTGTCAAGCGATTTTATACGGTTACGCGCCGACTCTAAACTGTCACCTTTATGTGCCCTGTAAATGATTAAGAGCGTTTACGCCGTACGGCATTGCCATAGAAACAGAGATTTCCAGTTTCCATAAATCGGTTCATTCATTTCGAAAAATAATGGCTTGAAAGTTTGTATGAAATACCGTACGGCATAAATGCTCTTAAGGTAGGGTACAGTATCACTTAGTCCAGCTAATCTGTATTTAATTTAAGCTAAGCTACATTCGTGAACAGTGACTCCTCAGCTTTAGAATCCATGTTGAAACGACACCATTGGAATTTTTAGTCTAATGGCATTCCTCTGTGGACGCGTGCCGACGTTTTAAAATGGAAAATTGTAAAATGCTCAACTTAGCTGAAGTTTAATCTTGAAACTTGAAGGTATAACAGATTTAATTTAAGCAGCGATTAAGTTCAGCTTTACTTTTTTGAAGTCTCATTTTATTTGGAAAAATAAAATGTAGGTGTAGAAATTTTCCTTTTGTTTCTGGACTGTTACAGTAAGACAGCAGTGTTTAGACAGCAGTAAACGAGTAAAGGCTCCTTCAAACAGACGCGACACGCGATAAAATCGCGCGCGACATAAAGGCACCGCAAGTTGCGCAACGAGCGCGGAACGGTGCCTTTGTGTCAAGCCTGTTTGTAGGGGCCTTAAGGGTTTCATTATTTTTTTTAATTTAAAAGAGCCGTAGGTAAGTTTTTCCCGCGGTGATTTCTAGCGCTGAAAGTTGAAAATCCAATAGCGTGTTTTTGACGCGCTTGTACGCGATTTGTTGGATTCTCAACACTCGGATCAACACCAAGAGTTGAAAATCCAGTGTGCGATAAAATCTCGCCGCGATATTTTTACGTCCTCGCGATAACGCTCAATGCCTTTGTATTTTTCTCCCTTTAAATTTCTTTCGATTACTACCATGTTGAAACTTGCTATAAAACAGATAACTAACAACATATTTTTATTATTATCAGCAGTGATTCCTGAAAACGAAGTCATCTTTTTAACGTTTCTCGTCACTTGGTTACTTCGAGTACCGTGAGTCCGACCTACATTTTAAGCTGACCGGTACCAATGGGAGCCCACCACACAGACTGCACTTTCGGGCACTTAAAGTAGAAGTCAAAACGTAGAGCGAGACTTAAAAGCTAGTGGTTCAAATTGTTCCCGAGGGATGCTGATCGTCGCCGATCTCGCCCGAAGCCATTCGAATCTGCTCGAGTCTACTGTCGCTAATGTGGCGTTTTGAAACAAGGGAGCGGTGAGTGATAGTGACTGAAGGAATTGATAAAACGTTAGTCTTTCTCTGTTTGTAGTAGGCACCTGTGAGTACAACTAAAGTCACTTTGATAACCAGTTAAGTTTCGGTTTCCTAAGAAAGTGGTGCACGGTCAGACACTAACAGCTGTCCAAAAACAGGGCGTTTTTGGACACCTTTTTGTCGAATACTGGTGAAAATGACAGATTTTCAGAATTGATAGCTACCGGTCTTCTAAGAAACTAACTTTACAGAACACTGTAATAAAAGCGACCTCTTAGGCCGCTTTCACATTAGAACGTTAGCAGCGCGACAGTAGCGCGGCAGAAGCAGAAACTTTCACGCACGCTTCTGTTTATAATATGAAATTCTGACTGGGCGACTGTCGCGCGTCAGTCGCGCTGCTAAAGTCGCCTAAATGTGAAAGCGGTCTTACGGGCTTCAACGGCCGCGTACTGATATAGTGAGAGTACAAAGTAGATTAGAACATTCGTTCAAACTTGGAACGGCCCCCATTTGTCGAAAAAGTATCACGCCTTCCGGCGATAGAAAAACCTTTCTCTTTTTATGTCACCCTGGTACCTCATCGTGTGTGGCTCTTGCTAAAATGGAGATTGTTCCCCTTGCAAAAACAAAATTTGTTTTGGAAGGGAAACAATTCATTTAATGAATATTATGAATGAATCTTTCATTAAATTTAATGATAACTTTAATTATTTTTTAAATAATTTAATGAATCATGGACATAGTTCCGAATATTTCTTAGCAGTTTTCATAATTAAGTATATTAATAGACATAAGTCTATGAATCGAGTCTAAATAATTATTCAGGAATAAAATTAAAATACATCTGAATTTGAATGAATGAATTTTATTAAGCTTGCAAAGTTGTTTATTTTGTCTGGGACATTGTCGGATTCTTTATTAATATCTATCCCTAATTAAACATCTACCTTTATTCATAAACGTTTCTTAAAGTTAAGTAATGATTAGCGACTGTTTAACCATACCTTTTTGACGTTTAAACTTCTCTTAACTTTAATCATCGTTTATAAATAAATCCCCTTGTATGTAACCAATGTTTATGTTTTTTTTTTTTTTTTTAAAGTTCACAAAATAAACGAATTTGAGTTTTGTCATCTTCATTTAACTACTAATTAATATGTACTAAGTTTGGGACGTCTCGGGAATTCGGCACGTATGGTACCGAATTCCCGAGACGTCCCAAACTTTGCTAGTTACAACCAAAATATTTTGCTAACTAAAAACTAGCTCAATACTCAGTCACAGGTGCTCGACGCAAAACTATGAAATTACAATTACATATTTGTAGCGAGTTTGAAATTTTAATAAAGGGTATTCTCGATGTAAAATGAATTAATAAAGTTTCGTTGATTTCATCTAATGTTGGTGAAAAATACAAATATACCTACCAGTACAGATAGCCAAAACTCATGAAATGAAGTAATTTAATGGGAGGTTATGAAACAGTCCCAGTAACCAAAACATTTCACGAAAATACTGCGCAAAGATAAATTATGATTGAATTCTTGAAGCCTACATCCATGCAGCATTTAGCCAGCATTAACACGTTATTATCAAAACAATAACCCAAAAGATACAACAAAGCATGAGAAAAACAAAAAAAAAAATAGAAAACACAATTCCCCAAAATGCAAAACCTTACCACAATTATAACGAACAAATCTCGTAAGGCCAAACCCTAAAGCCGTCCAATCAAATCATCCCACAACAGCATTACATTTTTGTGTACAATCATAATAAAGAATCTTGTTCCGGCATCGCTAACTGTCAATAAACCGCGTCTGGTCTCGGGACGAAACATTAAAATGAAGCAAAACAAAATGGAAGCGAGCACGCCGTTAGGCTACCTGCCCATTGACGCGAAGAGAGTAAACGGAAAAGAGCGAGGAGTGAAAGACCACATAGCGCTGTGAAGGCTCGGTGCTAAAGCGACAAAGCGTTTGAAGCGGGATAAAGTGAGCGGTATACATTTCGTGAATGAACATACACATACATAAACTCAAGCCTTCTTCCCATGAGGGTACACAGAAACTACAGAACGCCACCTGATACGATCCTTACATACTCCTTTTGCTTCGTTTACGTTCATACATCTGGCCATACACGCACGCCGGTTGCGAGTACTACGCACCTGATCATTCTGTTGAACATCACCAATAAGGTGTAGTATACTATCCATAGTATATATAGTCTAGTAAGAAGGACATAATGTCATACATTATATGCTTCTAGCTAGGGCATACCCTCGGCTACCACCAGCGACCACTCACCACTGCCTTATAAATACCTTTTGTTAATCGCCTTTATTTCATCCACCCATCTGCAACATGACCAAACCATCTATGAAATAACGCTTAACAACATTAAACGTTTACGTTAAAATTATATTTTGGGGTTATTACTATTATTGCCCCGCGTGCTAAACGCCGTGCAATAATAGACTTTTTAGTCACACGTATCCTACCCATAGGGATACACTTCACTATTTTATAGCTCACCACAGAAAAGCATGACTTAAGTGTGGGTTTAGGTTACAGTGGTATAAAACTAATCTCCACTTCGCTACTAGCCATGTCCAAAACTGAAACGACGCACGGAGCAGAGTAAAATGTATTTTCCTAGCCGTGCACCGCTCCGCTCCGGTCCGCTCCTCTTCGGTCCAATGGACAATCACCCTTACGGACTTACGTAGTCGAAGAGCTTCGCGTAAACAGAGATAACGAGAGTATATCAGAGAATAAAATGGAAATAGATGTAAAAGAGCCGGTTATCTTGAAGCTTTGGCGCTAGTTAGGGAGTTAATGTGCTAATTATCGCGATAATGAGGTACGTAATGCCAGTTGAGATTAGATGTGTGGATCCACGAATGTGTACAGTCAGGAAAATTAATTGTTTAGCTAATTGACACCCGACGCCATGTTGCCGTTCATGCAATGTCAAAGAATTGCAATTGTAATTTGAATACACGGACTAAGTTAAATTAATTAAGTTGTTACCTTGTCAATTTGCTTAAGAATTAATTTATCTGATTATACTTAAGAAGAGGCAGCAAACGTTAGAAATAAATCAGATCACAACCCAAAAACTTTTAAAGTTACTAACGCCAGGCGCAGACGCAACCCAAGATTTTTCGGAGGGTCACAATGGGTGCCGAGGAATGTTTTTTAGGGAAGTACATCTCCAGCTCCACATTACTTATGCCCTGCGTTCCGAGATAGGGAAATAATCGATGTGAGCGTGCTTAAACCCGTACCGAATTAGCGTGAGCGCGATAACGACGTCCCGTGAATCGTCATAGATGACGTCATGACATGCGCCATCTTGCGATAACGCCGACCATGCCCTAGAATAATATCAGCGTGAGCGCTGTCAAAAATTACAGTGTGTGTGTGAGGATGTGTCAGTGTGTGTTTTGTTTTGATTTGCATCTTATCATAAAATTAAACTAACGTGGCATTTTCGAAATTGTGCTTCTGGCTGATAGTCGCCACCTTACCAAAGAAGAAGAAATGTGGTGTTTATACAAAGAAATACTGTGATAATATCGTTTTTACAATTTGTAAGCACTGTGAGCGCGTTCACGGGCGTTCCGAATTGTTGACAGCTCTCACCTGTCATAATCGTAATATCTAAATCGGAACGCATGTGAGATAATGTGAGCGCTGTGAACGATTATAGCTAATTCGGAAAGCGCCCATGGTATTCAGGTACAAACGCCAGCACATTAAGCTACCCGAAACTGTCAAATTTTCCCAATCAACCTTGAACCTTATGCTGTAGCGATAAAGTTGAAAATATATTCAAGAAATTTGACAGATTGTAGTAGCTTGATGTGCTGGCGTCTGCACCTTATTACTTTTTGATATATAGTAGGTAGGTATATAAGGATACAACTCAAAAATAAACTTTTTCTTGTAGTTATTTTCATCGTCATAATAATGTAAGTATGAATATTTTTTGCATAATCAAATTAATATTTAGATACTCAAATTGAACGCAATATTGTTATCAAATCTACGGTAAAAAAAATATTCTGGTCTTGCACAAATACCTCCGTACCGACAATTAAACAAGATCAGCTTTCATCTGCCTCGTCTTGTTATTGTACTCATGCATTTCGTTTGTTTTCTTAACTAACTGCCTTATTTACGACGAAGAGACACTGGGGGAACAGGAAATGTTTTTCAATAGATTTTTTTTCCAGTGACCATTATGACATTTAATTTAATTGGAAGGAATGTCTTGTTACTTCGTTGTTTTGATTTTTCGAAGAGTTTAAAATGTTGCTGCAGTGTTTTATGGAAACCTGGTACTCGCAATTTCTCCTTTTGGAACAAAAACTTTGCTACGTTTTTAATAAACTTACCCGAATGCATCAGAAAACCTGAAAGGTTATATCCTGATGAGTGATGACATCACGCGAAAAAGCTAAATATAACATTTTCACTATTCAATTTCATCACCACTGCACATTGCTCTCAAAACAGTTAAGGGAAACATTGTGAGGAAACAGTTGTCCTAGAACCAAAAAATCGAAGATATGTGATATCCACCAACCCGCACGAAAGAAGTGAAGAAGGGGGGGAAGGCAGGGGGTGTTGTGTGAAGTGGCCCACTTCCTCTCACAGAGAGGAGGCCTGTGTCCCCGCAGTGACATCATTATAGGCCGATTGTGTGTCAGTTTAACTATCTATGTATTTATCCAGTCTTTCGTATACCACACTTATAATAATATATATGTTACAGTCATAGTGATTAAATAGCTATTATTCATAATGACTGGTCATTATATTTAAAGTAACCTAACCAAACCGAACCTCGGGGTGCTCTTCGCTGGCTCTTGCATCCTATGTCGACGTAGCCCCGCTTCGCGGGGTTCCTATTTCTGTTTAAAGGGTTAAAAGTAATCTAACCAAACCGAACCTCGGGGTGCCCTTCGCTCGCTCTAGCATCCTATGTCGACGTAGCCCCGCTTCGCGGGGTTCCTATTTCTGTTTAAAGGGTTAAAAGTAATCTAACCAAACCGAACCTCGGGGTGCCCTTCGCTCGCTCTAGCATCCTATGTCGACGTAGCCCCGCTTCGCTAATGTGATTAATTCTGTGTCAATTATCACTATATCTAAATTGAGTAGACATTATAAATAATGACTAGATAATATATATATAATATCCGGATATAATTTTTAAAAAATTTCAAAACGGCTGGTTGACACTTCCCGTGACCCAAGGGCTGGCTTTTATCTTGGCCAGAGGCTAAGCATCGCCATACAACGTGGTAATGCCGCCAGTCTCTTGGGTACATTACCAGTCGACAGCGATGCGGATGAATTTTTCGACGCTATTTTTAGTTTCTGTATAGTTTTAGTTAAGTTAGGATTTAATTTTGTTATTTTTAGATTGTTAAATAAATTTCGGAAGTTGATATCCGGATTTATTACTTTGGCTGTAACATAAACATAGAGTTGCTATTTTTTTTATTGAAGTGTATTAGGTATATATATTATCATGTGTAAAACTTACCGAAGTGCTCTTTCACAAAATACTACTACTATTAAACAGCGCACACAATATTTGCTACACTAATGACGATGCTATGTATTCCACAATACCTTGTTATCTTAAAGTTTTTGCTTGGCGCAATAATTCATTGGAGTCAACATTGCTTACTCGAGTATCTCCAGCAGAAATGCGGTGTCCTAACGTAAATAAAGAGCCTTACTAAATGTTCACGAATAAGTAGAAAATACTGAATTAAAAAGTTAAAATAATTTACTTAATTTCATATAATTGTAAGGGATTTATTCTTAAATTATTCTTAGTCAATTAAACTAACTTAGTTTTAAGTAATACGAAAGAAATTATAGGTAATGAATGAATTAAAGATTATTATACTAATTCATAAATTGAGCGAAGCAATTATCATAATCTTCTTCTGCATCATCATCTGATGAAAATACGATAATTAGTTGCTGTATAAGCATATTAATCAGCATATAATGTTCCCACCGCTGGGACACAGGCCTCCATCTTCCCACCGCTGGGACACAGGCCTCCTCTTACGAATTAGTTGCTGGTTTATTCATAACTAGCTTCTGCCCGCGACTTCGTCCGCGTGAAATTTCACCCTCCCCTCATTGACCCTCTTAGGGGTGGAATTTCGAAAAACCCTTTCTTATTGGATACCTACTCTTCACAAATAACACACCCTCCAAATTTCATGTCTCTAGGACCCGCGGTTTAGGCTGTGCATTGATATATCAGTCAGTCAGTCAGGACTTTAAATGATATATATATATATATATATATATATATACCTTTCCGGGATAAAAAGTACCCAGAGTGGTGCCCAGGATATTAAAGAATAATTATACCAAGTTTCATCGTAATCGAACCAGTAGTTTTTGCGTGATGACTGAACAAACAGACAGACAGACAGACAAAAATTTTTTTAATCACATTTTTGGGTTTGGTGTCGATCTAGTAACACCCCCTGCCGTTTATTTTTTTGATATTTTCAATGTACAGAATTTTCACTTCTACAGATTTATTATAAGTATAGATTATGTATTTCTATGTTTCAAGGTTTACTAATGTCGGTCAGTGTAGACTTGATTTTGAAAGGGTACAATTTAAATGCTCACCAAAATAAATTTTAAACCTTAAGGGGTTTAAAACTTTTTTTTTTTTGTGTTTTGTTTTGTAGCATTTAAATTGTACCCTTTCAAAATAGGCTTAGTCTTAACTAAGTAGGTACCACTACATGCCGAGGTGCCTAAAGAACAACGTTTTAAGTTCCAAAATATTATACACATGAGTGTATAATTATTTTGGAATTTAAAACGTTGTTAAATACAACACGTACAATTATTCTGATGGCAGAATAATTGTACGTGTTGTATTTATATTCTTTTTTTTTAACGCAATTTGGTGAGCATTTATCCATTCGGGCAGGTATTCCGAATTTTTTGGTAGTAAAATAGGTACTTTTCTGGTAGGCCTTTAAACACAAGCCATTTTGAAATAATAAGGTAGAATTGATGTCGCTGAAAACCAGCGCTGGAGCACTGTCTTGCATAGGGTCGTAGCATTATGCTGAGCGGTGGCCGTTTTGCATGGGTGGTGGATGTGACGCATATTTTCCCCCAACATGTAATTTTTTGTGTTTATGTTTTTTCTCTGCGTTGTTTGCCGCTAATAAACGTCTTTTATTTCTTTCTTATTTTTAACTAGCTTCTGCCCGCGACTTCGTCCGCGTGAAATTTCTTGTACCCCCACCCCGTCGCAACACTTCGTATTCGCTTAGCGTTCATTCTGACTTTTTTCTTTTTGCTCGGCTCCTAAGGGTCATAGCGTGATATTAAATAGCCTATAGCCTTCCTCAAGAGTTGGGCTATCAAATGCAAAAAGATTTTTTCAAATCTGACTAATAGTTCCAGAGATTATCACGTTCAAACAAACAAACTCTTCAGCTTTATTATTAGTATTGATTGATTAAGCTGTGTAGAGCGACGATCTTCGCAGGGTGGCTGGTAGAAGCTGGATGAGAGCATCTAGTCGAGGATCTAGTTGAATGGCGCAAGTATAGACAGATCTATGTCCAGCATTAGACTATTGATGATTATAATGGGGTCTAGAAATCTTAACGGAATTTAAAATGAAGATGCGCTTAGAAGTTTTAGTTTATATTAAAGGGGAAAGACGGGGGCGACCTATAGGTACCCTGGGGTATTCCGCGACATTCAGGTTTTTTTTTGCAATTTTTAGGTCAGTGCCAAGTTGCATGTTGAACAAAATATGATTCGCGACCGAAAAAGTATGTATTTACAGAGTTTTCATTAAAATTATCAATACAACCAGAGGGTTCTATTGATTATTTTAATGGTTATATGAACTTAGAGAAGTTTATACAAGGTGTTGATTTGCATCCTCGTCAAATTTCAGGAGGTTGTCCTAAAAGACATTTTAGTACTTTAGTACTTAGTAAAGTAAAAGGCGTCTGTTTGTGTGTGAAAGCGCGGTTATAGGCTAGTAACAGACGGGCCGCGTTTAAATACGGCTGGTTCACACTTACGGATTACCGTAAATAAGAAAAAAAAAACCTACCCATTTTATTGTTGATTTGGGTCGAGAATCATTAGCATAATTACGTCCTTGAATTTGACTAGGATGCAAATCAACACCTTGTATAACTGTAATGGATATTTAATGTGTAAGCGAATTAATTAGCTATTTAATTGAGTGTGCATTACAGGATAATGTATATTATTTCCTAAAGAATATACTAGAACTTCCAGTCTTACCAAGGGATATCGTATTACCCGGGATGTGGAGGTCAAATAAGCAGTTTCTCCATGTAAAATACTGGTATTAGCTGCATCTGGTTAGACTGGAAGCCGACACCAACGTAGTTGGGAAAAGGCTAGGCAGATGATGAGATCATGATACTAGGACTACACGGTCCCATTAACGTGTAATGCCAAAGGTATACACAGTCACGTTTGCGAACACTGCTACAGCAACAGCTTATCTATACTTATAATAAATCTGTAGAAGTGAAAATTCTGTACATTGAAAATATCAAAAAAATAAATGGCAATGGTAATGGTGTTACTAGACCGACACCGAATCCAAAAATGTGATTAAAAATTTTTTTGTCTGTCTGTTTGTTCAGGCATCACGCAAAAACTACTGTTTCGATTACGATGAAAATTGGTATAATTATTCTTTAATATCCTGGGCACCACACTGGGTACTTTTTTTGCCGGAAAAATATATAATTCAAAGTCCTGACTGACTGACTGATATATCAACGCACAGCCTAAACCACGGGTCCTAGAGACATGACATTTGGAGGGTGTGTTATTTGTGAAGAGTAGGTATCCACTAAGAAAGGGTTTTTCGAAATTCCACCCCTAAGAGGGTGAATGAGGGGAGGGTGAAATTTCACGCGGACGAAGTCGCGGGCAAAAGCTAGTCTTAACTAAACTCCAAACTCGTCACCAAACATTTCGTAGATCGTAGGGCAGACCCTCTTAGCCATGCCAACGTATCCTGAGTTCTGATCCAGTTTGTGCCAGTTTGTCATTATGTTCCACATGCAGTACGTGTACGGTTGTCCCGTCACTTGGGTGAGGGGCCAGGATCCTTCTTTTACCAACAAGTGGGCGTCCTTAAGAGGGATCGGGTAAAACTCTTCCGGGTCGAAGATTGCGATTCCTGAAATAAATGAAAAATTGGTATACAGTGTGAGTCTTCATAATGTGCACATAACGAAATGAGGGAAACATAGCTTAATTTTATCGACGAAAAAAAAATTTTTGAAAAAAAAAAATATTTAGAAGGATCTTACCTGCTAAAGTATGGTTATGGCAAGGCCTTTCTTTAACAGTTGATAGGAAATGTTGTGATTGAGTTATAAACATGGTATTTTTACGTTTAGAAATATAATATGATGGAGAATAATGTAATCAAAATCGGGGCTTTTATCGAGTAATTTTGCAATTATTGTGAAAAAATATCAGATATTTGTTAAAAAAAAACACAATTCTCAATTGAGGGGCGATTGTTTACACAGGGGTCACAGCAGCGAAAAAGAATTTAAAAAATGCTACAATTTTTTTTATTTTTTTAAATATTTTTTCCATCGATAAAATTAAGCTTAGTTTCCCTTATTTCGATATGTGCACATTATGAAGACTCACACTGTAAAGTCTTCCTTCTATACAGCGTGCGTCAGAAATGTGTGGTCATATGTGGGTGTGGTACAGACCATAAGACTGAACAACGTTCTCCATGGGCCTATATCACGAAAAAATAATCAGCTGCCCTAACTATAAAAAACTTCAATACCTACTCGACCCAAAAGTCAACGACACAGTGAATGTATGTGACAGCTGATTATTTTTTCGCGATTACGATGTTGTAGACGTAACTCAATGTTTCACTGCCAATCCGTACGTTATACTGGAATTTTGTACAGGTAATCGGAAACCATCCCCAAGTTCAAAACACTCCTCCTATTTTTTTGTTAGCCTAGTTTGTGTCCCACTGCTGGGCAAAGGCCTCCCCTTTTTCCTTCCAAACCTCCCTGTCTTGTGCGATCTCCGGCCATGTTGGCCCTGCGAATGATATTAGATCGTCACGCCACCTTCGCCTTGGTCTACCTCGACGGCGATGTCCTGCCTCAGGCGTCCAGTGAGTGACGATCTTTGCCCATCTCTCCGGGTGCATTCGTGAGACGTGTCCGGCCCACCCCCACTTCAGCCTGGCTGTCCTTTCTGCAACATCCGCTACTTGAGTTATAGAGCGCAGCGTATAGCAACAGTAAAACATGAAACGTTTATTTTCTCTTGACTAACTTACCTGACAAAAAGAGTAACCTAGATAAAGTGGATAAGGCAGAGATTAAAACAGAAGAAGAACTAGCAGGGGATCGAAGGGGGAGGGGGTGGAGGGGGCGTTCAGGGGATCAGACCGGAATAAATCATAATAATATGGTTTGCCACAACTGGTTTGGTTTACATACCACCATACCATAATCAGCCTATAATGTTCCCACTGATGGGACACAGGCCTCCTCTCGGTGAGAGGGAGTGGGCCGTAATCCACCTCGCGGGCCCAGTGCGGATTGGCAGATGTCACATGTCTTCGAATTTTTGGTTCTAGGACATGCCGGTTTCCTCACGATGTTTTCCTTGTTTGGTTTACAGCTGCATTCAAACCTGAACCCCAATTACGTTACACACTTTCTTTTACAAACCGAATGATTTTGAA